>OU343225.1:121399849-121549849 GCA_910596185.1 Chrysanthemum makinoi
TGATAGAAAACTACCCGTAAGGGGTGTCCGATTCTTGATGTTGATCGGCTAGGATACACAAAGTGGTGTTGTGTGTCCGGTCAAACCCACGAGACGCTAAAGAATGCTCACATCTTGTGTCTTGTGCTCGTATGGAGTCTAGTTGGTCCTAGTTATTTTTTTCAGCTTTGTGTAAATTTCAGCTTATAATTTCGCTTTGAATACCTTACTTGGTCTTCGGATTAGTAAGAAGTTTGTTCGTCTCTCATCGATCTCGCATGACGTTTCTCGCATATATAGACTCAAAAGGGTCTAAACATTTGGGTTGTGTTTGATAGTCACCCAAAAAGGGTGTGTTTGTTTACTCATCCAAGTCGAGGGAAGGCACCGTTTATGTTCTACCCGCCTCGACACAAGAGTCATTATAAACATCGTGAGATTTTCTCGAAGTCTCATGTTCTCACACTCTTCCTGAACAACCCGCATTTTTCGAAGTTACTTTTCATATTTTTAAAAGTACTATTCACTTTCACTATTCATCCAGTAAAATTTTAATCCACATTCTCGTAAGATAAATTATTTTAGTAATAACCTGAGAGTTCAACCATCATAGATCATTTTCGCAAAAGTTATTAAGAAAACATCGCCTTAAAGTTTCATTTTGGTCTGAACGCCATTTAGTCATCATCACGCCTTAATCTAAATCAACCACGAAGTTTCCTCGATCGGATAAATTTTTAGATCTCTCATAATTAATTAGAGAATTTTTAGGATTTCATTTTTTAATGTTACCAAGCCGGTCGCTAGAAGACAAAACTAAACTTACGCTTTTAAACAATTCTACTTGCATCAGACTTAACGATTCCGCATCGCGGTTTCTAATATGTTTTTGACACTTTTATATTTTTGGAAAAGTCAAACATATTTCCCTCCTCCTTTGACCATAAAGAAATTTTGTATGCGTTATGCTTTTGCTTAAATCACAACTTTTAAACTTCACGATAATCAATTATCCCACGTTTATTTAAAAACCAAAGTTTGACATCTCATATCACTTTTGATAATTTTAGTCTACTCTAAATAAATTCACGGTCGCTTCAAATTTCGTTTTCCGATAAACCGCGAATTACGCTTGACCCAGATTTTACTTTTAATCGCTTTTGCACCCAATAAGACTTATCACCCATTTTATATTTTATATGGAGTATAATGATGAGTTTCATCATTCCTGCAAGTTTCATATTTTACGATACCCGCTTACGTTTTATATTTCGTTAGCATTTAACGGAACCAAAACTCACCCCGTAATCAAGATAATACCAAAACTATCCACCTAAGTCATCTTATCTCTATAAGAACGAAATTAGGGAGAGGAGTCATCACCTTGGTGTCAAAATCCTAAGCATGCTACCTTTTAGATCATTACATGTGTAAATTTAACCATGGTTAGTTTTTAACCCAATATATAGTTAACTAAAATCTATAGCCTATAAATACCAAGCATAAACCTTCATAATTTCTTGCACCACCCCTTCTTAACATCTAAAGTCCTAAACCTAAAGGCATTTCTAATAGATCTTGTAAGAACGTCTATGTGTTCTTGAAGAAAACTAGCGCTTGATCTTCGTTCTTGGAAGTTTTCAAGAAAGAGTCGTTATAATCTTCAAATAACTTCAAGTCTCCAAAAAGACATTGTTATATTCTTCATTTCTTCTGCTCAAGAAGGTGTTGTTATAATCTTCTAATAGCCTTGGGTTTTCAAGATTGCAATTCTACGTCGAATTCGCTAATATTTTATTTTTCCATAATACTCAAGCATTCTATATTAAGGTAAGTATTTATTAAACTCAAACTTATTTAAATACTTATAAACTTTTTTAGTTTATTTATTGTATTTATAAACTCTTAATATATCATATAATCAAATAATTAAAATACATGTTTTAGGTATTAAGCACTACAACACTAGGAACTTCATGAGGGTTCATTTTAAACGATCGTGACGAGTTGCCGGATTTACGATTTAAAGTGTCCTAGCTCCTTGAACGTTTACTACATGATTTCGAATTGTGATTGCCCGAACGGTATCATGATATCTATAACCAAATACGCCACAACTAGACCATTTTTATAAACGACATACACAAATACCATGTACTACATCATAATTAACATAGAATATATATAGGATGGTTTATGTTTTCCTAAACATTATTCCAAACCTAAGTCGCAACTTTCTATTTTAGGTTGCTCGTTGGAAGTTCTCAATGCATATCCATCATTCTCATTATACATTTGCTATCATTTACTTTGAGGTGAGTTCATAGCCCCACTTTTTATTACTTAATTGTTTTACAAACCCTTGGGGAGATACATGCTTTATTTTAAACCGAACACATTGCTTTCAAACGTATGCTTATCCGATTGTTAGCACTATGTTAACAGCATTTGCCAAACATAAGTCCCTAAATCATGAATCATTAATCACTATGTGAGAGTGTGCGCGAATATTGTGAATAGATCTATTCGGATTGATGAATCCCGTTTGTGTTGGCCCGTTAGAGGCAAACAAACGCACTATATTTTAGTAACATTAGGTAAAATGGGCAATTTTACCTATTAGGCATCGCATCAACAATTTCTCCACTAAATTTGGAACACGTTAACGCTTTGATTGCATGATGCTTAGTCTAATAATATCTGCTTGTTTTCAAAACCTTGGTGTGAGTCTAATTAACTCACACTACCAACATAATGTGTTCAACTATTTAACAAACTCTATGAATTTCACTCAACCTTTGTGTTGACAGTTTTAAGCATGTATTTCTGGTCCAAAATGTCGGAAGCTGGCACGGAAGAGCAAGGACTAGATCAAGAAGGCTATAAATTTTATTATCATTCGAAAACCAATTTAATGTGTTAGGAACATGTTTTATTATCAAGTGTAGGTCATTTCATTTGTAATAGGTCGTTAATAATTATGGTATATAAATGTTTGTATTAGTTTCACATTCATGTAAGCCCATGAGTCGTGATAGAAGGTTCTTCTAGAACCAAGGAGAAACATCCCTACTTATGTAAAGACTATAAATACCCCCTCCCTAGAAGCGGAGAGGTGTTGGTTCTAATTGCATTATCATTTTCACTAATCATTCATTAGTTCCTTCCACTCTCTCTATAACTTCTCTCTCTAGAAATACATATTGTTGTGATAATATGGTGACCTAACAAGTGGTATCAGAGCCAAGGGATAGTTTAGGTTAATATTACTTAGATTTAATAGAAATTGCACTTAAAACGTCTTTTAGATTGAAATTTATGGATTTTTGGATCAAATACGTTGTTTCAGTAGTTTATGCACATTTTTCATGAGTTTTTACAGTTTCTCATAGTATCTCGAGTTTCTCTCCTTGAAGTTTAGCGAAGTTTCGTTGAATTTTCATGAGCTTCTGCGTGAGTTGGCGAGGTTTCTGCCTCGGAATTTCTGAGTTTGCAAAGTTGGCGAGGTTTTCGTCAGAGCCTGCGGTTTGCAGAGTTGGCGAAGCCTGGCCTCATTCCCCGCGAGTTTGCGAGTTGGCGAGTTTGGTCTCCGAATTTAGTTTGCAGAGTTGGCGAAGCTTCAATTCATTTCTGAAGTCTGGGGTCACGTAGTTTTCTCGAACTTCGAGTTGTAGTTGGCGAGTTTTCTCTGAAGTTTGGCGGTTTGGAGTTTCTTCTCGAAGTTTGAAGTTCTCGAGTTTCTTGTCTCGAGTTTCTTGCTTTTGCACTTGGATTTACGCAACTTTGTTTTTTCTTCTACTCATCTACTTAAGTCTAAACAACCTCAACCTCGAATTATCCTTAACGCATCAACATCACTTCACAAATATGTCTCAACCACCATCATCCAACTATTTTCCTTACACTCATAATCAACCACAACAACAACAACTAAGTCCATAACATCAACAATGGAATCAACAACAAGCAATTTATCAACAACAATTTAATCAACAATATACTCCAAACCATTCTCAACAAGGACCACCTAACGCCAATGGTTCCACAAATCCTCAACAACAAACTTGGTTCTCTCAAATGCGCTGGTTACATGTCAACAATCGATTCATGAACGTGGTTCTGATACTCGCCCTCCAATGCTTACACCTGGGAAATTATGTGCAATGGTCAAGTCGATTTAAGGTATATGGAACTAAGAAACCTCATGGTAAGTATCTAAAGAGGTGATATTAGAAGGACCGCTTTCAAATGCCAACTGAAACTATTCTAGCGATCCTACAATTGCTCCAAGAGACCGATACTATCACAATTGTTCCACTTATTCGCTTAACAATTCGTAACAACTACTTCATCTTGAAGTTGATGAGTTTGCTATGCAACAAATACTTCTTGGAATTTAATCCGATTTACAAAGTATTGATGCATGATAATCGCGTGCTATGTGGGAACAAATTCATCTTTTAATGGGAGGCAATCAATGAATAAGATCGACATGAGTCTAAGATACACATCTTTGATGTGTTTACCATTGACGGGGAATAACTTGAATCATATTATCGGCTTCTACAAATGTGGTCAATGATTTGCATCGACATAAGATTGATCTTCCAACAATTGTTATTAACACCAAGTTTCTGAACTCATTAGGACCGGATTGGCATAAGTATGTTACGTTTGTTCGACAAGTCAAGGATCTTCATGAAGTCAAGCATGGATTATTGTATGATTATCTAAAACATCATCAATATGAAGTTACCAAAGATAAAGAAGCTGCATGGCACACTGGTTTCTCTACACCACCCATCTTGATCAAATTGCTCTCATGGCACATGGTTATCCAACTCTTACCCAAAGTCAAATCATGCCATCAACAACAACGTCACTTTAGTTATGCTCCACCTACACCTTCTCATCAACTCACACCTGCAAGTGATTCTAACAATGCATACTACGCTCAACTCAATGATGATCAAGTTGATGCCTTTGAAGCATTAAATCATGGAATGGCCTTTATTGCTAAAGCCTTCTTCAAGTTCTCTACTCACCAACAATCACTTGTCATCATCAAATCCCAAAAAGTCATGTCATATAAGGTGGCAAATTTGAGGTTCAAAACAGAACTAGTGGTCGTCGTATGATTACAAGTGGGTATACTGTACTCTGAAATGGTCAAACATCAACAGGGGGATCGGGTAATACTTTCAAGAGAAATGTTCAAGTTGTGGAAACAGGATTCACCGCTCAGGATCTACTATTCGCTGCTATAATTGCAAAAAGCAAGGACATCTTGCATGTTTGTCCGAACCACAAGAGGAGGAGATTACTATAAGCAAGTCATGCCGATGGCATACAAGGATGAAGGTGAGGAGAACCTGAAACTCAGAAGGTTTTGGCGGCGATACTCTCTCGATGATGAATATGAAGATTTGGAAGCAAATGCTGTAGTTATTTTGATGGCAAATATGCACGAACATCACATCAGTCAAACAGAGAATGGACTGCCTATGACAACCTGACGGTCTATCTGGTACTGTTACATCGATATATGTCTCATAAATGCAATTGTGTCAAGATTCGCATTCGATGAGTAGACAATTGTTCAACATGAATCATCATTTAATCATAATGAAGTTGATCAAATTAACCCCGTACATTTGATGACTGTAAGGATGATGAAAAAATAATGAGCATATTGAACAGAGCAGCAATTCATGGTCCGTATTCAATATCTCGACTTCATTACTTATGCCATTTCAAGCTCAAACTGCAAAATGTAATGAAATAAACCATAACCTTAGAGCTGAGATTACCTCCTTGATCAGCCGAACTTGAGAGTTGTCGAACGGATAAATGATTTTGAAACAAAAACAACCGAGAAACAAGTTGAAGTGGCTTTTCAAAAATCTTACGTTAACGAACAAAATCTTCAACATCAAATGCATGAAATTGTTGTGACAAATAACGAAAAGATTTCTAAAATTGAACAAGAAAAGTCTGAACTTCAGAAAAACATCGACAATCTTCAAACGGAACTTTCAATTACTAAAAAAGATTTTTTCAAAGTCTACAAATTTTTTCGATTCAAGAAGAAATCTAAGAAGCGCATTGATGATCAAATAGAGGAAATTCTTTGATTGGAAAGACGGTTAAAAGATTTTGGTATTGTTGTATATAAGATTGGCCACTCAGTTAAACATATTGAAATGTCAACTTTACTTCCGAGTCCCCGATGACTCAAAACGCTTTGCTCTTGCAATACCCACGTCACACAAATTTTCTCAAGGAAATGCCCAAATTGTATAGTGCTCAATGTCTTTTAGATCCAAGCATGCAACTTGTTGTATTTGATTGTGAGGAACAATGGACACAAGATGATCGAAGTCGCTTAAACATGCGACAAAATGGAATTTTACCATATGATTACACTAGAGAAAATGCTTCTACAAATCAATGTCATTTCCACACCAACGATAATCTTCAAAACTGAGGCATCTGTGTAGAAGGTCCCGTTCACAGTGTTGCACAACTAAATGGTCCTTTACCGTCCTCTTGTAAAAGCAACTCATTGCCAAAAACTCCTAAATCTTGTTTAGTATTACGATATTTCAAACGTTTATGGAAGATATTTCATTTTAGAACGGCAATTGAGAAAAATTCCGAGTTAAAAGCATCTAATTTTCAATCTGCTTATGCAAGAGAGCAAAGACAAATGTTTCAAACCCAAATCTCACCTCATGTTGCATTATCTCGGTCTGGTAACATACTGGAAAGGGAACTTCAACAAGAGGTGACTTCAATGATTGAAGTTTTTAACACACTTGAAAACTCAGTTTCACAAGAACAATACAAAAACCAAGATCTTCAAAATGCCCTTGATCGATTGTTAGAAGATGCTTTTCCGCTAATATTGCTTCGGGTTATATATTGTGAATGTGCTTCGTGAATGAAAATGTGTTAAATCCGAGAATCTTAATGTGGTTCAAAACGTTGGAAATGGACAATCGCATGTTAAGGCATGAAATTGAGAAATTAAAAGAGGAAAATGAAAAATCATTACAAAATGATGATGTCAAATCTAAACTTTCAATGGAGATTTAACTTAAACGTAGACTTCATGGTGGGTCGGCAAGACAATTGAACTGAACTTGCTTTGCAAAATCACATGGAAAAGGTGTCTTTGGATCGGCCAATTTCAAAAGTCGAATTTCTTGATGATGAAAATGTATCGTTAAAATGTCAAATTTTCAAATATGAACAAGAGATTGCACAAGTCAAAATGGAATATAAAACGATTTTTGATTCTCTTAAAACTGCTCGCTCAAGCTTCAAAAGAACTTGATCACCATGTTGAATACACTCGACAAATGTAGGGTGAACAAGGAAGATTAAATTCCATAATTCAGATCAAAACACATCATCATTAAGCTTAAAGAAAAGCTAGCTAAACAAGAATCTTGCAAGTCTAGTAACACTAAAGTGATTGCTCCCGTATATATATAAAATGATAAACCTCGTGGAACTAATTTGCTTTCTTCCACTTCTACGTGAATAGTTAGGCCTACTAATGTTAGAAGATCCAGCATAAGAGACACCAAGAAAATACTAGATCTCGCAACAGGAAGAGCACTCGTCCACATCGAATAGAAGTTCATCTTAGAAATCGAATAAAAATCATGTTGCCTCTGCTTTAGATTCAAATTTCGCAACTTGTAATTCTAATGTCGTAAATTGAATGATAGGTCTGTAAACGCTTCAAACGTTAATGCTTCCTCGTGTGTTTTGGTCGTAAAAGTATGATGTCCGTAATCATGATAAATGTGTTGCAAAATCTCTCATAGCTCGTTCTAAGAAATCTATAATTGGCTCTCCCTCTAGGTGCTCACTAGTTGCAAAATCAATTTAGGAAGGTGCACAATGTAGTTTCGAGAAATTTGTAGACACACCCATTGCCGAAAACATCACCCGCAAATGTACTCACTTTAGTGACTTCACTAAGACCAAAGCGAAACATAATTGGTTATGGCAACAATGGTTGCGCAGTACCTCAAGTTTTAAATGGATTCCTAAATGTGCAAATGTGTCTAACACTAACATAATGGAACCCACTAACTCTTTGTTCCCACTGCTTCTATCATACCACCTCGTTGTCTTCTGTTGCAGGTGATTCAACTCTGCTCTGCGGATTGTTGATGCGGATGTACGACATATGACAGAAATCTAAAGTTTGTTAATAAACTTTGTTTCAAAGTTCATCGGCACTGGCGATTGGGAATGATCATTTTGCTGCAATAATGGGATATGGAGATTATGTCAATGGAAACATTGAGATCAGTCGTGTTTATTATGTTGAAGGTCTTGGACACAATCTTTTCTCGTTGGACAATTGTGATGATGATTTGAAGTTAGCGCGCTCCAAAACTTGTTACGTACGTGACTTGGATGGACATGATTTACTCATCGGCAATCGGAGCACAAATCTTTATACGATTCCTATGTCCGATATGATTGCATCATCACCGATTTGTCTTCTCTCCAAAGAAACTTCGACTAAATCATGGTTATGGCATAAAGGCTTTCTCAAACTTCAAAACCATGACCGAACTCAAGTCATAAGTTAGTTGATGGTCTTCAAGGTTCCGATACACCAAAGATCATCTATGTTCAAGCAACAAGGCAAGAGTAAGAGATCTAACTTTCCTCAAAACCCAACCAAGTTCTCAACATGTTCTTAACTTACTTCATATGGATTTATGTGGCCCTATGCGTGTAGAAAGTGTGAATGGCAAATAACATTCTCGGTTATTGTTGATGATTATTCACGATGGACTTGGGTCTATTTTTCCGCACAAAAGATCAAGCTCAACAATGATTATCACCTTTCTCACAAAGATTCAGTTCAATCCCGAAATCGGTCCGCATTATAAGAACAGCATAATGAATCAATTCAAAAATCAAACACTTCGTGATTATTTTGAGAAAGTTGGAATCACACATCAAACCTCAATTTCTCGTACTCGAACAAAATGGTGTCGTTGAAAGACGAAACCGAACGTTAGTGGAGGCCGTCAACGATGTTGATTTTCTCGCAATTACCGGATTTCTTGTGGCTGGTCGCTCAACGCATGCTTTACTCAAAACCGCTCCATCATTCATACACGCATAATAAAACTCCATATGAGATTGTTCACAACCGCAAACCGATATCGATATTTTCATGTTTTGCACTATGCTATCCGAAAAATGATCGGATGATATTGGTAACTTCGACCAAAAGTCGACATTGGAGTGTTCATTGGTTATCGTGAAATTGAAAGGATTTAAATTTGGAATCGTCGAACTCGACAAATGATGGAAACCGTTCATGTCAACTTTGATGAGCTTACGAAATGGCTTCGAGCAAAACCGCTTAGGACCGGATCCAACCGTCCAAACTTTCCTTCTATCATGTTGTTCCACCCATGGAATTCACTCGTCAACAATTGGAAACATTGTTTGCTCCTCTCGTTTGATGAGATTTCAGTAGTGCTCCGATGTATCGATCAAGCTTCGCAGACACTCGATCATATTCCAATCCCGATACTCCTGCCCAACAACAACAATCGTTGCACTGTATGCACCGCATGATTCTCAATCAAAGGAAGAACACATTGCATCCAACACCACGACCGGATGAATCACAATATCATGAAGTACCCGCACTGCTAGATATGACGAAATGCTTTCTTCATCCATTTGTTCGCCCAACCATTCCACATTGGCGAGTCGCCTTCACGCTAATTTGGAACCGCCATGCATGCAACATTCAATCACCACCCTTCGACACATAAATGGATGAAAGATCATCCCTTAGTAAATGTGATTGGCGATCCTTCTAACCCAGCTTATGACGAGACAACGACTTCATCGATGTTGAAACTGGTTTATGCACTCACCGCTTGTCATGATGAACCACGAAACATCAAAGAAGCTATGACATATGACAATTGGATTGAATCAATGCAAGAAGAGTTGATTCAGTTCAAACGTCTGAAGTCCGGAACTTGTTCCAAGACCGATGGGATTTATGTCATTGGACTCAAGCCGATCCGAAAAACAAATTAGATGCTGAAGGCAATGTTATTCGCAACAAATCTCGTCTTGTGGCTAAAGGGTATTCTCGGAAGAAGAATCGATTATGAAGAATCGTTTGCACCGATGGCTCGACTTGAAGCTGTATGATATTTCGGCATATGTCGCACACAAGAATATCACGGCTTATCGGATGGATGTAAAACGGCGCTTCAATGGTCAACGTGAAGAAGTTTATGTGGGTCAACCGGACGGGTTCGTTGATTCAGATCATCCTAACTATGTGTACAAGCTCAAAAAGGCTCTTTATGGTCTTAAACAAGCTCCACGGGCATACGTAAACCGCCAAAATTTCTTCTACTAATCGCTTACCAAAGGAACTGTTGATCCAACATTTTTCATTCAACGTCCAGGGGAGGATATTTTGATTGTTCAAATTTATGTTGATGATATCATTTTGGCTCAACACATAGTATTCAAACGCTTTTGCAAAATTAATGAAACAAAATTTTGAAATGTCAATGATGGATGAACTAAAGTTCTTCTTAGGACTTCAAGTTCATCAATCTCCCCGCATATTTCTAAATCACCAAATATGCTCTTGAAATCTTGAAGAAACATGGAATGACCCGTTGTGATACTTAACACACCTATACCGCAAACCTCACCAAAGCCGGATGTCATTTACATGGGAAAATTATTGACCCTACAAAATACCGACGTATTATTGGGTCTCTCATGTATCTAACACCAGCCAGACGACATTGTATTTTCTCAGATATCTTTGCTCCCGTATCGGCCAAGACCAACCGAAAGACACCTCATCGAGGCTAAAAGAATCCTTCGCTACGAAGGAACCATTCACTTGGGAATCCGTATCCGAAGGATTCGTTTTGCACTAATAGCTTTTTCAGATGCCGATCACGCAGGTGTAGATACACGCAAAAGTACATCCGTGGTGTTCAATTTCTGAGATAAACCGGGTCTTGGCAATAAAGAAACAAGAGGGCATGATCGATCAGTCACCAATGAGAATACGCTACATCGATGCCGCTCGGATAATTTGGATGAGATCACAACCGATGGACTACGTTTTGTATTCGACAAGATTCGATGTATTGTGACTCCAAGAGTGCCATTGCAATCTCCCCAACACGGTTCGGCATTCCAAGTCAAAGCATATCGCTCTCGATATCATTTCATCAAAGAGCATGTTGAACGCGGTACAATTGAACTATACTTTGTGGGTACTCAATACCAACCCGGATCTACGTCACACCAAAGCCTTGCCACCAGCAAGGTTTAATGAGCTTGTCCATCAAATGGTATGTTTTGACTCCGAAGATCTGGAAAATCTAATCAACGTTCTTAAACGTCAAACACCAAAACATTTCTTTGTAAATACATATTTCAAAATCAAAATACAAATAAATATAAAAACCATATTTTTTTTTTTCATTATCATTTAAAACGCTTTTAATACTCTAGGGACTAAAAGTGTCATTTTCTCATTCCACTCCCTTTAAAACCTTTGTTTTTTATTCACTCTTCATATACCCTTCATTCTCAAATATACAAACATCCACGTGCGTATTCTCTTTGGTCCCATTCGATCCATATCAAGATTTTTCCTTTTTTATTCCAAATCAATTGTAAGTATCATTAACTAATTGTTGTGTTAAGTATGTTTAATTGGGGTTCCTCTTCTCTTTATGGACATAATCGATCTTAGGTTATGCGGAACTTAGGTTATGCGGATCTGATCTTAGGTTAGGAATCCGCTAATCTGGAGCTTGATGAATTTAGGGTTCTTGATTTATATGAATGATTGGTGCGTTCACTAGTTTTTGTAAAGTTATGAATATTGGCGAGTTTAGTATGAAGTTATGATTTTTGGCGAGTTTGCAATGTTTTTTATGAATGTTGGCGAGTTTGCCAAAGTTAATGAGTGCTTGCGGATTTTTTTTTTCTCTCTCACTAGATTTGATTATTGGCGAGTCTATAAAATTATGCTGGCGAGTTTCTCATGGATTTATGAATTTTGGCGAAGCCAACTAATTGTGATTTTTCATGAAGTTTTTCGTCCAAATTGAATTTTTTGAGTTTGCCATTTATTTTAATGTTTGGCGAGTTTGCCATTTCCTTATGAATTTTTGGCGAGTTTGCCAGTTCTTTAAATTTTGGCGAGTTTGCCATTTATTTAAGTTTTTTGGCGAGTTTGCCATCTCCTTATGAATTTTTGGCGAGTTTGCCAGTTCTTTAAATTTTGGCGAGTTTGCCATTTATTTAAGTTTTTTTGGCGAGTTTACCATTTCCTTATTAATTTTTTTGGCGAGTTTGCCGTCTACGTGTGAACTTTGGCGAGTTTCTCTTCAGTTTGTATTTGGCGAGTTTGTCTATCTATGAATATGGCGAGTTTCTCTTTGCTACGTTTGCTAGGTTGTGTATGTGAAACTTTGGCGAGTTTGCTATTAGGATTAGCTTTTCTTGAAGTTTGTTTAGTTTTTAACAAATTGGCGAGTAGATCTATAGAGTGGCGAGTTTGAATATTAGCATGGTTGTTTGTTTTGCAGTTTCTCTTAGTTCAGATTTTGGCGAGTTTGTCCTCCACACAATAACTTGGCAACTTTCAACGCTTTAGATTTTGGCTAGTTTGTGTTGTTTTGCAGTTTCTTGTTGTATGATTGAATAATGGCAAGTTTATACCTTCCCTATGATTACTTGCAAGTTTGTCATTGGTTCAAGGTTTAAGGACATGTTGTGCATTTGTACGATTTGAAAAATTTTGCAAGTTTGGCGTTTAAGGTTTCATAATAGAGTTTCATGAGCATTTAGGATTCCCTTAATTAATTTTGGCGAAGTTGTATGCTTGCCATTCTTCAAGAATTTGATGTTTCTAGTGTGTTTCAATTGAGTCTTAGCAAGTATGACTTAGTTAATTTTGAGAGTTTCACTCATAAATGATTTTGTGTGTTTGCATTGTTTGTATGTTAGGATCATATGCGTTATCTCTCTAACATGTCATTACCAATTCTTGGATATCTTGGTAAATGCTTTGTTTCAGGTCTAAACATGTCTCAAGGATCTCTCACAAAGAAAGACATGTATCCCATTGACGATGAACGCAATATTGCACTTTCAAACTCGTATTGATTTCAACTTCTATGCCATCCACATGTCGATTGTAGTGGAAATTCTTAAGAAGCACTTCGTAGGCATCTTGACTTTATCTCAAGTGTCCCCGCGATCTACTCGATCAATTTCGGCATTCACTCAAGATAAGTAACGATTCCACCATCATGACAATTCGCATTGATGAACTCCGGTTGAATTTGATGTTAGCATTCTTCGTCATGTTCTTCATCTTCCTCTTGAAGAAACAAAGACCAACACTTCATTCACACCATCTCCATCGTTTTCACAAATTGCATTATCTCTTCGTAAAATGGGTTATGATGAGTCTTCTCAACCGGGTCAACCGATTCGATGTACACGTAAATTCATTCCCCAACCATGGTTATCATTGTTTACCATACTCGCATTGTGTTACGAAAAGCTATCGGCCATGAACACCCTCGATTGGAACTACTTCAAATCTTCTAGGGTATCATTAATACACAACATCTTGATTATGCACAACTAATCTGGAATGATATGATATATCAAGCACGGCAGTTTACCAATAAGAAAGGGTATAAAATTCCATTTGCTCGTTACACCAAGCTTCTTATTGAATACTTCATGCAAGTAGATCCAAGAATCGACAAACGAATGGCAAGTACTGACAGATTACATCGCCCTCACATGGATCATGTGCTTAAAACTGTTAAAGTTCAAAGCACGAACACAACAAACAAAGGCTTAATTTCTGCTCGTCTCTTTAATGATGGCATCAAGCCGACTACCGCTATTGGGGACTATGATCGCAGCAAAAAGCAGAACAGTTGGTATTATTTCTAAAGGTAGACGAAGGAAATCCACTGCAAAACACAAGCAAACCTCTCGATTGATGAAGATTTGTCCAAATATCACACATGTTGCTGAAGAGAACAAGTTCATCCTCACGACGAAGATGCTAACCCTACGAAACTCAAAGAATTCTCAAAGAAACAAGAAAAAGCTGCAAGACAACGGTAAAACCATCGAGTCAAACTCTACTACTTCAATCTCCTCGCACTCACAAACAAGACCAAGCACTGAAGAAAACTTGGCTATCACCAAACGTCATCACCAAGCTGATCTTGAAAGTTTGCGAGAAGGGTGCGGATCAGGTTCTAAGATGATTTTGAACCACTTCAACAACCCATGAATGAATCAATCTTCAAGAGGATAACTTCTCTGCACACTCTTCATCCAAAGATGAATCGATCAATTCATTCGCTCGATAATGAAGAATCGTCAACAATGATGAATCTCGAGAATGATGATTCGATGATGTTTTCTGTGAAACCACATTTGCAAGGTGACGTCATAACCAACAATCACTAATACAACCACCTCCGCATCCTCGGATCAAAGACGAATGTTCCTTCCAAAACCACTTTTAAGATCGCTCCCTTCTACAAACATCTCAAGCAACCGAGAAAGATAAATTTCAAGACATTCAAGCATACTCACTCTTCAAACCCAAGTTCGACACAAACAAAAGCAACTTCAAGAACAACATCAACAAATTCGAAGTTTCCATTACCGTGAGCAGATTGAGGAATCCTTAAATGTGTTCTTCCTACGAGGTCAAGAGTTGCATTAATGAAGTTCTACCATCTTACTACGACATATGTTAAAAACAAGCTTCAAGGTGTTGTAGCCACTCATCTTCAAATACACCCGATAACCCTAAAAAAAACCATCAATCGCGTTGCTGTCGTTGATCTCAAAAGTCAACTTCGGGAGAAGATAATGATGATGATAGAAGTGGAACTTCGGCGCTCTACTCAAATCCATGAAGAGGGCTGATAAGAAAGTGCATCCGCAACGCGTAGGATATCCTACTGTAAACGCAGACCGATGATAAAGATGATGAGTCACGCCCACGCGACAAACGTTCCAAATTCACCGCGATCGCCATCTTTTCAAACCACTTCATGATATTTCACGAAGATGAAATTCAACCACAATCCTCCAATCAACTTCCACAAAGCTGTCTCTCAAGTCATATCCGACCACCATTCAACATGCAACAAGATGATGCTCCGAATGGATTGACTCTTCCACTCGACTTCTGGATCGGGTTTGAAGATATGGTTGATGCTCATCCAGAAGATGATCTTCCTAATGAAGCTTCCATTGTGGGTTTCACAAAGAATTTGAAAAAGATCATGAAGGTGCAGAAACTTCAGTTGTCTTACATTGCCACTATTCGCCGGTGCAGGGTTTACACAATTTAAGACTTCCACAACTTCCAGGCTTCAATTTGAATACAATCTTGAGGAAGTTGGACGAGCAATGTTTGAGAACATTACTTGGGATGTTTCGCCCTCCGGTGCTCCCAAAACATTCAAGTTTCATGACTATTCTCAACCTTTACCACTCATGGGTCATACTCACAATCTCAAGGTACCCACACCTTATTTTTTAATCATGATCTAGAATATCTAATGTATGGAAACACAGATCCAGAGAAACGATATGCACATCATTGTCTAAGTTTCATGCTGCGGTTTACACTCAAGAGGGAATTGAGGAAGAAGTTGCTGACTTGTTTAGTTCTTCGGTTGTTAATTATAATGATGAGGTAGAACTTGGCATCTTCCATCGCCTAATATGTAAATGGTTTTACAAATGGCGGCTCACATTCACCTCCAAACACAAAGTGTGTTATAACCACCGGATCTTGTCCATTAAAAGTGCAGATATTATGGATAAATACGTACAACTTTTAACTAACATCAAGGTTCGCAGAGGTGACGACAACGAGTATACTTTCAACGAAGCCGACTACGAGTGTTTCGAACTCAACGATATCGAAGATATGTATCTTCTCAAAGTTCAAGGAAACTTGAGCATCTTCACGAAGCTTACAATATGATATCTTCAACTCAATCCTCATTTTATCCGCAGCTTGTCATTAAGTCAAGAGTTGAAGATCTTCATCTTGGTGTTGAAAGTTATCGAACGTCAATCTTACCAAACTGATCTCCAACCACACGGCATTTATGACCAAGAATCGCGATACATTCACCACAACACCATTTGGATTACACTTCATCCGGAACAACATCGTCAAATACATGAGATATGAAGAAATCTACAAGTTCAGTGATGATACGTTGACACAGGTAAAGGTTGAGCTTGTCAACATTCTTGAAGATCCGAACGCGGGCGAAAACAACGTTGGTTGCGGAACATGACATGGAAGAGAAGCAATGTTAAGCAAGCTGAAAAGTTTGTCAAGAAAATTGATTCACCGACTCAAGCCCGTAGAGCGATTTACTTGAAGGCTATGTTGGAGGAAGAAAATCGAATATCTTGACGTTTCGTCGACCAATGAAGCACGCAGTTAGTTATTTGGAACATTCTTTGGAACATTTAAACATCTACCTGTAATAACTCTAACTCTTTACTTTCATTCGATGCTTATCTTAATTGATTATGCTTTTCATAAACCTTGAGCTCGAATTTTTTCACAAGTACAACAAATCGATAATATGTTTTTTACAACTGTAATAAACTTTTCAAATTCGACTCAAGAAGGCTATCTCTTGAATATGCTTCCATATTTGAGGGGGAGTACTTTTGTTCAACGAAAACAAAATCTGATTCCACGAAGGACCCCATGGTAGTGCTTAGCCTCAATCCTAATTAAAGGAGCCTTCTTAAATGTTTAAAACAAAATCTTTGTTCAAAATCAAATGATCTTGAAATCCGCTCTTCCCAAAGGAATTTCAAACACTCAAAAGCATATTTTAATCAACATGTTTTCAAAAACAACATACATATGCTATTTTTGAGGGGAGAAATGTGATTAAAATTGTTGATCAGGAAGTTATGGAATCTCATAACGTGCTCGACTCGGATATCACCAATGAATTGACGATCTTTGAATGTCAGGAATCGAAAAGATTTGTCTTCCAAGACTTATCTTAGTAGAATGTACCAATCCAAGACACTCTTGATTGACATGAACTTTGATGGGTCTAACCTCCTTTTCAAGGAGAGTTTACATCTTCAAGGTAGTTATTAGAGCTAGTTGTCACCAAAAGCGATAATGGAACTCTTTAACTAACGTAAACGTGTTCATGGGAATTGTCTATCAGATCGATCATCAATTCAAAGTGCGAACTCTACTCTCTGCGGCAGATTTCGGTCAAACTCATGCTAGCACATGAGGGGAGTATTTCAAAACCAAAACTCTCAAGGTGTTACCAAAACATGTTTTTCATTATAAACATCTTGAGAGATTTTTCAAGAAAAGGTTTTTTTGTGGTAGCATAGGATAGTCATGGGGTTAAAAGGTGACTAAGTTTAGGAATAAAATGTCCTATGATCCGCCAGAAAGGAGGGATCTACCAAGGACATCACAAATAGTTAGTAGAAGTCCTTAGGTATGATTGAAAAAGGAGAAAAGAATCGAGAAAGAAGGAGTTGAAGAATTAAAAAGAAAAGTTAAAGAAAAGGGTGAAAAGAATTAGCCCTCCAAATTATTCAACTTTAGGCATAATCGGTTCAATTCATATGCTACCGTTGTCACAAGATGACACTGTATTGAAGACAAAGTCGTCATGGACCCGGTGACACAATGCACTAAACCTTCTAAGCCACTCAAGTTCTCTAAAAAGAGCTTGTTTCATTCTCACAGGAACCCTCGTAATCATCGACTCTCTAGAGATTGTTGGTATTGAAGAAGGAGACCCTCTCCCTAGTTTCTGCTTAGGAAAATCAAAGTGCACTAATCGAGTCTAGAGCCATGAGATTCATCAAAAGATCTCTTAGGAACACTTAAATATTTCATCACTTGTTGTCCAAACAATAAGAACACAAGTGACACTTTTCCAGAGTCCTACGCAGATCTTAGCAATCACTGAACATTTATGAGGGATTCACAATTGTGATCCTCGTGATTGAATGGAAATTCTGCCGGGTCAACATCAAACGTACCGACAAAGAGTCACTTCGGTAACTCCTTGTGGGTTACTTAGTGTGTCTCAAACGGTCTCTGATGGGGTGATGCCGGTACCGACTCATCCGAATGTAGGTGTATTTCGGGTACATCGTGTTATCTCACTTGTGGGACTTCACGTGAACGACCTTTGTGAGAATTAGAGATGTGTTTTCACACTATGCTTAACACTCGAAGTTCAAACTTGTAAGTGTTGGATTATTTCTAACCCATGTTTTATGTTTTTCTTCTTATGGATGCTCACGGTGGAAAAGATCGCGGCGCACATGTTCATACCAACATCAACACAAATTGAAGTTCTCTCAAAAGGTAAAGAAAATTCGTAAAGATTCTACATCAAAGTCAAAGAATCAGCAGTTATGAGATAAAGATCAAAGTTAAAGAATGAGAACTTCAAATATATGAATCACAAACTTCATGTATATGATATGCTGGAAATGACCTTCATCACTAACAACAAAGATGTTGATAAAAGGCGATTTCACAACCTGGACACAACAACAAGAACAAAGAACAAAGATTCAAAGAATCAAAGACGTCACAAGCTATGAACGCCTAAGAAGTTCAAGACGCCAAAGCGACCTAAGCAAGACAACAAATGATGACCAACCTTGGGGAGATTGTTAGGAACATGTTTTATTATCAAGTGTAGGTCATTTCATTTGTAATAGGTCATTAATAATTATGGTTTATAAATGTTTGTAATTAGTTTCACAGCTCATGTAGTAAGCCCAGGAGCTGTGATAGAAGCTTCTCAGAACCAGGGAAACATCCCTACTTATGTAAAGACTATAAATACCCCTCCCTAGAAGGAGAGGGTTGTTGGTTCTAATTGCAATTATCATTTTCACTAATCATTCATTAGTTCCTTCCACTCTCTCTCTATAACTTTCTCTCTCTAGAAATACATATTGTTGTGATAATATGGTGACCTAACATAATGTATTTTGTAAACTTGGAACCATCTGGGACCTCATTTTTGTAAACTCTGATATTTATATAAATCGAATGATAAATCTTTTAAAATGACTCCATTAGAGTTCGTTTTCTATTGTTATGATGTTAGCCATGAAGTAACACCGGTTTGAATTCCATTGCCAGATAAGAATAAATTGGGGTGACAGTATCGAGCCTTAATTATAGAGAACGTCTAATTGTGACCTAAACTATAACTACTTTTACAAACAAAACATTTTATAGCCTTCCGTTCTCCGTGCCTTCCATCCTCCAGGCGATTATGTGACTTTTAGGCATTTTAAGCTATACAAACATACTAGTATATTGATATATACACTTGACATAATTTTAATCATAAACAAAGTACTCAACATATCTACGTATGCCTATTCTAAGGCATTACAGCACAATCATATTTTCCTAATCTCCCAATCATGCATCTACTCATGCATTTTAGGATTACAAAACTTCCTCCAAGACATTGTAATCCGACTACAATGGTTTCCTACTTCCGGACATTGTGAGATAATGGTCTCATTTAAGACATCAAATCCTACGGTGGTCTCTATTACATTCTCGCATTAATAAATCTTACGGTGGTCTCTTAATTCTCAAGACATCATGTGGGTTACACATGGTCTCTTCATCATTTCTCAGATATTGTGGGTTACACAATGATCTCTATCATTTCTCACATATGTGGGTTACACAATGATCTCTCCATCATTTCTCAAGACATTGTGAGTTACACAATGGTCTCTTCATCATTTCTCAAGACATTGTGGGTTACACAATGATCTTTCCATCATTTCTTAGACATTGTGAGTGCACAATGGTCTCAACTACTCCTCAGATATTGTAAGTTATACAATAGTCTCTACAAATTATCTTATAAAACCTTATATACATGAAGCCCGTCACAATCTATCGATTTCCTAATGGAAATACAAGAAATGGGATTTCTAAAAGATAAACTGACTCATCATCTACAAAAGCTGAAGTTCAAAAACTTTCTCTACATTCATCAAAATTCTCTCGAAACCTTCATTGTTAAAGGTTTGTGATTCTAACCAAGTATAGACTATTTTAGAATTACTTAAGATTTCCTTTCCATAACGATCTACCCATACTATCTTCTATGCAATGGAATGTGAAAACATAGGTTACAAGTCTTTTATGGCCAGGACTTGCAAATGAATGCTTGATATCGCCTTTGCTTAGCGGACAATTTCTCAAATACTATGGACATATCACAAGTATACCTAATTTAGGTATTTGAAAATTTTATCAAACCTCGGCTAAATATAGCCTAATCACCTATATTTAATCTTGGGATAGTGGAACATAGTCTGATTAACTATGTTCGACTTAAAATTTTCAAACACTGAGAATAGATATACAAGGGTTATATCTGTGTTAATTTCCTACTTAAACTCGATAAACCACCATAATTCATTAAAAGATCTACAGAACCTAGTGTCTTACCACTCAGAAAATCTTAACATACTACCAAATTTCATTCTTGAAATTTTCATCCATGAGATAATCCGAACTACTATCTTGGGATAGTCATCAAATCTTCTCGTCATTTCTTAGAAGTACTAGCCTTATTAGGTTTCAAGGATTTCATTCCGCTATATTCCTTTAAAATTCACTTTTGATTTCAAAACAAACTTGACATCTCTACCTAAGAATAATGGTAAACATACGCTACACTCTTCTAATCACAAGCCATTATTCAACCCCATTGTAAGTCAATATATAAGACTTCACAAGATATCACGCTCTTTCAAACACTAGTAGACATAAAAACTATACAATATAGCCTTCATGCCAAAACCACCTAAGACATGATCAACTTTGGAAATAGTTTGGATAATCACTTGTCACTAGCAAGACTTCCAAACCGACAATTATCACATCATTACAAACCATTTCACATCAACAATATCTTACACCTTTGATTAACAACAATTACCCTAACAACAACAAAACTATTCCATTTAAGGCACTATATTGACAAAAGTGTTAGTTAACCATTTTTGAACTAAGGTGTATAGAGATCACCCATGAAACAACTAAGGAAACCATACAAATACAAATTAGGCTCCATGCCTCACACTATCACCAAAAACTCCATGTTAGAAATTAAGGTTTTATTGATAGCCTCGATACAATAAGATATTATTCGTTTTGAGAATCTAAAAAGCCAAACTTTAGGTATATTGAGCTCTATAAGATTTTAACAAAACCCTTTAGGTTATCAACTTAAGCCGCATGTTACATAATACATTCTATGACTAGAAATTTGAAAACACAAAGATTAGAATTTGGCGTATACACCCTCATTTTCCTAGAAATTTCAACATCGGATAACACACATTGAATTCGGACTGAATTCCCATTATGTGGTGAGACCTGAACAACCCGCATTTTTCGAGTTACTTTTCATATTTTTAAAAGTTACTATTCACTTTCACTATTCATCCCGTAAAATTTTTAATCCACATTCTCGTAAGATAAATTATTTTAATAATAACCTGAGAGTTCGACCATCGTTAGATCATTTTCGTAAAAGTTATTAAGAAAACATCGTTTTAAAGTTTCATTTTGGTCTAACGCCATTTAGTCATCACGCGCTTAACGAAAATCAACCCTAACAAGCTTCCTCGCATCAGATAAATTTTTAGATCTCTCATAATTAATTAGATAATTTTTAGGATTTCATTTTTTTTTAATGTTACCAAATAAGCCAATAAGATAAAACTAAACTTACGTTTTAAACAATTCTACTTACATCCACTTAACGATTCTCGTGACGTGTTTCTAATATGTTTTGACACTTTTATATTTTTGGAAAAGTCAAACATATTTCCCTCCTCCTTTGACCATAAAGGAATTAAGCTTGTACGTTCTCGCTTTGCTTAAATCGTGTAACTTTTAAACTTCACGTATAACTGTTAAGTTATCCCACGTCACGATTTAAAACCAAAGTTTGACATCTCATATCACTTTTAGACTAATTTTAGTCCACTCTAAATAAATTCATGGTCGTTTCTCAATTTCGTTTTTTCCGATAACCGCGAATTACGCTTTTGACCCGTATTTCCAAATTTTTAATCGCTTTTGCACCCAATAAGACTTATCACCCATTTTATATTTTTATATGGAGTATAATGATGAGTTTCATCATTCCTGCAAGTTTCATATTTTTACGATACCCGTTTTACGCTTTATGGCTTCGTTAGCATTTAACTAACCAAAACTCCACGTAATCAAGATAATACCAAAACTATCCACCTAAGTCATCTTATCTCTATAAGAACGAAATTAGGGAGAGGATTCATCACCTTGGTGTCAAAATCCTAAGCATGCTACCTTTAGATCATTACATGTGTAAATTTAACCATGGTTAGTTTTTAACCCAATATATAGTTAACTAAAATCTATAGCCTATAAATACCAAGCATAAACCTTCATAATTTCTTGCACCACCCTTCTAACATCTAAAGTCCTAAACCTAAGGCATTTCTTATAGATCTTGTAAGAATATTCATGTGTTCTTGAAGAAAACTAGCGTTTGATCTTCGCTCTTGGAAGTTTTCAAGAAAGAGTCGTTATAATCTTCAAATAACTTCAAGTCTCCAAAAATACGTTGTTATATTCTTCATTTCTTCTTCGGGTTCTCAAGAAGGTGTTGTTATAATCTTCTAATAGCCTTGGGTTTTCAAGATTGCAATTTACGCTTGAAGTCTAATATTTTATTTTTCCATAATACTCAAGCATTCTATATTAAGGTAAGTATTTATTAAACTCAAACTTATTTAAATACTTATAAACTTTTTTAGTTTATTTATTGTATTTATAAACTCTTAATATATCATATAATCAAATAACTAAAATACATGTTTTACGATAAGCACTACAACACTAGGGAACTTCATGTGAGGGGTTCATTTGAGTAAACGACGACGAAGTCTTTGGATTTACGATTTAAAGTGTCCTAGCTCCTTGAACGTTTACTACATGACCTCTGAATTGTGATGGCCCGAACGGTAGTACGATATCTATAAACTAAATACGTTTTCACAACTAGACCATTTTTATAAACGACATACACAAATACCATGTACTACATCATAATCAACATAGAAATATATATAGGATGGTTTATGTTTTCCTAAACATTATTCCAAACCTAAGTCGCAACATTTTATTTTAGGTTGCTCGTTGAAGTTCTCACGGCATATCCATCATTCTCATTATACATTTGCTATCATTTACTTTGAGGTGAGTTCATAGCCCCACTTTTTATTACTTAATTGTTTTACAAACCCTTGGGGGAGATACATGCTTTATTTTAAACCGAACACATTGCTTTCAAACTGTATGCTTATCTATTTGTTTTATTAGCACTAGGTACCGCATTTGCCAAACATAAGTCCCTAAATCATGAATCATTAATCACTATGTGAGAGGGGGCGCGAATATTGTGAATAGATCTATTCGATTGACGATCCCGTTTGTGTTGGCCCGTTAGAGGCAAACAAACGCACTATATTTGAGTAACATTAGGTAAAAATGGCAATTTTACCTATTAAGGCACGTACCAACAATTTCTCCAATTAAATTTGGAACACGTTAACGCCTTGATTGCATGATGCTTAGTCTAATAATATCTGTTTTTTTTCAAAACCTTGGTGAGTCTAATTAACTCACACTACCAACATAATGTGTTCAACTATTTAACAAACTCTATGAATTTCACTCAACCTTTGTGTTGACAGTTTTTAAGCATGTATTTCAGTCCAAAATGGGAAGGCACGGAAGAGCAAGGACTAGATCAAGAAGGCTATAAATTTTATTATTATTCGAAAACCAATTTAATGTATTTTGTAAACTTGGAACCATCTGGGACCTCATTTTTGTAAACTTCGATATTTATATAAATCGAATGATAAATCTTTTAAAACGACTCCATTAGAGTACGTTTTCTATTGTTATGACTGTTGTGCCATGAAGTAACACCCAGTTTGAATTCCGCTGCGTATAACGAAATTGGGGGTGTTACACTTCCCATATCGCGTATGACTGTTAATCAAATGGTATTCAAAAATGAAATATGTTCTTACAAATTCCAAACGCTAGTTGGGCATAAAGTTGATTTGAGGTATGGTTATGGGGTCACGAAGCCCACCAACAGCCCAATTAGAGTCCATAGTCGGGCTAGCTATCAAGTCCAGTCCAAAATGTTGAGTCTGTTTGACTTTGATCAACCCACCAGGGTGCCAGCAGTTGTGACGACCCGCATTTGGCTATGTCGATCTCGGGTGGCCTCTAGCATTGCTCAAATGAACCTTGTTTCATTTTATCTTCATTCCATACGACTCATATACACCTCATTCCACTCAATACCCTCGACAAAACAAATGCACGCACGACGTACCCATTTGCAACCAAATTGCAACGTGACCTACAATATATCATTAGTATTATTAAAAACACAAGGCACAAAATAAATGGTAAACATGTAAACAATAAAAAGAGATTTGAACAACGTGTTATGGAAATAAAATGGGTTATTTTGTGCAACGTGACTAGAAAACCTTATATTTCTTGTTGATAAGATATCAAACTTGTAGACATTTATATATAGGTATTAATTTGGATATAAACACTTGATAAAATCTAATATAAACTTTGAAATTAGTCACCCCGGGTAAATAAAGTATACATCAGGGTCATGCCCGATTTTTTTTTTTTTTTTTGACAAATATATTTTTGTAACATATCATAATTTCAATAACAACTAGAATAAATAGAATATACACTCGGCTTATGCCGGACTCTACATAAGCACCTAAATTATTCTATTAATTCAAACAAAACTTATTTATTGAAAACGAGTATTGGGAATTCTTCTAGTAAAATTTTATTTAAAACTTGTCGAAACATAGTTATCATTTTAAAATGTAACCACGTTATATTTTATAAATTGTATATAATGATTTAGTTAAGACTTAAACTTTCTTTAAAATAAACACATTTATTTTAAAGACTAGATGTCATGAATATATATATAATATATATATATGCACTTAATATAAATATACATATATTTCTTTCGTTCACACCGAAAATATCTCATCCTACGTACTACCATCATACATCATCTTCTGGTTGCCATCAAACTGAAGACTCATTCGTTTTTTATATCTTCTTATTCCCTACTTAAGCACTTTCAAAAGCCAATACTTTCAAACAATTAAGAACTTGTTTTAAACTTAAATACTGCCACACAAACAACAACAACAACAACAAATACTTGAAAATTTACTTAAACTTTATCGAGTCTTAAACATGAGTAAAGACTAAATTGCCGTACTAAATTAGGTTGCGTGTCGGAGCCGTGCACTACCACTAATTGATTTAATTCTCTTCGGACTACTAATTGCCAAGGTGAGTTTCATAGCCCCTACTTTTAAAGTGTTTTATACTTGTTTTGGGGGAAGATACATGCTCATTTTACTTAAATGATTCTAATTGTTGAAATTGTGCATTTCCATGCATACTGTGCTTTATGATTGATATGTTTAAAGATACATCGCACATAGATGTTTTATGGACCATACCATAATGCTTGACTTAGAATATTACGCAGCTTAGCCTAAGTCCTTAGATCCTACATTGCCCTTTTCATGAACCGTCAATTCCTCCTAGGAAGCGCGAATGTTATAAATAGATCTATTGGGGGTGACTCTGCCTCGTTGGCCGCTTGGGTCAAGGCAAAACATATAGCATGTCGGAACCGAGTGTATTGGGATAAACACTTGCCAAGGGCTCCTTATTTGTATGACTACATTTTGCATAGAAACGCGTGAGTTTCCGGTTGCATGAACTTAGTGCTAGCGTAATAGATTTAATATATGACATTATATTCGTTGTAATGTACATATACCTTACTTATGGTCCACTAATAAAATTCTTTTATCTAAGGTAAACACAAATTTTTATGACATTATGCAAGACGTAATGATCATCAAAACTGAATGTTAAATGGTATACTGAAATGACATTTAAATAAACCTATGAACTCACCAACCTCGTGTTGACACTTTTTAGTATGTATCTTCAGGTTTTGAGGTGATAGCTTATCTTTGGAGGCGCAAGGCAAAGGCATGGCATGGTCATAGACGATTCTGATTTATGTATTGGGACCACATTTATATAATGGGCCATTTTACGCACAAATCAATAATGTAAACATTGTTTTAAGAATGAATAAAAGTTCTTTATGAAAATCAGTTGTTCTATGCTTATGTTTTGGTATCAATTTAGTAGCACCCCACTACTTGTGTGCTTCCGTTGAGTTATTTAGGGGTGTTACAGATTGGCATCAGAGCCTAGGTTATAGAGAACTGGGTATTTTAAAACCTAGACTATAACCACTTTTACAAAAACTTAACCCTATGACCAACACGTGCTTGCCTGCCAAGCTGATGCCTCACTTATGATCATGTTGAGATCATACTTGATAAGATACATGTTTTATCACTGCTCACCTAATTTCATTATAGGTTATAACTATTTTCCCTATACGTATATTTACGTATCACAACACTACACCTTTTCCCTCACATAAATGGAATAATTGTTCTAGTCTTTAGGACAACTTTTAAAAGTATTGGGACATATTACTAGCGTAACTAAGCTAAGTATTTCAAAATTAATTGAACCTCGGTTGAATATATATTGATCACCTATATTCAACCAGGGACAGTGGGACATAGCCTGATCACCTATGTCCGACTCAGAGGTGAAATTTGCAATACTTAGGATAGTTATAATAGCGTTATGTCCAGTGAGTTTTGATTAAAATGGTAATGTTTTTGGGTAAACGAGTATGTAACATCTTATAAAGCCACACATTGGCGTTACACTAGAGCCACACATTGGTGTTACACTAACGCCACACACTGGCGTCGCACTACTCCTTAATCATAAGCCACACACTGGCGTCGCACCAACCCTTAATCATAAGCCACACACTGGCGTCACACTAATTCTTAATCATAAACTTTATGTTCATATATAGAATATTTCCATATCACAATCGGGTTATGTTATAGTCACCCTACCCCAAACCTTACATTCCGTGGACGAATCAAACCATTCTATGAGCAACCTTCCAATAGCACCTATGAGAAAGATCCCCTAGTGGGAATAGGCAACAGAAAGAACAATAAACCTTTGGCAAAATGTAGAAAGGCATGATAAAGGACCTATAATCCCACAGAAACTTGAAAACTTTACGCCCTACCTTGAGAATTAAATACCTAAAAGCTCCACCCACCTCTTAAGAATAACAGTGCCTACCTTGTTACCCTCATACAAACTAAATAAATGAGTTGCCATACAAACTGTTTCCGATTATCCCACAGACCATTATAATCAAAATACCTTATGAATCACTTCATGAATTATTCTACAAACCAAGTTGCCACCTTATCATTACACCATAAAATAAAATACAATTTTACCCATACATTCCCAAAATAAAGTGTTTTAAGTTAATACCTCATAAACAGAAATGACCAATGTTTTCCTTGGTAACTAAGCCTAACCTTAGGATGTATCCCACACCTCTGTCTAAAACCATAGATAACAACGAGGTTCACCAACTATTAAACCTCTAACCCTACCCAACTTAGACAACTAAACTCTACCCGTAGCTATGGGTAAATGTTATATCCTGCTACACATCCCTTCTATAATATAGTTTCTAGATTTTGAGGATTCCCCTTTAAAAATCCTATAATTATATTTTCTAAATCCCACATTTAAAATGAGACAAAATGCTGAAACACTAAATGTTTCAAGAAAATTTTCTTATACACACCATAATTAAGAACCAGCTTTAAAATCTTTTGAAAATGTGTCATTTTTACACAACTATCGATTTTGAAATCTGGTCTTAGTCAAACTTGTGTAAACATTTATTCGAAAGAAAATTCGAAAACAAAAGTTTCTTCATTCCTTTAGGGAGAAAACACACAAACCCATAGCAAATCTTAATAATCAACCCATATACTTTAGAATCATTAAACACCAGAAATGGGTACGTTTTGATAAGACCATAAGAAGTTAGAGGTGTCCACACTAACAAAATAGTGAAACCTCATAACATAAAAAATTAGAACTTTCACCCAATGAATTTACCCCAGAAAATCATGGCACCTCAGATAGAGGATGTGATACCAGCAGAACACTTAGGTACCCATACAAAGGGAAACCCTAGAACAACCAAGGGAAGCTCAAAACCTGTCATAAACACCATTACTTTTTCCCGACACCCTATCGGGTAACGTAAATTGAGATCCGGGACGGATCTCTTGTAAGGTGGGTAGACTATAACAACCCAAAAAAATTTCGATTATTATAATAATATTTATTACGTCAGAAAATTCAAATCGGATATTTCTTGACTGCTGTCAATATTTAGATTTAAAAACAAGAGGTCACCTCGTTTCTTTGAAAACCTGAAACTGCACACACGATACTTGTCCACTGAGTATCTTTATTGTAAAAGTGAAATTTATTATTGTCCAAGTTAAATTTAAGCATACATAAGCTTAAAGCCTTGTCATGGGAAGTTATCCCGCACACTGCAGCACGCAGAAACATACAAAAACTAAAATGAATACTTAGATCAGTGAAATATACACTTTTTAACATACATTGATAATTTACGAAAGAAAACGAGAGGTTATCTCGTGAATTTAGAAAATCACGGCACCGCACGCATATCGACACCAAATTAGTAACGGCAAACAGTTATAATCAAATTTCTACGTAATAATAATAATATATTATTACACTTACAAAAACGCTCCTAAAAATATGATTTTTATATTTTGCGAGTACCGGAAAGGTAGTGCGTTTCGCGAAGTATCGACAAAACACGGAGTACAGCCAATACAGTAGTGGACAATAAAACAAAACATAAAACAACCCCCCACCTAACTTACGTGTTATCCATCCCTTCCTCTTCATATCTCTCCCCATTCCCCTCTCAGCAGCACCTAAGTCCCAACAATCATAAAAATGGATATTTCTTCTCCTTTTTGAAGGTCAAACGCAAAAGGTATCACCACTGCCCCCATACATGGTATCCCTATTCTCCTAGCCACAAAGACCCTTTTGAAGACGGTTTTGATAGCAATGAGAGCCAAGAAAGGATTCCTACCCTCCATACAAGACTAAGAAGACTAGAGTCTAGCATTCCCTTTTATCCTCTCTAAATGGAAAGGACTTTCACGGTGTTCAAGACAATTTCCACATAAGCCAAAAATTAGGGTTGTCAAAGCAAAGGGGTTTTCAAGATTGATAAAGGGGTTTTGCTAATTGAGGTGTTAGGAGCCTAATTCAAGTCTCAATTTCATCGATTACAAGAAGATTCGTGTCCCAATTGGAGTTTCTCTCTTGCACAGTTCATCCCTCTCAATCCATCTGTTTTCTTGTAAGAATAATGTTTCTTGTCTTAATTTTGTCAATAGAATTATTGTTTTGATTTCTTCCTCATTCGAATAGTTATGGACAAATGGAAGATTTTCTGCTTTAGGGATAATGTTGTTGTTGTGTGTTGTGGCCGTCAAAAGAATAAACACAAGAATCAATGAATAATTTGATAATTTGGTTTCGGCTTATTTTGAATTTCAGTAAATATAGCTTCGATTTATTCATGGCTTAGTTTCTGCTTATACCCGCAATTATATTTCTTGTTGCTAAGGTATCAAACTTGTAGACATTTATATATAGGTATTAATTTGGATATAAACACTTGATAAAATCTAATATAAACTTTGAAATTAGTCACCTCGGGTAAATAAAGTATACATCCGGGTCATGCCCCATTTTTTTTTATTATTTTTTTTTGACAAATCTATTTTTGTAACATATCATAATTTCAATAACAACTAGAATAAATAGAATATACACTCGGCTTATGCCGGACTCTACATAAGCACCTAAATTATTCTATTAATTCAAACAAAACTTATTTATTGAAAACGAGTATTGGGAATTCTTCTAGTGAAATTTTATTTAAAACTTGTCGAAACATAGTTATCATTTTAAAATGTAACCACATTATATTTTATAAATTGTATATAAAGATTTAGTTGAGACTTAAATTTTCTTTAAAATAAACACATTTATTTTAAAGACTAGATGTCATATATATATATATATATATATATATATATATATATATATATATATATATATATATATATATATATATATATATATATATATATATATATATATATATATATATATATATATATATATGCATTTAATATAAATATACATATATTTCTTTTGTTCACACCGAAAATATCTCATCCTACGTACTACCATCGTACATCATCTTCCGGTTGCCATCAAACCGAAGACTCATTCGTTTTTTATATCTTCCTATTCCCTACTTAAGCACTTCCAAGAGCCAATACTTTCAAACAATTAAGAACTTGTTTTAAACTTAAATACTTCCACACAAACAACAACAACAACAACAACAACAAATACTTGAAAATTTACTTAAACTTTATCGAGTCTTAAACATGAGTAAAGACTAAATTGCCGTACTGAATTAGGTTGCGTGTGGGAGCCGTGCACTACCACTAATTGATTTAATTCCCTTCGGACTACTAATTGCCAAGGTGAGTTTCATAGCCCCTACTTTTAAACTGTTTTATACTTGTTTTGGGGCAAGATACATGCTCATTTTACTTAAATGATTTTAATTATTGAAATTGTGCATTTTCATGCATACTATGCTTTATAATTGATATGTTTAAAAATACATCACACATAGATGTTTTATGGACCATACCATAATGCTTGACTTAGAATATTACGCAGCTTAGCCTAAGTCCTTAGATCCCACATTACCCTTTTCATGAACCGTCAATTCCTGCTGGGAAGCGCGAATGTTATAAATAGATCTATTGGGGGTGACTCCCCTGTTCGGTTGGCCCCGCTTGGGTCAAGGCGAAACATATAGCATGTCGGAACCGAGTGTATTGGGATAAACACTCGCCAAGGGCTCCTTATTTGTATGACTACATTTTGCATACAGAAACTGTCGTAGCTTCGGTTGTATGAACTTAGTGCTAGCGTAATAGATTTAATATATGACATTATATTCGTTGTAATGTACATAGACCTTACTTATGGTCCACTAATAAAATTCTTTTATCTAAGGTAAACACAAATTTTTATGACATTATGCAAGACGTAATGATCATCAAAACTGAATGTTAAATGGTATACTGAAATGCCATTTAAATAAACCTATGAACTCACCAACCTCGTCTTGACACTTTTTAGCATGTATTTTCAGGTTTTGAGGTGATAGCTTATCTTTGGAGGCGCAAGGCAAAGGCATGGCATTGTCATAAACGATTCTGATTTATATATTGGGACCACATTTATATACCATTTATATAATGGGCCATTTTCCGTACAAATCAATAATGTAAACATTGTTTTAAAAATGAATAAAAGTTCTTTATGAAACTCTCATTGCTCTATGCTTATGTTGTGGTATCAATTTAATAGCACCCCACTACTTGTGTACTTACGCTGAGCTATTTTGGGGGTGTTACATTGCACCACACTAGGATTCTCGTTTTCGTGTGTCGTGCTGTCACCACCAACTCACATTGTGAGTTTTTTTCATTTTTTTTTTTTTTTTTTTTTATATATATTATATTGTTTTATTAGATTATGTGTAAACTAATAACACCATTTTTACTCATTACATTATGTTAAATTAAGGAAATGTGTTTTACGTGATATGATAAATTCTGATATTATAGTAAAAAATATTGAATTGACAACACTTTTTTTAAAGCTGTACCCGATGCTCTATAACGATTATACACTTTGAGGTTCCGTAACAAAACGCGAACACAACTCCTTGTTGAAACCATAAGACATCAAATTACGTTAAATATGCTTTGTCGCATGTGGGATTAACTACCACCGGCTAAAAAAGAAATGGCTAATCAGCAGCGTTAAGAATTAAGATTGTTCCGCGTGTTGGTGATCTGAACCGTCGATAAGATATCATATCATTGTCTTACATACAACTTGCTATAAACAATGCCCTAAAATCCACAACCCACTGGTTATATACGTATATCTGTCGTGGATGATGCTATAAACAATGCCCTAAAATACACAACCCACTTGTTATATACGTATATCTGTCGTGGATGAGCCAAGATTGCAGCACGTGTCAATGATCTGGACCCTAAACCAAGTATTAGTTATTTTTTGTTTATGAAACAAGAGTAAGTTTCCTCTCGTGATCGACGATGTATGTTGTTCCACGTGTCAGTGATCAGAACCCTTGGTTGGCCTATAAAAACCTTGATTCTACCACTGCGCAAATTGCCATCTTCATTTCTCTTTAGGTAAACTTTCTCAAACAGCTAATTAGTTAGTAGCTTTAAATTATATCAAAAACATATTTAGTGTTTGACTTAGTAGTTTATAAGCTTATAGTTGCAAAATTGTTGAGGAATTTGCTGTTGTCGGGTCCTTTTCTTTTCTTTTTTTTTTTTTCTTTTTTTCTGAGTGGGCAAGTTTGTATTGTTATGCTGGTTGTTTTACTTACACTGGCGTTGGTTATAGAGAGAAAATGAGATGGTGTTGGTTGCGGCGGTGTGGTGGTGAAGTCTGTAATTCACTGGCTTTAGAGTACCTATAAAGGTACTCATGATGTCATGAGTCTCGTACTTTGGGTAAAAGTGTTGTTATATAACACTTTTTCTTTTAACACGAGAAGTCGAGAACCAATGATTCAGCAACAAAAAGCTTTTTAATTACCCGCACATAACTTAATGAAACACAAAAAAAGAAAAAAAATTGTGTGAGCCGGTGGATACGGTGCTAGACCTTATGGCATGAGGTCTAGTGTCGTGGTGGTGTTATAAGTGGGGCTGTTGGGTTGGCGCCATGGTTATCTGCCATCAAAGGTGCAATAGGATTGGGTTGACCCGACTTGAACCCAAACCTTATCGGGTTGTGTAACCCGAAATCCGACATAGTTATCGAGTTGGGTTAAGGTTGTATTAGTTTTAGAGTTATGATACATAGACCTAACTAAAGAGACCTAAAAAAAGATCTAATGCATAAATGTATTGTACCGTAACAGTACTGTTTAAATTATATATATATACTAATTACAAGAGAAGAAAACAGTAACCATCAAACATTAAATGCAATGCTTTCAACGGCAGAAAAATGTTTTCGGCGAAGTTTAGCGCTGCAAAATTACCTCAGCATCATTAATTAATAATTTTCACAACTTGGCAAAATGCAGATTCGGTGGTTCGTGTCATGCAAAGCAAGTCCTTTAGCATTAATTATCTTGAAAACTGGCAAAAATGTTCAGGAGGTTTAAGTGTCGTTGCAAAGCAGTTCTTTAGCATTAATTACTATCTTGCTGTAATTTGGCAAAATAATCCCTAAGGTTTAGTGTCATTACAAAGTAAGTCCTTTGTAGAATGAAAATAGTCCCTAAGGTTTTAATTGTATTTTGTGCTGGCCCAAACAAATTTTCCTATTATTCATCGCCCAATTACGCCTACAAAGAATCCCGCCGCAACGCTTTCCTCATCGCTTATTTTCTAAAAATTCTTTCCCAAACTTTTGCAAGCCCATTAGCTTTTAGAATGGGATTTAGGGGACGTGATGTGATGTTTTGTCCTCCCAACCCTTCCCCTCTCAGTACAACATTTCCTTCTCTGTAAAATACAATTTTTTATCAGTTTTTATTTCGTATTTTGTGTTAATTCTAAGCTTTTGACTTATTAAACTTTATTTTTTCTCTTCTTTCTTTTTTATATAAACAAAATTGTAAAAATAATAAAAAAATATTGGGTACCATTTGCTTTTTTAGGGGTATATATAACTTGTCCCTCCTTCATCAACACTTACCTTGTTTTTCAGTTTTTATTTTAACAAAAAAGGGAGAGCGGAAATTATAAAATATTTATGTTCGCGACTTTTATCAGAAAGAAAAGAAGAGGGTGAAGAAGTAAATTATGTCAAAATTTATTTCGTAGTCTTCTTTTAAAATTGGGAAGATTTGAAAAAAAAAATACAAAAAATGATTTTTGTGCATAACGAGATATATCATGCCCACACGTTGCAGCATGAAAGAAAAAATATTTTATAATTATGGAATAAAGTTTTGAGAAAATTATCAAACTAAGTAAAAAAAAACACTTTTGGACTTTTGGTGTCCAAAACTTGGTTATCTTTTGCATTTTTTTTTTCATTTTAATCATGTTCAACTACTCGACTTCACTCATTTTAATGATACGTGTCACGTTTAATTGCTCGACTCCACCTAAAGTATGCCAAAAGTGTTTAAAAAAAATACAGAAACACGTGTCACTAAATGAGTGGAGTCGAGCAGTTGAGCATGACCAAAATAGAAAAATGATGCAAAACATGACCAAGTCTTGGACCAAAAGTGTTTTTTGACTTAATTTGGTAATTTTTTCTAAAGTTTTGTCATTAACAAGGTCTTTTTTTTTTTTTTTTTTTCATTCTCTTTTTTTTCTATTTCTATAAAATAGTGCGAACAATAGTAACGGGAAATGAGGTAAAAAAAAGTAAATATATAGGGTTTGTTTGGCAGCAAGCTTTTTCTTAGAGCTTTTAGTTTTGTTTCGAAGTAAAAAGCTCATTTTGGCGAAAAGCTTTGTTTGGTTAAATAGAATGGAGCTGTTATATTTACACAAATAGCTCATGAATAGCTGAAAAATAGTCGTTGATCAATGTAACGTTCCAAATTTAGAGGAGCTTTTAGTTACTAAATTTTCCTAAATACCCCATGCCAAGATATGTGCAAAGCCCATCCATTTTCTATTTGACTCAAAATTTTAATAACTACAGTATTACACATCTCTTGCTCACATGGCATGAATTTCCAGATCATTTCCTATAATTGCTATTCGTTATATACGTGATACTATTTTATTTGAAAAATGACTACTTGCATGGTTTAACTTTGTAATTCTCTTTCTTTTATTATCATTTTAGTTATAGCTACAACTATTTTATCAAACACTTCTATACTCTATACAACTATAAGATTACATCTTTCGGTTTGTAGCTAACAGGTAAGCTTTTAGTTGCCAAACCTACCCATAGAGTTTGAGTTGATTTGTTAAAACTCACGGGTATAAAAAGATAAAAGGTTAATGTTTTTAAAGGCTATCCTGTATTGTTGATAAAGTTAACTAAATATTGTGTTATTAGCTAAGTTAATGGGTATCAAAATATATATGTTAAGGGTTCAGTTGGTTATTTAAAAGGATTTGGGTACGGATACGGATACGGATTTGGATTTTGATTTGGTATTAGTTTAAAAGATAGGTAAGAAAGAGAGATGTATAATTGATTGAAAGTTTTTCGTTTTAAAGGTTTAATTCAATATAAAAAGTGTAAATATCAACTTTTAAATTATAAATAAAAGAGAAAATTGATAGTAAAAGCCTGTGAAAAATGATTTACATTTGTATGACTCAACTTCCTTTACTAGTGACTCAATACTACAAAAAAAAAAATAACTACCCCACAAAATATATCCTTTTATTTAAAAAAAAAAAAAAAACCAAGAAGTCGATCAGGGAAGCGATCACTTCCCTCCTAAAACCATTAGTCGATCGAGTCCTCACAGTAACAAGATTGATTGGTGATCAATCGAACAAGTCGATCGTCGATCTCTATTGGAACCAGCCTAAAATGGATATAGTTATGATCAGTAATGCCAACTTTTGGAATAAAATATTAGACATGCACTTCCTTGTAAAACATTGTATTTTTTTTAGTTATTGCTTTGTGAATCTTTTATTAGGGGCAGTCATTTTGTTTAACATTATACCTTTTTATTGAATAAATCTTTTTTCCTTAACAGGCATATGGTGCAACAAATGAAAGGGATAGTCTGATACAAAGAATCCCTCCGAAATGATGAGGCGCGATTCAGTTGGTGGAGACAGTCGTTCCACGGTTTTAGGTGCTTTGAAATCAAGATATTCTTGCTTATCAGAACCTTTGCCTCCTGCTACTGCTGGAGGACTAGATAATGATCGAAGATACATGCACCCACTTTGGGTGTTTGGTAGTCGAGATGATGAACCACACTCCCCTCCAGCTGCTAGTAAGTTTATTTATACATAACTTCTTCAACTACACAAGCATATATGTTTACATCTATATATATTAACAGGGAATTTTCCTTTATCTAGCTTTTTTTATTCAATATGAACTCCTATCTGGTTTGGGAATTTAACTATATATTAAGTGCAAATGCAGTTCCACATTGGAAAAAGGAATAAATAACTGGTTGCTTATTGTCTTATTTTATGGGTTAATCCGCACGTATGACTTATTGGAGCTCATAAAGCTAAGTTGATAAGCTAAAAATAAATATAATAGTTTAATAGCTTTTTGAAACCTCAATAAGCCAATAAGCCCCCAAACAAAGCTAATCCGAACATCCCATTAAGAGCTCATCTCAGTTTAGACTTGTTGCTCTGTCTTCTTACACGATGTTTGCAGTTATAACGGGGTGTTTTAGACTGATGTGTTATAACCCTTTATAAGGGTGTTTGTGTGTTTGGGATTGCTCAGCTTGGAGAACTGTTAGAATCAAGTAGCTCATAATGTGCTTCAGCTTGATGTGTTGAACTGTTGATAACATTTTGACCTGTACTTTAAATTATAGTAAAGTTGTAAGTTGAGTAATTGACTTTGTATTCAGAAGTTTCTTGATCTCATTATTTTCATTGCTGTCAAGCAAATTGATCTCATAATTTAAGATATCCGTTTCTAAACCGTGACTAAAATATTCCTAGGTTCCTATAAGCCGATGCTTGATCTGAATATTACTATAGATCCGCATATGATAAAGGATAAAATCAAGGCTGTACTTTCCGGTTTACGTTTCCATGAGCCGCGTGTGCTTGTTCAGTTTTGGTCAACTGTTACTGTCCAGAAACGCTGCTCACTAACGACTTTGGACCACCCTTTTGGTCTTGGTGCTGTTGATGAAGGACTTTACATGTATAGGCTGGAGTCTGAGCAACGTATGTTTGTTTTAGAGGAGGAGCACAAAGAAATATTAGGTCCACCCGCTCGTGTTTATTGCCAGAAGTTGCCAGAATGGAGTTTTGGCATTCACACCTTACCAGTCAGACAATATGTACAAGATCTGGCTGCTTGTTACAATATCCATGGATATATTATTTTGCCTGTATTTGAACCCGGAAGTGGCTGCTGTTTAGGCGTACTTGAACTCATAACATCATCTAATTGCATTGATAATGCTTCTGAGGTTCGCGAAGTCTTGAGAGCGCTTAAGGTTGCTACCATATTCTGATAGTTAATCATTAGACGTTCTCATACCATAATTTTATTGACTTATTAAATCGAATCTAAATGACAGGAAGAGAATCTGAGGTCTTCAATCGTATTCCAGGATCATAGCTATTATGTGCGTTGTGTACATACACATGTTAGAGATGAAAGAAGGCAACATGAGCTGGATGAAATTCAAATCAAGCCATCTATTTTTGATGCTGCTGAAGGAACACGAAGAAACAGGAAGAGATCTGAGAGTTCAATCAGTTTGGAGGAAATCGAGAAGCATATTGGGAAGCCGATCAGAGTAGCTGCGGCTAGCCTTAATGGTGAGTTCATAACTTACATTTGATATTCATATTCGTGTAATTTTTTAGGATTCTCATCTTTAAGTATTCTGCATATTTCTAGTTAGCAGATCTACGTTGAGGCGCTGTTGCAGGAATCTTGGTATAAAGTGGCCGAAATATAATGATAAGTCCAATAAAACAATAAGAAAAGGGAAGAGAACTAAAAACTCGGTTGGTTTTAAGAAAATCAACAAAAAACATTATGGAAGAAAGACAATGAAGGAACTTGTGGATATCCTTGATGGTGAGTTTATAGCTTGTTGATGATATCTATAAATGGGTGGATTTAGGCTATATTTTCACTAGGTTTGTAATGTTAATTCACAGTAATACACTTTATGCGGTTTCACAAAAATTAATCATATTTACAATTTTTACTTTGAGTAACAGACAGATTTGTAGATATGTCGGATCAGTATCAAAACAGTTACTCACCAAAAGTCTTCTTGTAAGGTTAATCCAAAATGAGATTAACTCCAAAATTTGATTAGGCTCAAGGTTTCTCAAAATTTTTAGATCTGAAGGAGACGTGAACACAACTAAATTGTTGCCCAACCCACCCGATCGTCAATTTTGCCATCTCCAGCCATATATGTTTATATATGACTATATGTATGCTTTAAATTCTTTCTAAGATTCTCCTCTTTGCTATGTACATTGTATTTGTGTAGTTTTGGTTAGGAGATTTGTGAAGCGCTTTCGCAAGGGTCGCGGTATGTTAAGGCGGCCATATAGGAACGGTCCTGATAAGAGTGATTCCCGAACGAAGTTGGGTCAAACAGAAATCCATACATCTGAAGAAGCATCAACTTCTTTTTTTGGTGAAAGATTGGGTACAAACAATGGTCTTGCCACTCTTACCGAACATGATAAACATAGTTCAACGTTTGTACTCCACCATCAGGAACCAAGAGAGCAGTATAATGAGAATACAGCAGCAACAAACACAGTGAAAATTTTGATGATTGAGGCGACATACAGAGAGTCTATAGCGAAGTTTTGTTTCAGGATTTCTGATGGATTGGTAAAGTTGGAAGAGCTGGTTGCAAAAAGGTTTCGGCTTGATCTTGGCAGCTTTAAAATCAAATATGTAGACGCGGACGGTGATTTGATATGGATTGCATGTGACATTGCCTTAACGGAATCAGTGGGTGAATTCAGACAGACGGACCATCAAACTGTGATCAGACTCTTGGTTTTGCCTGATGAACATTTGCCTGTTGTTCATCATAGCCCTAACGTTTAGCCCTATTTTGATTAGTTTAACAGGGTTTTTTCTCTCTTTATTATTTGAAGTATGAACCATTCATAGAGAATGAGATCATGGTGCACTATCTAGTAAGAGAGGTAATTTGCACACTCCAAGTTTTGATTGGCACAGTCCATTCCTTGCGGTAAACAGTTGTACATATCACAAGATGCTTAAAGTATTTGTACGTTGAAGTGTGTCGATCAAAATTTAGAGTATGTTGCGTTCTGAAAGTAATAGTGGAGCTTATCTCTTGATTCACATTGAAGTTCAATAGATAGATTTATCATTTATGTAATAAAACAGCAGGGAAGGACATCGTAAGTCTCAACAATTTTCTAGTTATTTCTACCTGGTCGACGTCGAACCGTATGGCGTGGTCAAATCATCAAGATGACATTTCTCACTTGAACGACTTGTTTCACCCCATAAAAAAATTAGAAACCTTTAACTTTTTCCCTAGAAATCTGAAAAATCTGAAAAAAAGGGTAAACGTTAAAGATAATCTACATATTCTCTGCTAACTCAAATATGCTTACTGCACTTCCAATATAAACTTGTTTCACGGGTCAAAAATGGTGGTTTGGTCATTTCACACTCCTCCGTCTTGTTCATCTATTATTTTCGGTCAATCACCATTTTTCCCGATGAAACACATCTTTCCGGCAAAACACCCTTTGTTTTAAACGATTTGACCCGCCACTTGATTTTCTTAACTGAGCTATGGTTTGTGCATGTTCTGTTAGATGCTTCAATATACGACGAACAAAAAGAATCAAAATAGATTGGTTTGTGCATATGAAAAGAACCTTCATTTGCAATGCCTTAAACGCATATACACACAAAAAAAACCAAGAAAATAACATATGCTTAATATGGTAGTATTTATTTTCACTCTCGCAATACAACAAACACTTGGAAGGCAATAGCAAAACAGAAGAAAAATCATGTGCTTATTTGCACCTTAACAATTAGCAAAAAACAATCAAGCAGCAGGTTCATCCGTTCAAAATCGGTGGGTTCGAAAATGTCGATTAAGGATCTAGATTTGCGGGCATTAAATAGAATAAAAGGCAATTTGACATTTGAGTGGGTCGACCGAACCCGCTCATCATAGGGTGGCTCCATTCCTGTCACCGCTTCTTTTGAACCGAGAATAACATAGACGACGGTCATAGTGAAATGACTCTGAAAAAGGATGTTGACTAACGCCTGTGTTCTCGAGTCGGATCATTAAAGAAAAGAAGATGAAAGGGAAGTAAAGTGAAGATATTTACTTTCACATAGATTCTTTAGTTTTACTTATAGGAAAAGAAATGAAACCAAGAAAAGTTAGTGTAATTTTGTGATTTTGTTTCTCCTTAAAGTAGAAAAGGAAGTAAAGTGTTTTACTTTACTTTACTTCCATTTTCTTTAATGACAAAACTCAAGAACACAGCGTAAGAGGGTATAAATGTATAATAGTCTTTATATATATAAATATTAACGTAATTTTAGAGAAAATATTTGAAATCTTTTATATAATAAAACAAAACCCTCAGCGGAAATTTTTCATTTTAAAAAAATCAATTTATACCTTATTTTGTAATATTTTTTAGTTATTGTTTAATTATTTTATGTATTTTTAATTAAAAAAACCTTGAATATTTCTGGATTTGATCAATATCTATGAAAAAATCGTTTTTATATTTTCATGTATGAAAAAGTTAAAAATACACATGGACTAGAAATCTAATAGTTAATACTTCTGGACTGAATTAGTAAATATAAAAAAACACGCTTCTCATAAAAACTTTAGGCTTCTCAAAAGCACTATGTTCCAACTCTCTTCTCCTATACCCCACGACAATTCCAAAAACAAAACCCTAATTGAAAGTACAAGTCTATGAAGATGATCAAAGGTAAAGACTTGATCAAACAAAAAAGAAACACAACTCTAAATTAACTAATTGCTTCCTTCTCATAACCCTAAATCAACAAACCAAAAAACACACTATAGCTACAATCAACCTATTAAGTATTAGAATTGGATATTATTGATGAAACATAAACGACCCAAAGAAAATAGCTATCATCTATTAAGGTACTTGCGACTGCTGGATCGAACCATGGTAATAACCATACTCTGTTTACATAACACATGATGATGAAGATGGTTACAATCTCGATTCTAATTAAGGTATCGTTTTTTTATAGTGAAGATGTGTTCAGTGTTGATTTTGATATGTTAGTTTGTTAACTGCTGTTCAAATATATAATCAGGTTATTAGATTTAAAACGTAAGAATCAGTGAGATTAGGTTTGTATTTTTTGTGTTCTTTGTTACAAAGCCGAAATTAGTCAAAATTGATAATATATTATGTTAAAGTTTGGTGTTTTATTGCTTTGGATATAATAAAGGGTTGTTTTGGATGCATGATTGTTTGTATTAATAGGATAAACAGATAACCTATAATTAAATGACTAGAATGCGATATAGAGTTTGGGTTTGGGTTTTTTGTAATTTTTTTGTTATCTTGATTGTATTGTGATTTTCATAAGAAGATAATGATGATCATATGTATGTTTTTTTATGGGTAAGATTAGAAAGTCAGTTTTAAGGTCAAAATCCGGCTATGGCTTTTACCATTGCAACATCTATTATAGGTGAGGTTATTGGCTCTAGGAGTGAACGTTGAAAGTTATCTTTGCCGCAGCACTCCCGACAGGAGTTAATGGTCTGTCCGCGGTCTGCGCTTTTATAGGCAGTGTCACGGGTGGACATTGTGGTTAAATTATTGATCGCCATTTAACCGTGGTGGTTCACTGGAGACGAAACTCGGTGGTGGATGTTGCTAATTGAGTTTTTTTCATAGTGTTTATTAATGTTGTTTGTGAAGTGATTGCGGGTGACTGGTTTGCTAATTGGTTAGTTGGTTTTAATTGTAGATGACAAGTTAAATTACTTTTGTGAATGGAGTTGGTAAATTTAGTTGTTGCTAAACTTGATTTTTGCATGATGAATATGTTTATGTTTATTACTGTTACAATGATTCAGGTTTGGAATCTTAACTACCACCGGTTATTATAGATACATGTTGTTTGAAACATACTTGGTTGAAGGCTTTTATTTATTCAAGTAATAAGTTGTTTTTAATTTACATTCAATATGCATGATGGTGCTGAAGTAGATGTTCGTGCCTGTTACACCGCCATCTTGGTAAGTCGGAAATTTCCACTGTCTCTGTATATATGCCTCTGAGAGACCTTAACAAGTTGGGATAATAAATGAGTTGGCTAGCTTTCTATATATTAAACGTTAACGATCAATGATGCTCTTTGATTATACTAATAACTTCAAATTTTACTTTATGTCAGGTTCCGAGTGTTTTAATTATATTAGTTGAAGAACTAACCAAAGGGGTGGGAAATTACATCTTAAGGTTTGTTATATTTACTCAACTTACGATTTTGTTAAGTTATTGCATTTAGTGGGGATGAGCTAAATTTACATTTTATCCTTTCACAAAACTATTTTAGTACTATTAAAGTACTATATGTATATTCCTATTTTTTTTACACAAAATGTACAAACACCTAAAACACATCACAATCGCACACCTCTAACCTCTTCAAGGATTGAGAATATGGCATTGAGAGAGACTTCTAAGTAAACATATGTTAAATATAGTGGCTAGGTAAGCTGAATTTAGAGCAGGAGCCTCCCAAGCTACATTCCGGCTCCAAGGTAACTACTATTTGTAGAATATGATAGCAATTCAGTGGACACTTGATGTTGAAAATCTTCTAATAGTTGGTTATCTAATTGATGACCTCATGGGGGTATGCAGGTCAATGAGATTAAATCTGCTCTTGGTCCCCTTACTGGACGTGACTCAATGTATTGCGTTGATGCATGTTTGAAAGATATTTAGAATCTCAGAATTGGAACGTGGACAAAGCAACAAAGATGTTGGAAGAAAAAATTGCGTGGAGATCAACCTATAAGTCTGAAGAAATATGTTGGGTTAGTGATTGTTGTTCATTCATGAGTCATGTTAATAGTGAGTGGATGTGGCTATTTGACATTTTTACATAAGATTGGTCAATTTGGGTTTGGTTTTATCTTAAAGACACAAACAAATTCATGAGCCAAGATAAATAAGTTAGCTAATAGATGAACGTTCAAATCAGATTAAAGTCACTTAAAGTCTACCTTTTAATTTAATCAAAGATTTAGATCATTATTGTAATAATATTTATTCTATCAGAATTAATGCAAATTTATATGTAAATAATTAAAATTTTCAAAAGAATATGCTTACAGGTGAACCGAACCCATAATTTTTTTTTCGACCTATCTCAAGCCACCCATCTTGCCAACTCTGATAAAGAAGCCATCTTGATCTCATATATGTAACTATTACTACTTCCATCACCATCACATTATGTGATATTCAAACTTGTGCCAACCACTTCTGTTTCTTTTCACTTTTTAACATGAAGTTGCAGTTGAAGGTGAAACCAGAAGACAATTCATTGCAAATTTTCGTGATCGAGCTGGGTGAATTGTCCTGGTACTCACACCAGGACTGCAGGTGAATTTAACATTTCCACTTTTGTATAGACTTCTGGAACAAAATTCTATTAAAAAAAAATTGATTCATTTCATGCAAATAGGTTGATTTAGACTATGTTTATGGCTTATGGATCAATGGATTGAACTTATATATTTGACTACTCGTGAAGATAGTTCATGTAGTCACAAATGGATACACCCAAAATTCATCAAAAATGTATTAGATTGCATAAAACCTCATAAACCGTTTATTTAAACCATATTTGATACACTAATCATTATATTTTTTGAAGCATGCTAGATAATGGGTCAATTTGGGTATACTATTTATTACAGTTAGTTTCAGCATATAGCTTTTTCTAATAAGTAATAGGTTCCATCTCTTATGGTTGTGTTTTCCAACAGTTTACAATTCTATCAAATTTTACATAATATTAGTGTAATTACACTTTCTTCACTCCTAAAGCTACCGAGCTTATAATAGATGAGAAGGTAATTTGAGATTTTTTTTTTTCTAATTTGATTTTCTTTCTACAATTTGTGGCCACATTAATCTTCAATTTTAGCCCAACTTTTGTGTTTTACATGTAGCACCACCACTTAGGAACTTTTGCTTTCAATTCCTAATAACGTTGATCTTACCACATAGTTAAAACTAGAAAATGCCATAGAAGTACAAAATTCGATCAAAGCATGAACAATGTGGGAAAACGCACTTAAACTGCAATACCTTTACATGATTGATTATGTTAGTTGATGAGTGGTCTTGCATCCTATCTGGTCTATTAATATGGTGAATATCAAAACCACAAGATGTGATTTCAGCAGCAGGTGCAGTACCTTGATACTCAAAACTATGACATGTGAATCATATCCTAGCCGAATTTAATCCTTTAGGTGCATATAGATCCCGGTAGAGGAGTGCCTGAATAACGAGATAATTACATCATGATGATCATATATAAAATATTAGGAAAACTATTAATTAAAGATATAAATAGATAAAAAAAAACTGATCATCCATACAACAAAAGATGTCTGCCAATCATGACAGTGAATAACATATGATAATTTTAATTAAGGGCGAAGACATGCTTACTTAAGAAAATGCAGAAGCTCAAGCAAATGAGCTAATGCAGAAAAGAGAATAAGTAGAGGTACTTAAAGACAAGTAAAGAGTGGCCCATGAAAAGGTAAGTTTTCATCTGCACATTGATGCTAATTTCAGTGATTAGGTTGCATATTGTTGACTTGCGCATGGTGTGGGTTGAAGGGCTAATGACGGACATTGCTACCGCCAAAGAAGAAGTTACAAGATTGAAAGCAGCCGCTCAACAAGAAGCCAAGGTTGGGAGGGCTGTAGAACAAGAATATGTGGCGCATATAGGCTTTTGCATAATACTGGTATGATTGGTGTGACATTAAAGTGATCCTCTATGCGTTGTTATTATTATTGTTTATATATAGTAACGTGATGTTCGATATTAGGTGGTTATGACCATAGGAAAACCCATTTTCACAGGTTGTCAGTAATTTTTTAAGTCTTAAAAAGGAGGTTGTGAGTAGGTTTCCCATGTGATGGATACATACATCCTACTTTCTGCCACTTTTGACACACTTCTGTGTGAAGGTGGTAAAATGGGTGTGCCAACCAATAGTCGCCAAAGATCAGCGCTCTGTAGGTCCCATCACTCCATTGTGTATTTGCTTACATACACATACACTTGCACTCTTATCTTGGTTTTTGAAAATTAATGTATTCATTGATGTAATAACAGAAACAACTTGGGACTTTTTGCCCCACGAAAAAGACTAAGAGAAAGCATGTTGTTAGTTTTGATCTTGCTAATGATTCTTCGCTAAGTCCCCTGAACAAACTGAGCTACACTTCTGAAGGCACATCTGAAGGCTTAGCAGGTGATTGATTTCGCATCTAAGATCTCTCAAGGTTTCATCTACAGACACAAATGTGCATTGTATATATTTTTTATGTGTCTATGTCTATCAATGATTGTAATCAAGGATATACTTCACATGCAGTTTTTCAAGCTCTGAAACCAACGTTTACTAGGCTAAAAAAAGAAGCAGGTTGGTACATTGATTTTTCATACTGTGCTGAAAAATAAAGAGTGGCAAAACTATCAGGTGGAGTTCCGAGTCAAAGTGTGTACCTTTCTTAGTACGTGTCCAAAATGGGTCTGGTCGGGGCTAACCCAAAAACACTTTTTTTTCAAATTCCTTTTTTCAGCTATACAATTAGTTGACGTGTTAAAAACAGTATAATTACAATGCTTATCAAAAATCCAAAAAACTGTACATTCAGAATGTATTTTAAATACAATATAGGTGTCGTTCGAATATTCAATTCAACACCTAATCAAGTTTTGTCTCCATTAAAAACAAAGTGACCTAAGCAGACCTCTTCACTCATAAACGAGTTAGAGTAGCCACCTCAAAGTTTATACATATTTTTATGTGAGAATTTTATAATTGTTCCAGCTGATGGTAGACACAAAGCCCTTAGACGAAAAAAATGAAAAAAATGGCATAGATCTGGACTGTAAGAAAAATCATCACTTAGCTCACCATCTATGATATTTCATACATAAACTTATACTTCGTATGTTTTCTAGATCTATATGAAGGGGCTGACCGTGATTGCACACATGAAGAGGTATTAAATATTTTAAAATAAGTTAACGGTATGATGAAATAAATCTAAGTTTAAAAAAAATCTGGTCATTTTGTAGTTTTTGATCGATATTGTTTTTTGTTTATTTATCAACAATCGTTCACCTTATTAGCGGAGCCTTCCACAATCTTCGTCTTGCTGGAGATAGACATGGAATAGTTTTTGAAGAAACCAAGTTTCTTCCTGAAGGAACAAAGAAGACTACTTTTGTGAACTTTATGTATGTTTGCAAATTGTATGTCTGCTTATTAAAATTCTCCAATTTCATTTGTGTTGATAAATATGGTAATTTTAACCAAAAATGATGTATCATGGTCTCTTTCTTTTTCGTGATTATATTAGCTTATATGGTATTCGGTTGTGAAACATTTGACCGATGGTCAATGAGTCATTCTCGGTCCAAGCAACATGAAACATTAAGGATACAATTGTGCCTCAAATGTTCAATGACGGGAAGTACTTAGTACGCACAATGAAGGCGGCTATATGTTACGGGTAAAACTTATTTGTCCAAACGTTAACCGAAAAGTCATTATTTAAAATATAATTACAAAAAAGCTATATTATATAAACTTTGCCAGTGATGCCATAAAAGTGTCTTGCTGAGTTTTCATGGACATTGCCATTGTAACATGAAATGAATTGCGGGAAACAATACAGACATTGAGCAATTACGATGTCTCTCTAAACTCATCCATACTTATCACCACAAAGGGTAATACTATTAAAGGGAATCAGGAGGGGAGAGATGATCATTATTGAAAATCTTGCGAAAAGATTAATAACATATCAAGGAACATTGTAGATATGACTATATGAGTAGTCATAATATATATGAAATCAGGAAGAACTTTAGATCAAAATTTTGCAAATGGTAAGTTAAAAGAGAGTGAACTTGCAGGTTTTCGTAGTGTTGTTACTGATTTGCTTTTACAACATGTTAATTTGTGTGTATTTCAATCTATAATAATACATAATTAAATTTTTAAGAAAAAACCCCGTGCGTGCACGGGCATTATAACTAGTATTACTAGCTAAAAATAGACAAAAATAAACCGTTGGTCCATAAACTTGCCAAAAATCATCGTCAGGGTCTGAAAGTTGAGAAAATCGTTAGCGTGAGTCTAAACTTTGGGTTTTTGAGGCCAATTGCGTCCCTTACCCCGTAATGCTCAGTCAACTTCTGTTATTTTCGTGAGGGCAATTGCCTTGCACATGAGGACAAAATGATCATTTCGTGATTAATCAAAAAGTTATACCTGACATCACAAATAATCAATAATCAATAAACTTCACTTTCAGTCTTTAAAATCTTTTGTGAATTTGTTTAACCTTTATTAAAGTTTTATTCACGCTTTCGTTCTGCGTCAATATTAAAAAAAAATGAAATTTAAAACCTTTAAGATTAATACAATAAGATTAAAAGGGTCTTTTGGGTATAACACATTACTCACTTTAGGTTTTTAAGTTTAAATTAAAACATTTTCTCCTTATAGACGAATATCAAATAAGATGGCGACAGCATAAAGCAACAAATAATTATATTCGCGAACTTGTAATTTTGATGTGACCCTTGATGCAACACTTAAACATTCACTTCGTAATCATTTTGAGAAAAAAGTATATGAGTTGGAAAAAGAAAATTGATAAAAGTTTGAGGATTATAAAGTATTTAAACTCTTAATTAATTGTAGATGTTGTTATCATTTTAATCAAGAGTAAATTAGTAATTGAATTTGCTCATTATTTAAGTTCTTAAGTTTTAAGAAAATATTTTTTCTTTCTTTTATACATAGTAGAGACTAGGAGAATATCCGTGCATACCAACGAGATTTTGTAGTAGCAAACAACTACAGTTGCAATATTATGGTTAAGTTTTTCGTGTAACGTTTATACGTAAAACGTAAATAATCAAGATGTAATTGAAAAAGATTATAACAGGTGATAATTCAACTCAAAAACCAATTCTTAAAATGCATCAAAGAACGTATGAAAACATTCAATGAAACTAAAAATGGTGTCTTATATAGTAAAGTTTGTGAATAATTTTTTAGAAATTATTAATGTTAAAATTAAATACATTAAAAATCTCATCCTTTTTCTTAAAAACTACATTGAATGAAAGTTGTCATGCACATTGTTTAAATTATAAGAGCATGGGGTATGGTAGTTTTCGTTTCTCGCCGTTGCTGACATGGCTCCTCGCCACTTCAATTCGTGGCTCGCCACGATACCATGGCCCTTCGCCACAAGTAAACCTCGTCGCTGCAAACGAAATGAATACGACAAAACGATTTCAAATTCTACTGTTAATTTGTTACCGTAATATGCAACGTTCTCTTTTTTTTTTTTTTTTTTTCAAACTAAATATTTTACCCCCTTAACTCTATAAATAATACCCATATTTTATAAAAACATTCACACTTCACATTCATAACCAAAAAAATATTATCTTCATCATCTTAATCCACAACCAAAATTGTCTCAAGATCCCAACGATGTCGCATTTAATGCTCACGAATTCTGCAGACGTCGGATTTCAAGCTTTTCAATATCCAAGAGCATCACCACCGCAATTTTATCCATCACCACCGCAATTTTTTCCTTCACAACCATCACAATCGCAATTTTATTCGTCACAACAACCACCAACCAATTCCATCCGCCACAACAACATTACTTTGAATCACATTCAAAGTACCTCAACCACCACCAACCGAAACACGGAAGAACGCCGACAAGGAAAGAAACCGCTAAACGACAAAGAAGAAAAAGAAGGCCGTTGTGAACTTGACGCCGGACGAGGAGGATGAGGACGATGAAGAGAGTCGAACCACTATTCGTTGGTCAAGCCAAGAGGAAAAAATATTAGCCGAGTGTCGGGTCGAGGTATCCCAAACGCCGCTATCCGGTAATGACCACAAAACGATGCGCTTTGGACTCAGATTGGGACGACTTCGTGGCTCGTAGTCCAGAGCCGTGATCGCATAAAAAGTATGTGCAAATGAAAATGGACTCGGAGCGGTGATTGCCAAAAGTTTAATGGGTTTTACAAGCATTTGCGCCAGTAAATCCGGAAAATGATCTCGATCACATTGAGAATGCAAGACTTGCTTTCAAAAATGGGACGGGAAACAGCTTACTATGGTTTCGGCATGGAAGGTTTTGCGACAATATCCCAAATGGGACGCCACGAGGGTATCAATGAAGATACTATGGCCGAATTATTGCCCGATCCTAGAGCTCGCCCCCACGCAAGCCTCGGTCCAAGAAAAAATCTAGATCGTTGGAGTCGCCAACGAGCACCTGGGAGTCAATCCGATGCTATTGCGAAGCTTTAGCTCAAGAGTATAAATGTAAAGTTGACGGGCGCGACAAGTGTATGGATGCAGGATTGCGAGAGAAAAGTCGAGCAAGAGTGTCAGAATTGGAGTTTCGATGCACGATATTGAAAATTTGCCGTTTTAAAAAGATCGATCCTCAAGAAGAAACAAGACGAATTGGTAGCTAAATACCACAAATGAAGTTGTATTATTTAAGTTTTGTATGGTTTTTATTTTCCAGATGTTTTTGTTTTTATTTTTCAGATGTTTTTTAAATTTGTCGTATGTTTTGTTTCAAATGTATTTTAAATTTCAGACGCTTTTTTATTTCAGCTAGATTTTTTATGTTGTATTTTATTTTAAATGAATGAAATGAATTTAGTTGTGTTTGGAAAATATGGAAATTAAATAAAATGATAGTGGTGGCCCAAGTGAAGAGAATGAGTATGTTGTGATTGGGGTATTTGTTAGTGTGTTGGATGATGTGATGATGATGCCACGTGGCGCCGGGTTAGAGAAGTGGAGGTTATGATACCTCATGCTCTAAAAGAGTATTTAGAGATTGAACATTACGTAATCTTTAATTTTTTAAGTTTTGAGCAAAAATATTTTTACTTATATAGTAGAGATTAAGATATAATTAAGACTAGACGAGCATCCGTGCATTGCAACGAAATTTGTAGCGGCAGATAGTTATAGTGTAAAAAGAGTCTATAGGTAATAAACGAAAAATAATAGAAGTTTGAGGATTTGAGGATTAAACATAATGTTTTGAAATCCGTTTCGACCCGGCGGTTCGGGTTTAACCGCTCCGGCGAAAAGCGGGTCATTAATTCGTCAACCCACGTTGGGAAAAAACGGTCAAATTAAAACCGGGTCAACCCGATCGGTTTGAAGGACTGGCCAACCCGGTTTTCGATGTGTATTAATAGTGTGTTAGTAGTTTCTAGCTTTGCATATGCTTTCCGAAAATAATGTAAGGACTTCCTAAAATACTTTAAGTTTGACCAAATTAAGTTTTTTCACTTTTTAAGATGGATCATTTTTCCGTTATAGATAGTATAGATTAAGGTTGATGCATGTCCCTCCCGGTGCTACTTGAGTAAGCGTAAAAGCATCGTAAAACCAATGAGTTAGCCGCCCTCCTGGTGATCGAAAAACTATATCAGAGAGACTTAGAAGAGATTATATTCTAAAATTATTTTCTTTTTATCTGCTTGGGATATATTAGATACTTGACCAAACTTTCATGTTTCTTAAGTGATTATAAAGTATAAACTTAGAAATTCAGCAGCAAAGTGCAGAGACAACTCTTTTAAACAGGCATGGGCCTTTATCTTTTTTGGGACAAGATATTCCCACGCTCTAGTTCTTATATTCCCACCCCCTTTAGTTCTATCTTTTTTTGGGTTAAAAATTTAGAGATGTACTATTCCCACCCTTCCTACTATGAAGGGTTTGTACTTTTTATTCCCTTTGTCTCTCATTTGTTTCAAGATTACAACGCTTTTACCAAGCTTCATATATTTCCTCGGACAGCTTTTAGTTTTGATTTATTAAACTTTATATTTCCTGTTCCGTATTTTCAGGTTTATAGTTTTTTTTGATATAAACAAAATCATAAAAATAAAAAATAAATAAAAAAATGTAAAAAAATAAGAAGGGTGGGAATATAAAAACTAGGGAGGGTGAGAATATCTTGTCCAAAAAATTTATGTAACCACTTGTTATGTAGCGACAATATACATAAGAAATGCTGTGATGACCAGGTTAGTGATGTAAATACTAAATCACCAATTGTCAAATAAATTACTAACAACTTGCTACATAAGAAATGCCCTAACAATCCACGACCCACTTGTTAATGTAGCGACAATATATACACTGCTCTACGTGTCAGTGATCTAAACCCTAGATCAAGTGTCATAGTTATCCTATAACATGAACCACGTTCTGTAAGAAATGAGGAACCTTCTCCCCAGTGATCTACGACTTATGTTGTTCCACGTGTCAGTGATCAGAACCTTTGGCAAGTATCAGTGGCCTATAAAAGCCTTAATTCGATCACTGCGCAATTGCCATCCTCAATTCTTTGGGTAATCTTTCTTAAGTAGCTACTTAGCAGAGTGTTTAGTTAAGATGCGTGGTAGTCTTACGGGGCCTCTTAACTAAACACTAAGGGTGCGTTTGATATGTTGTTATAAATCACAATAGGTAAAGATATAAATATAAGAGTTAATTGCATTTTTGGTCCCTGTGGTTTGGTCAAATTGCAGATTTGGTCCCCAAAACTTTGAAAGTGCACCAGAGGTCTCCATTTTCAAGTTTCCTGACGCTTTGGCCCCCGCCGTTAAATGACCAAATACCCTTATCTCTTTTTTGTTTCTATTTTCTTTTCATATTTATTACATAAATGGATCCACTTTACACATGAATCGTCCCTTTCCTCTCCTTCTCTCTACCAACACACGACACACCCACAAAATGCCTAAGATGGATCTAAATCCACTCTTCTTGACTTCAATCCAAGAATACATTCATGTCTTATATCCCACTTTGATCAAGCTACAACCTAGGAGCACAAATGGAGCCAATTGGGGACTAATTCAGATGGGAATGCTCAAAAAGGGTAGAAAACATGTTTTGAGTTTACAATTGAGTCACTATCATCCTTCCTCAATCCTTCCTATATAAAGGATTGATCTCATAAAGTTTTCTCATCACCTAAATCAATTCAAAAATTAGGGTTATTACAAAATCAAAGAGGTTTTTCCAATTGAGTTGGGGGTTTTGTTATTGGGTGTAAAGAGAAGCTATCCAAGGTGTTTAATTGTACCAATTCGCTCCTGCTCCTCCAATCGAAGTTTCTTGTGTTCGGTGTCATAGCCACTTCGACCCACAATGGGTTCATAATAAGAACACCATCTTTGTTATTCTTTTGTCATATATTTGGTTGTAATTACATTTAATTGTAATCAATTTTTATTTATTTTTCTTTGTGTTCATGTTAATTTCTATTGAATATTTGAAGTAATGATAATATGGCAAAATTAGTGATTTGGTTTAATAAAAATATTGCTTGTTGTTGTTGTGTGAGGTCATGAACCAAGAAAAGGTAAAAGGATTCGCTTTGTCGCAGTGTAAAGATCCGATATCGTGAACCAAGAAAATATGCTTGTTGTAGTTTTGGGATATGAATTTGTGTTTGATATTATCTGGGTTCTTGTATATGTTCTTGTTATTGGATGAATACATAAAAAGAAAAAGGAATTAGAAAATTAAAGGGGAAGAAGATAAGGGTATTTCAGTCATTTAACTTTGGCCAGTGGACCAAAGCGTGTAAACTAAACTTGAAAATGGGGACCTCGGTGCACTTTCAAAGTTTTGGGACCAAATCTGCAATTTGGCCAAACCACAGGGACCAAAAATGCAATTAACTCTAAATATAACGTTTTGATGCGTGTTAAGAATGAAAGATTCATTCCTTCTTTTTTTTAGTGATATGGAATATAAAACATATCTATAATTCATTTTCATATTTGAAATGATTTACACCTTAGCAGAGTGTTTAGTTAAGATGCGTGGTAGTCTTACGGGGCCTCTTAACTAAACACTAAGGGTGTGTTTTGTATGTTGCCATAAATTACAATAGGTAAAGATATAAATATAACGTTTTGATGCGTGTTAAGAATGAAAGATTCATACATTTTTTTTAGTGATATGGAATATAAAATATATCTATAATTCATTTTCATATTTGAAATGATTTACACCTTAGCAGAGTGTTTAGTTAAGATGCGTGGTAGTCTTACGGGGCCTCTTAACTAAACACTAAGGGTGCGTTTGATATGTTGTCATAAATCATAATAGGTAAAGATATAAATATAACGTTTTGATGCGTGTTAAGAATGAAAGATTCATACCTTCTTTTTTTTAGTGATATGAAATATAAAACATATCTATAATTCATTTTCATATTTGAAATGATTTACACCTTAGCAGAGTGTTTAGTTAAGATGCGTGGTAGTCTTACGGGGCCTCTTAACTAAACACTAAGGGTGTGTTTTGTATGTTGCCATAAATTACAATAGGTAAAGGTATAGAGATCGTTTCAGGAATGAAAGATTCATACATTCTTTTTTTTTAGTGACGTGGAGCATAAAACACATCTATAATTCATTTTCATATTTGAAATGATTTACACCTTAACAAACACATGATTGGAATTTCATTCCTTAATTTCCATTCCGAGATACCAAACGCACCCTAAATTTGTATATAAAACACAAATTTAATGTTTGAATTAGTTTACAAGGTTACAGAGTGTTTATTTAAGCTTATTTGTGGGCACGTGAGCTTTTTTGTTTCTTGTTTAAAGCTTTATTGTTCATATAAGTTTACTATATCAAAAAAGCTTTTTAAAAAGGCAAAAAAATCAAACATATAAAAAATGAGCAAATCATATAAGCTTGTAAGCTCTTAAACATCCCTATAGTTGCAAAAGTGTTTGGGTAGTTTAAAAAGTTGTAGTTGGAAAAGGGTGTTGTGGAAACGTGTAAATAAATAAGGTTTTGTTTGGTTTTTCTTTACTTGGAAAAGGCGAGTTTTTGACTCACATATACGCGTGATTGTTGTTGTTTACTCGGAGAAGGCAAGTTCAGCCTAACCGAGTTATTCAAAAAGCAATCATAAGTCGTTTGGCTTTACCGAAAACACCTTGCGTCAACTCAACATTTACTCTTTTCAGTTCCCTTTCACTCACACATTCAAAAATACCTTACAGTCACTCGAGACCGGCCTTACCTATTTAAAACACAAGAATCTGCATTCGGCACATACCAAATTCCTCACTTGCACTTTGTGGGGGAGGGGGTGGGGGCGGGGGAATAACATTGCTTTGGCTCAAGCCGAAAGAGGGTGCCATGTTGGTGTGGCATTTGGGTGGCTCCACTGCACCCGATGCTTTTACCTGCCGCTCAATGGGTTTTAAAAGAGGGCACTTTTCTTTTGAGAAATTGGCTATAAGATGATTAATTGTGAATGTTCAAAACTTTCATATCAAAACGGTAACAATTAATTTGTTCAACACAATTCTGGAACTACTTTCAGATCCATCATTAAGCATTAACAAAAGAAATAATATTTGCTCATTTCCATCATAAGGTTAAGCACTTAATTTCCTCACAAGAGTTCAAGCGTTCAAAACTCACTAACTAGGTGCACATTTGAGGGTGGCTAGAGAAGGGACGGAAATAGTCAACGGATTACCCGGTTAGGCCGCTTACATTTGAGTCAAAAACTCGCCCTTCTGCGTAACTTGAAAAAACTTTGTCCGTTTACCCATTTAGACGCAGAAGCAGAAGCTTGTTCAATGAGCACTTAATTTTAAGGAAAAAAGTTTGAACACTTGACTTGAAAGGAAAAAGAAACATCCCATTAGTCTAAAAACTTGGACGTAACTAGGGGTTCCTCTAATGTCATATAATTCGGATCAAATACTCTTTCGTAGTTACTGCTTGTTAGTCTATTAATAAGTGAAAAGTGAACTTAGGTCATTTTATTTAAAGTCGTACCTTTTTGTTAATTCTTTTCCGCTATATTACACTTAAAAAACCGTAGAGTGTGTCATTTTAAATCTTGATTTCATCACGGTTTAATAACAGGCATATCGTGCAACAAATGAAAGTGATAGTCTGATGCATAGAACCACTCTGAAACGATGAGAAGCGATTCAGTTATTGGAGACAGTCGTTCCACGGTTTTAAGTGCTTTGAAATCGAGATATTCTTGCTTATCTGAACCTTTGCCTCATGCTACTGCTGGAGGACTAGATAATGATGGAAGATACTTGCACCCACTTTGGGTGTTTGGTAGTCGAGATGATGAACCACACTCCCCTCCAGCTGCTAGTAAGTTTATTTATTCATAACTTATTCAACCACACAAGCATATATGTTTACATCTGTATATATTAGCAGGGAATTTTCCTTTATCTAGCTCTTCTTATTTAATACGAACTCCTATTTGGTTTGGGAATTTAAACTATATAGTAAGTGTAAATGCAGTTCCACATCGGAAAAAGGAATAAATAACTGGTTGATTAGATGTTGGGTATATACACTATACTACAATGTTTTGATTGTCTTATTTTATGGGTTAATCCGCACTTATGACTTATTGGAGCTCATAAAATTAAGTTGATAAGCTAAAAATAAATATAATAGTTTATTAGCTTTTTGAAACCTCAATAAGCCAATAAGCCCCCATAAAAAGCTAATCCTAACACCCCATAAAGAGCTCATCTCAGTTTAGACTTGTTGCTTTGTCTTGTTATACAATGTTTGCAGGCATAACGGGGATTTAGACGACTGTTGTGTTATAACCCTTTATAATGTGCTTCAGCTTGATGTGTTGATAACATTCAGAAGTTTCTTGATCTCATTATTTTCATTGCTGTCAAGTAAATTGATCTCATAATTTAAATTATATGTTTCTTTACCGTGACTAAAATATTCCTAGGTTCCTATAAGCCGATGCTTGATCTGAATATTGCTATAGATCCGCATATGATAAAGGATAAAATCAAGGCTGATTTCTTCCGGTTTACGCTTCCATGAGCCATGTGTACTTGTTCGTTTTGGTCACCTGTTATCGTCTGAAACGCTCACTAACGACTTTGGACCAACCTTTTGGTCTTGGTGCTGTTGATAAAGGACTTTACATGTATAGGCTGAAGTCTGAGCAACGTATGTTTGTTTTGAGGAGGAGCACAAAGAAATATTAGGGCCACCCGCCGTGTTTATTGCCGGTTGCCGAATGGAGTTTTGGCATTCACACCTTACCAGTCAGACAATATGTACAAGATTCGCCGCTTGTTACAATATCCATGGATATATTGTTTTGCCTGTATTTGAACCCAGAAGTGGCTGCTGTTTAGGCGTACTTGAGCTCATAACATCATCTAATTGCATTGATATTGCTTTTGAGGTTCGCGAAGTCTTGCTTTTAAGGTTGCTACCATATTCTTATAGTTTTTAACGTTGTCATACCACAATTTTATTGACTTGTTAAATTGACTCTAAATGGCAGGAAGAGAATCTGAGGTCTTCAAACATACTTGAGGAGCATAGCTTTTATGTGAGTTGTTTACATACATGTATGTTTATATATTTATATTTCTAGTGTGTTTATGTTTGAATGTTCAGACACAGGTTAGAGATGCAAGAAGGCAACATGAACTGGATGAAATACAAAACGAGCCATCTTTTTGTTGCTGCCGTGGGAAGGACAAAGTGTTGTGCCTTGTTTAGATGTAGGGATTGAAGATTTTGATATCAATCCAGGGACAACACAAAGAAACAGGAAGAACTCTGAGAGTACCATTAGTTTGGAGGAAATCGAGAAGCATATTGGGAAGCCAATTAGTGTAGCTGCGGCTAGCCTTAATGGTGAGTTCATAACTCACATGTGATGTTCATATTCGTGATTATTTTTGATTCTCATCTTTACTTTGTACTCTGCATACTTCTAGTTAGCAGATCTACGTTGAGGCGCTGTTGTAGGAATCTTGGTATAAGGTGGCCGAATAGAAAACATAATGATAAGTCCAATGAAACAATAAGAAAAAGGAAGAGAACTGAAAGCTCAGTTGGTTTAAGGAAATTCAACAAAAAACATTATGGAAGAAAGACAACGAAGGAACTTCAGGATATCCTTGGTGGTGAGTTTATAGCTTGTTGATGATATCTAGAAGTGGTAGATGGCAATTTTGACCCGTTTACCTATATAAATGGGTGGATTTGGGCTATATTTTCACTAGGTTTGTAATGTTAATTCACAGTAATACATTTTATTCGGTTTCACAAAAATTAATCATATTTACAATTTTTACTTTGATTAACAGACAGATTTGTAGATATATCGGATCGGTATCGTTACTCACCGAAAGGGCTTCTTTTAGGGTTAATCCTCAACGAGGTTAACACCAAAATTTGATTAGGCTCAAGGTTTCTCAAAAAATTTAGATTTGAAGAAGTCGTGAACACAACTAAAACCCAATCGTCAATTTTGCCATCTCCAGCCATATATGTTTATATATGTTTGCTTTAATTCCTTTCTAAGATTCTCCTCTTTACTATGTACATTGTATTTGTGTAGTTGTGGTTAGAAGATTTGTGAAGCGCTTTCTCAGGAGTCGTGGTATATTAAGGCGGCCATATAGGAACGGTCCTGATAAGAGTGATTCCCGAAGGAAGTTGGGTCAAACAGAAATCCATACATCTGAAGAAGCATCAACTATGGTTTTTGGTGAGAGATTGGGTACAAAAAATGGTCTTGCCACTCTTACCGAACATGATAAACATAGTTCCACGCTTGTACTCCACCAACAGGAACAAACAGAGCCGTATAATGAGATTACAGCAAAGAACAAACACAAAGGAAAATTTTGACGATTGAGGCGACATACAGAGAGGAAATAGCAAAGTTTGGTTTCAGGATTTCTGATGGATTGGTAAAGTTGGAAGAGCTGGTTGCAAAAAGGTTTCAACTCAATCTTGGAAGCTTTAAACTCAAATATGTAGACGCAGATGGCGATTTGATATGGATTGCAAGTGACATTGCCTTAACGGAATCAGTGGGTGAATTCAGACAAACGGACCATCAAACTGTGATCAGACTCTTGGTTTTGCCTGATGAACATTTGCCTGTTGTTCATCATAGCCCTAACGTTTAGCCTTATTTTGATTAGTTTAACAGGGTCTTTTCTCTCTTTATTATTTGAAGTATGAACTATTTTATAGAGAATGAGATCATGGTGTACACTATCTAGTAAGGGAGTAAGGCAGGTGATTTGCACACTCCAAGTTTTGATTGGCACAATTCATTCTTTGCGGTAAATAATTGTACATGTATACAAGATGCTTAAAGTATTTGTACGTTCAAGTGTTTCAATCAAAATTTGTAGTATGTTGCGTTCTGAAAGTAATAGTGGAGCTTATTTCTATTAGCCGTATTAGTCATTGGGCTCAAGCCCGTTATCTAGATGATTCCATGTACTTGTATTTATAGGTATCCTTGTATCACGATATGAGGCAAATCAAATCAAATAAACATTATTCGGTTAATATCATTTCCCTCTTACATGGTATCAGGCCATTAAGATCTCAAAAACCCTAATCACAAAAAGAAATCTCAGCGCCGCCGCCGGGCCGGGCTACAAGTGGTCCGAGGGCTTCCTCCCATCTCTTTTTTTCCTCATTATACGTCTTACATATGCTCCTGAATAAATGCTATGGTTTAGTGCTAAAGTATAAATGCTACCAAATGTTGTAGTTCGAGTATTTACTCGTCATATGAACCATGGTTGGGGATTTGCAATTGATGAAAAAGTATTGTTTGATTTCAGAGAAAAAAAAAAAAAAAAAAAAAAAGTGAATCTTTATGTTTTTCTATAGTAAAACACGTCCCGTTTGTTTGGAAGGTTCTTTGTGGGTTGAAGTTTTAGAACCAATTTTCGTTTTCTCATCTTTTCTTTCATTTGTTTTAGTTGTAGGGGATACTTTGAGTTATCCCGTTTTCTTACCCTTAATCCACACATTATTATTGTGTTGTTCGTGCTTTAGGTCACGAGCCTGTGTGTTGGTGATTTGTGCTAAGGTCACAAATCCACACATTATTATGTTAATGTTTTGTTTTTCTTTTCTTCTCTCGTTTACTACTCCAGTCCGAGCTTTCGCGATTACGTCGCTCGAACTGCGAAGGAGTATTAGCCGTATTAGTCATTGGGCTCAAGCCCGTTATCTAGATCATTCCATGTACTTGTATTTATAGGTATCCTTGTATCACGATATGAGGCAAATCAAATCAAATAAACATTATTCGGTTAATATCATTTCCCTCTTACAATTTCTTGATCCATATTGAAGTTCAATAGATAAATTTATGTAAACTTTTTCTTTTCCTTTTTTTTTTCCTTTGAACGGCATTTTTTTCATACCTATACCACATATCTTACAATATATCTCATAAATGCCTCTAGCGAGGCTTGAACTCACAACCTCTAAGTTGGTGGAAAGTAGAAACTCACATACCACTAGGCCAAAAGCCGTGGGTAGATAGATTTATGTAATAGAACGGTAGGGAAGGACATCATAAGTCTCAATAATTTTCTGGTTATTTCTACCTTGTCGACGTCGAACCATATAGTGGTCGAATCATCAATATGACATTTGTCACTTGAGCGACTTGTTTCACCACATAAACAAAATGTGCCCACGCCCTTCTCAATTTTTTTTTTTTTTTCCTCATTTATTTCTCAATAGAAAGAGACAATATCTTTATAACATAAAACATACATCATTCTAACTCTAATCTCTTGTCTCATCTTCCACCGCCGAGCGTTATAACACTAACTTTATTTATAAAAAGAAAAATATAACTCCAACTTTATTTATAAAAAACAGAAAAATATAACTCCAACTAAACGGGTTTTCAAAATTCTCAACTCTTCTCTAGAGAAGAAAAACCATTCCCTTCTCAAAAAATTTAGAAACGGAAAAATAATAAATTTTTTCTACAACTACCGAAATGAGAAAAAAGGGTAAAAATTAAAGATATTCTACGTATTCTCCATAATAACTCAAATGTGCTTTCCAATATTGTCATTTTACACGGCCAAACTTGTTTGCCCGGTCAAAAAGGGTGGTTTGGTCATTTCACACTCCTCCATCTTGTTCATCTATTATTTTCGGTCAATCACCATTTTTCCCGACGAAACACATCTTTCCGGCAAAACACCCTTTGTTTAAACGATTTGACTCGCCACTTGAATTTCGTAACTGAACTTTGGTTTGTGCATGTTCTATTGGATGCTTCAATACACGATAAAAAAGAATCAAAATCGACCGATTTGTGTATATGAAATGAACCTTCTTTTGCAATGCCTTAAACACATATACACACAAAAAAAACCACGAAAATAACATAAGCTTAAATGTACTATTTATTTTACTCTGGCAATACAACAAACATTAGCATACAAGAATAAAAATGAATTGCTTAATTGCGCCTTAACAATTAGCAAAACTCAAATTAAGGGTTTGGATTTACAAGCATTAAATAGAATGAAGGGAATTTTGAAATCTGAGTAGGTCGATTGAACCCGCTCATCATAGTGTGGCTCCATTCCTGTCACCACTTCTTTTGAACCGAGAACAATACGGCGGTCAAAGTGAAAGAATCTGAAAAGGGTGTTGACTAAGAGGGTATAATAGTCTTTTACACATATATAAATAAAAAAATATATATATTTTTTAAATATTATTGAGGTAAACAAACTATGCATAATGACAACTCATCTTTAGGACCCGTTTGGTTTGTGGGTTTTGCGAAAAAAAGTTTAGGATCAAACTCAAATAATCTGTTTGGTTTGTACATTTGGGTTTTAATATTGGGACTCATGCCCTCAAAAAAGGGGATGCGTAGAAGTCTTGCTAAGGGTGATGGGGTGGTTGCCAAATTACTATTTCATGCCAAAAATTGGCATCCCCTTCAACCAATGATATTGTACCACATCACCACCACCTTTTTTTTGCCAAAATTTGGCATACTTAATGGGCGTGATTGCCAAATTGTTTTTTTGCCAAAATTTGGCATTTTTTTTAAATAAAACTATTTTTTCACTAAATAAAAAACTAAAATTACATTAAATTTGGCATGTTTTTTTTTTAATTAAAAGCCCAACGGCTAGTTGGGTCGGCATACACTTGCTGAAATCCTTTGCCGATGCCGATATTTTCTTGGGGGTGGTGGTTTGCCGATGCCGAATTCGGTACTGAGGGTTGATGCCAATCACCCCCATCACCCTAAGGCCATCTATAACACCCTAGGAAAATCCCACATCGGTTGTGGCCTGGAAAGATGCTCGGCTCATAAGATAACATTCGCCTTACAATGACACAACCGCCTTACAATGACACAACGCGTTTTGTGGTCTATTGCGGGTGGAGTTTTAGAACCGCAGTTAAGCGCCGATGAGAGTAACGGCTTGGGTGACATGCCGGGAAGTCTTCACATGAGGCCACAAAAATAAAGCCGTGAGCCTGCGGGCAAAGCGGATAATATTTTGGTATGATAAGGTAGGGTGTTACAGGTGTTATCAGAGCCACTCCTGAAGCCGTCGGGATGGTGGGGCAAACCTCATCGAGGACGATGAGTCCCTTGGCGGGGTGATTGTAACACCCTAGGCAAATCCCACATCGTGTGGCTCGAGAGATTTGGGCTCATAAGATAACATTCGCTTTACAATGACACAACACGCTTTATGGTCTACAGGGTGGAGTTCTAGGAACTGGCAGCTAAGCGTCTTGATGCGAGTAAAATCGGGTTTGGGTGACATCTGAAAGTTCTTCACAAGAGGCCACAAAAACAAAGCCGTGAGCCTGCGAGCAAAGCGGACAATATTGTGGTATGATAAGGCGGGGTGTTACACGATCTCCACTGTTGGCACTAAATGTACCTTTTGCACTAACATAGTGCAAAAACTAGTAAAAATGGTCTCCAATGTTAGCAACAAACATTACACTATTTTAGTGCAATGGATAGTGAACACATAAAATGCACTAAACATCTCTGTTGTAAAAATCGGTCCAGGCGGCCGATTAATCCCCGCATAATCGTTGATCGCTCAGTAAACGCCTTGATTTATCATAATCGGCCTATTTAATCGGTTTGGTCAAAGATCGCTTAAAATCGGTCAACAAACCGATTAATCGGACAAAATCGAACAAAATCGGTCTAATCGGACAAAATTGCTTTAAAATCTGTCAACAAAATCGCTTAAAATTCAGACAAAACCGCTTAAAAATTGGTCAACAAATCGATTAATTGAACAAAATCTGTTAAAGCTCGCTTAAAAATGGTCAACAAACCGAGTAATATCTATGTTTGACTTTGAACTTTGAATAATTATTTATTATGTTTATATTTTAACACTTGAAATATTTGAACTTTGATGCACTATGCTTATCTCATACATATAATATAATATAATATCTAAATTACAATTTTGTGCATATAAATTCTAAACCGATTAATCCCCGATAAACAAAACAAACAACTTTTAATACATTCACACATTTTCTCTCTCCCATATATTTGATGCTTGCTATAAGGTCTCTCATCTTTTAGTAGTTTAATAGTATGTAATAGGTAAGTCGTTTTTGTCAATTTTGAACGAATTTATGTTACAAATTTACGAAATTGAAAAAATCAACTAGATTCTACCATATTAAAAGGGAGTTGATTTGCACACTCCAAATAGTTATTGGGACACTTTTTTTTGTGCTTCAGTTACTTGTACATAACTCATACTGTGATTTATCTGCTTGTACTGTGAGTGTCCCAATAAATAAAATGAGTGCGCAAATCATTTCCCATATTAAGAGTGCGTTTGGTTTGATGTCATGAATGACAATGGTTATGAGTTTGATAGTAGTGGTGGGTCCCTCACCTATGAAAGCTCCATACCTAACTCACTTGATGTATATGGAGTATGGATTATATCTATAATTCATTACTATAGTGGTGGGCACCCTCATCTTAAACAAACACCTTTAATCACTTTCATAGTCATAGTCTCATTCCCATAGTGGGATACCAAACGCACTAAAATGATAAGAATGAACATTTGTTTTTGAAGTTACCATTCTAGTTATGAAAGCGGATCATTTAAAAATTGAGAATGTTTTACAAAGTATAAAAAGCATTTACAACCGTCACATCATAATACAATCTGGTCATTCCACCTTTCTTTTTCCAGTATTCTCCCAACCACTATTCATCATCAGATCAACGTAACACATCCCCATCTCCTCATCCATTTTCATCCCATCCAACCTCTCTCCAACACATAACTCTGGTAATCTTCATCATCGGACCATTGCATCGTCACCGCACGTCTCCATCACCATCACCGTCTTTACGCCATCAACACCGCCGTCTTCACACCATCACTATCAGGTTCCAACTGATAAAACTCTTTTTCGTACATTTCGACTTCATGATAGTCGGGTAAACATAAAGGAATTGTTGTTGAAATGTCATACGTATCATAATGCACACCAACTGCTCGACGAAATGTTTCAACCGGATTTTGAGTTTTAGTTAATGAAATGATATTAAATAAAATTGCTAGAGATGTATTGTTTTGTTCGTATTGTTGCTTTGACGAGTATGTTTGAGTTTTTATCTTTTTAGAAAAGGTGAAAGAGTTGAAAATGAAATGGTAGAGTAAATAAATAACGTGTCTACACAACACAGCTTTATCTTTAAGTTTTTGTTAAATAATTTTGACTTTTTAAAAGTTTTTATTTTCATGATTATAACTAAAATGTTGTCTTTTTAATTTGAAAGATAAAGTTGTCTTTTTTAATTTCTAGTTAGATTAATGTTCATCGATTAGTCATGTTGTTCATCAGTTTTATAACTAAAAAAAGGTATCGGCCATCAATAAAAAGTGGTGTTCATCAATAAAACAAGTTGTTCATCAGTTCTATTTAATTTTGTTCATCAGTTTTATTTCATCAAAAAAACGAGTTGTTCATCAGTTTTATTGTTCATCAATAAAAAATTTGTTCATCAGTTGTCTAAAAGAAATCACAATGTTCATCTGTTAGAGTCACACTGTTCACACTACAAGAATTCAGGCGATTGCCCACGGACCAATTATGTGGGTAAAAGACCAAAATTCGTGGGTAATTGTCAAATACCCATGGACTACCCACAAATATATAAACATGGGTAAAACCTCTGAGGCTAATTGTTGGCCCACAACATTTTGTGTCCATGGGAATGTTACCCACAACAATTTTGGTGGCGATCGACATATGTTCATGGGTAAAGTTTTCATGGAATTTTATGAATACCACGAAAGCACCCATGAACATGATCATGAGTAATCAGTGGGAGAAAAATGCACACGGATGCAATCGTGCCTAATTCTAAGATGAATATTATCAATTAACCTGTAATTGTTCATCGGCAAATGATAGTTGAATGAATGAATGTTTACACACTACTATGGATAAATCCCTAAAAAGTTACCATTATTTTCCCATGAATTTTCCCATGAATTTACCCGCATACTTACCCACGATGGCTCGATTCGTGGGTAATTTGCGGGAAATATCTTATCGGCAATATATCACCCACACATTACACACTGAGTCTAACGATGTGGGTAAGTCTGTGGGTAACTCCGTGGGAAATGCATGGGTAACTTTTGCAACAATGTCAACTTCATTTTCATGGGCAATTCAATGGTTATGTGTGGGTAAATACCCATGTATCAATGTACATGGGTAATTTCTGTGGCTAATCAACAACATTCTTGTAGTGTCATCAATTCATCAATTAGTTTTCTTTGATGTTACATTATAATGTTCATCAGTTTTCTTTGATGTTACATTATAATGTTCATCAGTTACATCACTTGTTCACCGGTTTTTTTTAAACAAATAGTGTTGTTCATCAGTTTTCTTTGATGTTACATTATAATGTTCATCAGTTACATCACTTGTTCATCGGTTTTTTTTAAACAAATAGTGTTGTTCATCAGTTTTTCGAATAAAAAAATCACGTTGTTCATCAGTTAGGTCACAACCAGTCTTGTTCATCAGTTAGTCATTTTATCAGCATTCATAAATAAATGAATAAATATTAATGTTCATTAGTTCATCAGTTATTTTTGATATTTTTCATCGCTTATTTTTATAACGTTCATCGCTTGTTTTTATAACGCCAGCAGTTTTCAAAAAATAACGTTCATCAGTTATTTTTGATATTGTTCATCGGTTGTCTAAAAGAAATCGCAATGTTCATCTGTTAGTTGTTCATCAGTTCATCGATTAGTCTTGTTCATCAATTAGTATTGTTCATTAATAAAAAAAAGTTATTCGTCAGTTCTCTTAAATTTTGTTTATCAGTTTATCGGTATTCAAAAAAAAAGCATAATGTTCATCAGTTGTCGAAAAAATCACCGGTTACAATGTTCATCAGTTACGGTCACAATGTTCATCAATTTATCATTTGGTTGTTTATAAGTTAAAAATAAACCAAAAATAACAAAATAACAAAAGATGTATTTTGGTATACCAATTAGTGCATTTGAATGTACTTTTATAAGAAAAATCTCTTTTAGGCATTTTATCAAACATTTTACATGCACTAAATATGACTAAGAGGTCATCATTACCGTGCAATATCTCACTCATATCATATCGCATTTGAGTGATTCAAATTTCTGGGTAAAGAATGGTCAAAAGCTTACAATTTTCATGTTTTAAGTTTTGTAAAATTCGGCTTTTAAACTATTCGAAATTAGAGCCGAAAATACCGAAAATTTTAAGAAAATTAACACCCACATAAAAAGTTAAAAAAAAAGTTGTGATATATATATCAAAATGTATACCAAATTAAAGAGAACCATATTTACAAAATTATGGTGAAATCGGTTTTTTATAAAAGTTTGTCATTTGAAAGTTATTTACGTTTGAAGTTTTGGAGTGAAATAAAAAAAGGGTGGTGATACTCACACCACACTTTTTGATTAATACACCACAAAGTGTGCATTACAGCATTGTACAGTACAAACTGTAATGCACAGTTTGTGGTGTATTAATCAAAAAGTGTGGTGTGAGTATCAATTCCAATAAAAAAAAACATGTTAAAAGAACCAAAATGCCCCATAACCAAATTTAATAAAAAAAGGGGGAGAAATTGGGTGGGGGACACATGACAATCAATGATAAGCTTTTTTAACCAGTAATTTTTTTCACTTTGTAAGGGATCCCAACCCTTCTAGTTATACCCTTCATTTACATGCATCTTTATCATGTTGAGAAGTGAGAACACCTTAAAAGGTTACGATTAACATCTTTACATCTTTATAGTGTTATTATATTAGGCAAAAATGCATATATATCCCTCCCAAAGTGAATAATTGCATATATATCCTTTGTACAAGTTTTTTATGCACATTTTACAATAATTTTTATGCATGCTTTGGATATATATGCAATTTTGCATTTTCGAGAGGATATATATGCAAAAGCCCCATTATATTATGTTAGCGTCGACTTCACTTCTGTCACCCTATGTTTTTTATATAAATTTGGTAAGAATGATCATAAATGAAAACAAGGAAAAGGTGCCCGCCGCGTTGTGGCGGGTTTTTTCTATATATGTTTGGCTAGTTCGTGGTATTAAAGCTTAATAACAAATACAACACAGGTTTGCTTTTGTTCATATAATTTTGACCCAATACAGTCACAAATATTGACCCAGAACATGTAAATTTCAACCCAGTACATTTAAATTTGAGACTATAATACAAACTGTTAACAAAGCAGTGAATGCTGAATATTGCTAGCTTAAAACATGAATAACTATCAAGTAAATATCGACTAATGCAGTTCATACTACAGTATGTGTTGTCTTTTGTTGAGTTTATATGCAACTTGGCACACCTGAATGCAAAGACCCGTTTGATCCGTGCCTTTTAACTGATGTGAGCCATGTTAAAGTGACCCGTCTGACACCTGCCTTTTGAATTCAGTGACCCGTTCGACTCGTGCCTTTAATCTGACCAATTTGATGTCCTAGATAGTATACGCATTTTGACAGAGAACCTGTTGTAGTCAAGTGTATGACATATATGCACCCTTCATGTCTTGTTCAGGTTTGGCGCTGCCTGCATAACAACTGTATCAAATATAAGTATGACTCGGAATCACCATAAGTAAATTTTTTATAGAATACACTCGAAGCCCAAATTGTAAAGCGGTATATTCATAATATTTACAGAGTCGCTACGTTCCATTATCAAAGAAACTATCGTTAACTGAACGTTGCTCAATTATGGAACCTAAAGCTTCATATAATTTCACAGACATTCAGAAATGTTGGGACTCTTGGGAGCAAATTTGTGTGCCGCATCCTTATCCTAATACCGTATCTTCGTGTAAATCTCTAGGAAACATTATTTATTCAATTCCTAATATAATATGAATAATTGTGGTCTTATTCTCCCAAATCATATGATAACTCAAATAATCGGTGATAACTTTAACAACATTTCAGAAACATATGATTCTCTTATTAGGATGTTTAAAATTTTTGCGTAATAATGATATTATAGGCTAATAAAGGGTTGTTGGGATAGCTTACGGCAGCAGCTGACTACCATGAATTTGTGCTTAGTATAGGCTGTTTGGATAGCTTATTGCAACAACTTATTAACCTTGACCCGTGCTTCTTAGTCTTGCCTGGAAAGCTTATTTAAGCACATAATTGACCGTCACCTGTTGATATTAAGGGTTCTTTGAATAACGTAGGAGAAATGATACTGAATAAAATTCATGTAAGACTTCATGAAGAATATACAAACCTAACCCAAATACTAACACTATCGAAAAAAATATGCCCTTATCTTATCCGCCACCCAACCCATTGCCTATTTTGGCACCTCTAACTTTTTAAACCCATGAACGATAAATTGCAACCTATAGAATGCCATGAACGACAGAAAGCCATAACCACTGTAATGAAACTAACTGGAAATGACAGATTCTAAAATAGAAATCGGCCAAAATAAGTTTTACGTTTCCTTTATTTTTTAAATAGTGTTCTTTAGTTTTCTCATACATACATATTTAAGAGAATAGTGAGGTGGAGATATTCATGTTATAAATCCAAAAAAAAAGATTTAACAAATACCCCCGAATCATGTCGTTCACCTTTGTGATATGTGACGTGTTATAAATTATGGTTGCCATGACCCGCAGGAATACATTCTGAAGACCGGTTTTGCAAAGGGTCGCTAACATTTTGTGACGTAACACAACTTGTTGGCTAAGCCATTGCCCTAAAGTGCAAGAAGAGGACACATGTATGTAATTGCTAAGTCAATTTCATAATAGTTAAGTTAAACTTAAAACTAAAAGTTTTGATATTACCTTTTGTTTGTTGCTTTCAGTTGAAGATTTTTAGGTTCATGTTATTATCGTTACTGAACCGTTAATGCAATATCCTGTATGCATAATTGAGAGGTAACAGTTCGGGTTTGTTTTCACCACATCTGTAATTATCCAAAGACACGCCAAGTTAGATATACATATCGGATAAAATAATTTTAACATGAAATCAAGTAATATGTTTTTGCGGAATAATGAAGTACCAACACCAATCAATGTAATGAATAGGCAAACTGCGCACGTGACAGACTGCACCATATAGATACATTCATAACATTCTACAATTTACGCAAGCGACGTTCGTGGCCTATTTTCCTACAATCAAGTTAAACTTTTCAAGAAGATGGAGAACCAAATGTGGAAAAAATAAATAATAAAAAAGAAGATGAAGTACATGGAGCTTACAACCATACACACATGACCAGTATAAACCAAAGGTCACACTTTATGCTGAAAACCAAGGCGCTGCATATAATTGCGGAATATAAGTAAGAACAATATTTGTAAAAAGTTTAGTCAATATAAGAGGTTGACCCACCTCAGGTATCAGTAGTAGTGATAGAGCAACATATGTCTCAAGCATTGTCTTGCTCTCACGTGACCACCGGGATACCCAAGTAGCCATGCTGCATCCTAAGGCATGTAGCTATGGCCGACACGTACGCATGGTCTCCCTACCAAGCAACTGTGAATAAAGATGCCAGAGAGTACCCTATTGGGTTAATCCCAATCAACCCATCTGAATACCCAATCGACCCAGTCAACACCCACAAACGACCCGGTCAACGAAAGTCAAAGTCAACATGGAAAAGTCAACTGGAAATAAGCGCCAAATAGCAGCTATTAGGGCAATTATATGACAGTTACAAACATAACTGCCATATCCTTTAACCGACACAACGGTTCAACATGTACCGTTTCACTTTGTATAAATAGAATAGAACATGTAAAGAATCATTCATGACATATTTATAAGAAAATAGAGATTATTTCATACTTTTGGTATATTTTGATTAAAGATCCGTAAAACTGGGCCAACAATTGGTATCAGAGCCTGAATCATCATATACCATTTACGCTTCGCCAGAATCAATAAGAACCCTAAACAGCTTCGAAAAAATTTCAAAAAAATAGCGAACACAAATCAAGTTATCATCTTTGTGTTCTATACGTTTGTCACATCAAGGGAACAATCACACGCGATTACTCCAACCCTAAGCAACAAACTTATTTGCACCTTTCATCTAAACTGATTTTTATCCACATAGATAAGAAACTAATTTAAAACCGCTTTTACAAATTGATTCAAACAAAAACTAAACGAAGTCGCCATCAATTAGGCGCGAATTAAAGATTCAAATTAGAACAAACACACCGCTCGAACCAAGAATCAAGCCCTAGAACGTTAATTAAGCCACCAATTGACTTAATTAAGTCTCCAATCTTTTCATATCACTCACTGATTAAAACCCCCAAAATCAAACGAAACCCTAAAATTTCGATTAGGGATCCGTTCGCGAAGATCACCACGCACGAGAAGATAAGAAGGCCATTCAACCTTATCATAGGAGTTTGACCGAGTAGATTTGGAGAAGAAGAAGGATCTCAAACCTGCAATGGAGAGACGCAAAACGCTTCCAAGAGAGATTTTACTTTATTATCTCAAAACAAGAGATATAAGAGTGGACGATGTGGGGGTCGCCGTGGCTCAAGTCGCTTACGCCAAGCGCACGTACCGGGCCACACACCGCCGCTTCTGCGTTCGCCTCTGCGGATACCAAATCGTGGGGACGAGGTGCAAACACGACATTAAAGCAAAGTTTACGTTATAAAACGTAAACATTTTTCAAACGTAAACTTTTTTTTTTAAACCCACCACTCCTATATAAACTATCATCATCTTCTTCATTTTACACAACTTCAAACCCAAAATACATAACAAATCTTTCTTAACCAACAATATCATTTTACACAATGTCTCAAAACCCACATGACGGAGGATACTTCACAAATCTACTTAACTCAAACGCACAACAATACGGGGTTCTTCAAACCCGTCTACCCCTTCTTCGACCAATTCCAACCCGTCTCCACCAGAAATAATGCTTAACCAGCAATATCAGTTTCAACAAGGTTTCTAAGTTACCCCAACCGATTTCCATCACGCAGCTTCTTTAACCCTTACAATCTCCAGGTTTTTAACCCGCCCCAGCCTACAATTGCCCCAAATGGAATCACAACCGTCCGGTTCACAATTCAAAGTTCCAAAAGCACGTGAACCGCAAAAGGCGGGGCAAAAATCAAGGCAAAAAACTCGGTAGATTCGACAGGACGATGACGGATGTTGAAGTCATAAAGAAGTGAACAGGAGGAAGTGGACCAAGTCTGAAGAAATGTTACTTGCGCAGTGTTGGATAGAAATTTCCCAAGATAAAGATATGGGCAATGACCGTCCGGAGGAGCACTTTTGGAACGACATTCTCGAAATGTTCAATTCTCGGACAACCGATAACCGCCGCAAGAACATGATAAGCGGTAAATGGACAAGGATTAACAGTGATTGCCAGAAGTTCAACGCTATTTACAAACATCTTCGTCGGTGGTGAAAATGACCAAGATCATGTCGAATGCCAAAGTTAGCTTTTACGCAGCTGCTTTGGGGGAGGGAATTTTTGTATGAAAAATGTTGGGATGTTTTGAAAAATTATCCCTGGGATGCCAAGATCCTATTGACGTTACATGTCTCGAGGATATATTCGGGCGGACAAACGACCTCGGCCGAAGAGATGTATGCAAACGAAGCCTAAGAAGAAAGTAGTCGACTTCAACGCCAAGCGCAAGCTCGGTGGAAGTCAAACGAGTAGTTTTTCTGACAAATATCCGAAATATATGCTCAAAAGCCGATGCTCAAAGGGCTTGTTACGCAGGCGTAGGCGGAAAAGGAAAAAACGTGGCAAGAGAAGATCGAGATGGATTTTCTCATGATAGATCCGAAAGTACCAATCGACCCGGTGAAAGCGTAAATCATCCGCAAGAGGCAGAACGCCTAGTCAACAAATATCATCAAATCATGGACGACTAGTATTTTTACTGTGTGTTGTATTTTTTTACCCGTGTCGCTTTTTTTACCCGTGTTTTTTTACCGCGGTCGCTTTTTTTCAGATCGTTTTTATTAGTAAGTGTTGTTTTTTATGTATTGTATTTTTAATTTGAATGAAATGAATTTATTTAGTTTATTTGAAAATGAAAATTGAATAAAAAAATAAAGTGGTAATGGTGGGGCCCAAATGAAGAGGTTGAGGTTTGTTATGAGTGAGGACGGGGTTTGTTGTGGTTAGTTGTGGGAAAATGAGATGCTGATGTGGCGCTGAGGTGGCGCGACGATGAGGTTGAGGCTTGTTATGATACCTAGCACTCTAAAGGAAATAAATATACGGCGCACGTTTTATCTCTCAAAGAGATAAAATAAAGAGTTAACTATTTGTTCTGGTGTCAGATTGTATTCCACTTTTGATCCATTTGTTCAAAAAGTTGCGATTCTAGTCCAAAATGCATAGTTTGGTTCCACTTTTGGTCCATTTTGGACCAAAAGTGGAACCAAACTATGCATTTTGGACTAACTAAAAATTGCGATTTTAGTCCAAAATGGACCAAAAGTGGAACCAAACTATGCATTTTGGACTAAAATCACAACTTTTTGAACAAATGGACCAAAAGTGGAATCCAGGTACAACCACAAGGACCAAAAATGTAGTTAACTCTAAAATAAATATACAAATAAGGAGGCGTTAGTATTTTTAAGTAGGCAAAGGATTTTATTCTTATAAGGCATCGGGTTAGACCATCAACCCATTCAGGTTCTAAAATTTAACAACACCACTCTTTCATTTTTTATATAGTATATATTCTTCATTTTAGATACATATTATTATTATTATTTGATAAGTTACTTTATATATACAAATTTAGTAATTCATCAAATTTTTAGATATAATAACCTAGTGATTACATTGCTTATTATATTAGAAATAACTTTTAAGGAGTAATTAATCTTTGGATATTTCATTTAAGTCTTTTTAAAATCTCCCTAGGATAGTCTTTCAAAACTAGTCCTATAAAAGTTTTATACACCTTTAAGGAAAATAAAACATTAGAGCTCATTAAAATTAAGAAATTTCAACACACATCGTGTTAAAATTTTCTTGGAGATTTATTGTCAATATCTTTAAGATATAACGAAAGAAAGTGGAAATAAGGAACCTAGTACTAATTTTACAAATAGTACAACTCAATTTCAATGCCCAATCCTAAAGCCCGCGAATTACTCATTATGGGCAATTCGAATACAAATCATTCTCGAAGCAAGTGGTTTATGGAAACAATAGAGCCGACCGATCGACTCAACCCAATAAGACAAAAGAGAAACCTATTGCTTTCCTTTATCAAGCCTTACCCGAGGAACAATTACTTCAAATAACAAAGCACAAAACCGCGAAGGACATTTGGAATGCTTTGAAAACTAGACACGTTGGCGAAAAGGGAGTCCAACAAGCAAGACTACAAACACTCAAATCTGATTTTGAGATGCTACAAATGAAGGAAGACGAGACAATCGACACCTTCACTACAAAACTTACAACTCTCGTAAACAAAGCCGCTAGTCTAGGACACACCATAGAAGATGAAACCTTAGAACGGAAACTACTAAATTCGTACCGATAGGTATCTCAGAAATAGTCGATCTATAGAACAATATTCCAACCTAAGTGAAATGACTATGGAAGAAGCAATTGGAAGACTTAAGACCTATGAAGAAAGGATTAAGTTTAAGAAGGATAAACAAGTGAACAATCAAGAGACTTTGATGTTCACACGACATAAAGGACAAGGAAAACCTATTAGAGAATATGGTCAGGGAAGATTTAACCAGTCTCGAGGCCGAGAACAAGACAAGAACAATTATCAATCTAAAAAGGAAGATACAAGAGACAAATCTCAAGTCACATGCTACCGATGTCACAAAGTTGGACATTATGCATATGAATGTCAAAATAAACGCAAGAATTAAGTCAGAGAACACTCTAATTTTATTGAAGAAGACTTAGAGCCAACATTACTTATGGCGGCTATAACTGAATAGAAATGATAAAATGAGAAACCGCAGTGATTGCAATAACAGCAGAGATTGCAGTAACAGCAGAGATTGCAAAAACAGCAGAGAGTGCAGAAACAGCAGAGATTGCAGTAACAACAGAGAGTGCAGAAACAGCAGAGATTGCAATAAAGCAGAGATTGCGAAACCGCAGAGATTGCGTAAACCGCAGAGAATGCGTAAACAACAGAGAATGCAGAAAGAAGCAAAATTGAGTTATGCGAGACGACTACAAAGACTTAAAGATCTACGCCGCATTGTGATTAAGGGGGAGGATATTGGGCTAATCCCAATCAACCCATCTCAATACCCAATCTAACCAAATAACACCCACAAAGCGACCGGTCAACGAAAGTCAAAGTCAACATGGAAAAGTCAATCATTTGGAAATAAGCGCCAAATAGCAGTTACAAAACGGTTATATGACAGTTACAAATATAACTGCCATATCCTTTAACCGACACAACGGTTCACTATGTACCGTTTCACTTTGTATAAATAGAATAGAACATGTAAAGAATCAATGATGACATATTTATAAGAAAATAGAGATTATTTCATACTTTTGGTATATTTTGATTAAAGATCCGTAAAACTGGGCCAACATACCCATGCCCATTACCCACATGTGCCGTACCTAATCATTCATAAGGTTGAAAAAACAATGTGTTTGCAATCTGCTAAAAACTAAACGTTAATCCCTGTTGTAATGCCTATGTTAGATAAGTGAGTATCATGGAACTTACAAATAAAAGCAATAATACCTTATTTTCATCACCGCATAAGTTAACCCCTTATTCGTCATCCACTATGTTAACGTCACTGATAGTTTGAACAACCAAACGTGGTTCACGTATAAAATAATCAGTGGAGTTACATCAAGGGTATCAATATTTGTGTCCCTGATCAACATTAGAATGTAGGTGCAACTGCTATAATCAAAATACAAAGCTTTAAGTTGCTCACCTTCTTTTCAAATGTAAATGATCGTCAACCTTATCATTGGTAATGTTCAACGCGGGTACGTTCCATCTATATCGATGGCTCGTATAAGTGAAAGCAATAAGAACGTGTCTTCGAGGAAACATATATCATAATAAGTGAAAGCACGGTAACCAATGGCCGGGCTCAATTTATTGGCAAATCCATAAAGCTTTCTTCACAAAGCACCATAAATCATTATCATATCATGACAAAGCTAAAATACGATTCAGGTGATAAATTAGTAAAATAGAAAAAGGAAACATACCTTTTCAAGCCTCCGTTTGACAACGACCTCTTTTTATTAACCTAAAAACGAAATAAAATAACACAATCAACAAAAGAAAGCAAAACCCTTATTACTAAAAAAAATAATAAAAAAATCATTACAGCTAGATTGAAAACAGTAACTAAATAATCAAAAGGGAGTCCGGAAAGCAATGGTCAGTTAGCACCTTTGTAATACCACATTTTAGTTTCAACTATTCAATCTATTTATCGTCGATACGTATGAGTAAAAGGCAAGTAATGCTAAACATAAGCTAAAAGCATAACTTGGGACTAACCCATTGAATGGCCGAACACGTGAGTTTTGTTGCAACCCTTCACAACCGCAGTTAAATCTTTAGCCTTCATTGTCATACTGCACGTACCAAATAACTCACATTACTCCATATTCAAACATAGACACGCAGTCACAGATTCCCTACGCAACCACAATAATCATACCCTTCTGTGTTAGGAATTGGAAATTCCATGTGAAAGTGTCGGTCACCCCAATTATGGTCTAGCATATGTTAGCTCGTAGACTTGTTGTTATTTACGTTATTTATTAGTTTACTAGTTAGTTAGTAGCGTAGAATAGTTTAGTGTAACACCGTGGAGGAAGGACGGGTCCTTACCCACTGTATACCGATCCACGAGTCGTCGAGGTCGTTTAGTTTGTAACTATAAATACCCTTCCCACTAAGGGAAGGGTGGTGCTTCTTGGAATCTAACCGTGCATTTTGTATTACAACAACTCTCTTTCAAGAACATCCTCTCTACTCTCTTCCTCTCTCTAAAATGCTCACTTGTTTAATCATAATCCTAGACCACCCGAATCATCTAACAACATAATATATACAATCCTAACAATTGGCATCATAGCCTAGGTTGGGTTGTTTTGACGATTCGTATGGTTTTGCACTTGGTTTTATATGTGGTTTGTTCGGTTCATACATGCGGTTTGATGTGTTCTTTGTGGTTTTTGAATGCATCTTGATGTGGTTATGATTTCATGCTTGGTTGCTTGGTTGAATCTTGTTTTAAATGGTTAAATCTGGTTCTGGTTGAATCTGGTTATGATGCGTATTGGTAAAACTGTTTGTTAACTGGTTTCTAAGCAGTTTTATTAGTGTCGAATCTGGTTTTACTATGTTATTAATCTGGTTCTGCTGGTGTTATTATTCTGCTGGTGTTATTAAGCTGCTGGTGCTATGATGTTTCTGGTTTTACAACTTATTTCTCTATGCAGTTTGTGGTAAAGTTCTTCGTAGAGACTTTACAATATGTCCAGATTCAATGAATCTCATAAGGGACTCTCATAAGCGACTTGTCTATTTATTACTGAAGCGATTTGGAGGTTTGTTGACTTTTTAGAAAGTCAAAGGCGATTTGTGTTATATTGCTTTTGAGCGATTTGTCCATATTTTGTCCAGATTCATTGAACAAGTGGCGATTTGTCCATATTAATGTCAAGCAGCGACTTGATAAAAGAAAACGTAAGCGGGTTGTCTAAGTTGCTTTTTTGAAAGTGACTTGTGCTTAAAAGGTTATGCAGTTTAAAATGATATTGGAATAAGTGACTTGTGTATTGGAAAGAAAAGGTCAAAGCGATTTGTCAAAACAAGATATGGTATGCGAATGGATGAAGAAAAAGTTAAACTCATATTACCAATCTAAACAAACCATAATCTAAGATCAGCTACCTTAATCCAATCGACATAACTAAGACTCAAAGCAACAAGAAACATCAATGTGACTTCTGATTTAACTACTCATTCAACTGCCTCAACAAGTCTCAAAGATTAAAAGGAAAACATAAAAAGATCTCAGATCTTTTAATGTGTCAAAGAAACAAATCAAGACCACCATGGGTCTATCACACGAAGTCACATCATCACAGATCCAAGTCAAAGACACATCTACATCTAAAACATGATCTCAGAATGGGTTCGTTATCATGTCTAATCTCATCAATAAGTTGTATGTGTGAACCTCTTTCTTCATAGATATAATTTCAAAAGGACAAAATGAAAAATTAACTAGATCTCAGTTGTTTCGAGGGTTGGTATTCACATCTCGACCTCAACGGTCCCATAACCCAAGATGTACATCATCATTGATCGAATATAATTGAAAATGGTTTTGACCTAACGATTACTTGATCTCAGTTTTCTTAAATCGTGGTTCTCAAAAGAAACATCAAGACTATCAAAGAGTCTGTAACACGAATTAAGTAAATCATCATCGACCAAGTTGTTTTTGATAATTTTCGAAAATAAACAAGTGGTGATAACAACTATGTTAAATCACGAATTTGATTCGGTCATTCATTAACACTAATTAAACGAGAATCAAAATCAGATTGTTGTGTCTCACGTTCTTTTAAATCAAAGCAAAGGGTCTAATCGTTTAGAAAACCTATTACCTTGTGAAGGTCACGATGCTGTTTCAACACCTCTTGCCAACCCTGTGGCGAGGTCATCATGACTAGATGATGCGTCTCTTCAATATGAGAAAGTGAGAGGAGCAGACTACTCTTGAGGAATGTTAGGGCTTGATTAAGGAATATGTGACTTGGGATGTGATTTGATGCGTATAGTTTGGATTGTTGTGTTAAGATTGGTGAGACACGATGCAAAGAGGGAGGCGTTTTGATTGTGAGAAGTTTTAGGGTTTGGATTTGTTGACTGCACACATATGTGAGATTATTAGGGTTGAGTAATGTGTGTGTTGTGTGAGTTAAATACCCGAAATTAGGTTTATTGATTATGTTGGATCGGCTAATCTCATGGGCTGCGCCTCTTGATAAATGAACTTGGGCCGTGCATTGTTTTCTTTTGATTTCTTGGGCCAGGAGCTGTTCACGTGGGCCACAACGAGTTATTATTAGATTTATGTGGTATGTTGGACTATTTCATGGATTGTTTAGACCAAGGTTATACTATTATGTTATTGGTCTCATGGACTTTAACGCTAACATGAAAATGCTAAGTGACATTAACTTGATATCAGAAGGTATTTTGAGTATGGATGAGTTGGAGCCGGACTCATGATCGTGTATGAGATTTAGGTAATTGTATTTTGCATTTGCATCTGATTAAGTATTGGATGGGATTAATGTTCTCTATTAACCTTGTGATGATTGGTACTAATTTTAGCATGAGTTAATTCTCTGTGTACCGGACATGGGCTTTGAATGATGCAAAGATGGGCTTCTCATGGTTGAGATTTGATATTATGAGATTTTATGTGATTTGAATTTTGGTTGATTTGGACTAAATGAGATTTGTTGAAGAGATTTGGTGTGATGGGGTGAGTTGTTGTGCTATGCAATCTGATACTTTGGTTTATACATTTTCATGGAGAATATTATGTCACGGCTTGAATTAATGATTGAACAAGGTTGACTACGGGGCTGTTTGTACGGTATTTCTTATTTGGCTTTGAAGTGAAGCTTTCCGGGCATGTCTACTTATTTCGTCTTCTTTCTTTCTACCCTTCCGCGAAGATGACTTGTTTGGGCATTTATAGAGTGTGATAAAGACTTGGCTATTTAGTTACGGTTGTCATTCTTTCTCGCTTAACCCACAACGTAACTATCACTTCGGTGTCTCACGCAGTTGAGGATACGTCAAGAGGCTTTGTACATTGGGTACACCATTTCTTCTTCACAAGGATTAGTACAAGCTTAGTAACAAATATGGGGAATTTCACTTCATGATCAAGTTTGGCATATCGGATTTACTTCACCACGTTGTCACAGCAATAGCCGACAGAATGCGTGAATGATGTGTTTACAAAAGTGTTTATTGGATGGTTGATAATATTGTTGATGTTGGATAATGAACCGTTAATGAACCGCTGCATGTTCCCGTAAAACAGATATTCACCGAAACCAAAGTTGTCTTGAACACATTCAAGCTGACATTGTTTACGGTTTAGTCTTGATTTTGTAAAATCCCGCAAAAGAAACTATTTCTCGGTTTAAATCATAGACTTGTAAAATCCCGTGACAATGGAAACATCCTGGTAATAGTAAAGTGCATTTCCGGATCTATCTTACGGTTTATTCTTGGTCTTGTAAAATCCCGCGAAAGAAACTATTTCTCGGTTTAAACCATAGAATTGTAAAATCCCGTGATGATGGAATCCTCCTGGAGAAAGGAAAGTGTATTTCGAGGTCTTATCTGATGCTGCTTCTACAGTTTCTACTTCGAAGAAGGGGATAAAAGGGTGTACTTCATGAATTGGATGTGTGTTTGGATATTCGTCATGGCAGTTTGGGTATTACATGGCTTTACGGGGTTATGTGCTTTTAACCATGGTCGGGATGAAAACCATTATCATAGTTCACTTAAAACGTCAAAGGAGGCTAGATTTGAGCTTTTAAACATAAGATGTGACAACGGAGTTAATTCACTATTATTTATTTGAGGTTGAAGTGAAATATCACGGGCGAATGTACTTAGTATCTGAAGGTATCGGGGATGGTTGGATGAAGATTCTTCAAGATCCTTGTTCGAGCTTATTATCAAAAACGAAGACTTGGAAATCTAGTTATTGTTGGGTGACTTTTTCCTTTTATTTTACCACTTGGGGGAATTGGGCTCTTACCACCACAAAATAACTATCACTTTAAGGAGTTACGTTGTAGTGCTCAGTGTCACATTCAATTGTGGATTTTCAGGAGGTGATGTACGTCTTATACTTGATGGTTGGTTGGATGAAGAGTATGGAGTACTTAAAGATTCAATGGAGGATGAACTCTCGGCACCGCTCTTTGTTACATATGTGCAAGTTTAAGTCACGAGTTCGGGGTAGTTTACTTCAAGTTCAAATTCATCATATTGGGTTTTCTCAATCAGCTGTCACGACAAAGAGCCTACTGAATGATAATGGAGTTGATTACAAGTTTGCCAAGAGTAGATGAAAAGAGAGAGATAATGACGTTTGAACACAACAGTTCAAGCCTCGTACCTCAAAGAAAAGAAAAGTGTACGCTTCAGTGCGCTTTATCTTAGGAAGAAGAGAAATCTTCTCAATTATGACCATTCTCATCAACATGCTTCATGCTTTTTCCACGCGCTTTCAGTTATCAAGTGAACCGGACTACCGATGATTGTTCTCTTATTCCACTTGCTCAATTATAATGACGATGGCGACATCACATGCTACCTTTGAGGGGGGAGAAGTGTGAATAGACTACACTTGGATGATTTCACTTACTTAATCAAGAATGGCATTTCCGTATGCAATTCTTGAGGGGGAGAAGAAGTGTGATAATACTGCATGGTTGATTGATATCTGAGAACAAATGGTCAAACGGCTTCAAACTCATGTAAGAACCGATCTTCTTCTTATCGGGTCATCTTCACATGGAGTTTTTCTTCTAAGAGCCGTTGGTTGACATCTTCACACGGGCTGATATGATTAAAGATAAAGTGCTTCCTGTTGCGGGGCTGATTTCCTTGATGAACATCTTTATGTTCTTGTTTGATTGGGAGGGATTTGAATTAAGGGGATTTGCTATTTATAAGTTAACGGGAATGCATTTGGTGTGAAGAAGATGTTAACTTTCTATTTCCCAAACAGACAATCTTGAAGAAGGTCGAGTCTACAGTATGTTCTACATTCTCTGCTACATGTTAGAAGACTAAAGACGAGTTGCATTTAACGATCTAAAGACTTCTTCTTAATTCAGGCATTCATCATAAAGATTGTTAGTTTAGGGGAGAGCACTAATTGGGGGAGAGTGAAATGTTAGATTCAATCCCTAATTAAACTTGCTCACACTCTTCGGCAAGTTGATTATCACAAAGATTAAATGTGGTCTTCTCAAAATGATTTCAAGTATTTGGGCTTATAATATGTTGCTGATTCTGAAGTGTCAAAACCAACAAGGGGGAAGGAGACTCACATCTAAACACAAAGAGAGTAAACTTGATAAACTTAATTCTTCTAAGTGATTGAAGATATCCCGGGAAGACAAATGTCATGACCGCAGAGAAGCTCAAGGTTTTACTCATCAAGGCTTTTAGTGTTATTATTCCAACGACGTGGGGGAAGTGATGTAAGAGAAAGTTTTTGAAGATAAAAAGAGGTACACAAGTATGACATATTCAGGGGAGATAGATGTGTAACATGAGGGAGGTGTTATCAGTTATTCTCTCTTTGGGAATGTGTGTACTTCGGATTCTTGAGCTTCATACACGATCATCAGGGAAGAAAAATGTGAACATTGGGGAGGTGTTTTCATTCCCCTCATGATGTGTATTCGGGAGAGTTCTTGAGCATTATACAAAGAGACTGACTGCATCAATTCAACTACTTGGGGGAATTGTTCTCTTGACATCTTTTGGAATGGATCGCTTCAGACTTCAGTGGATAATGAAATATGAGAAGAAACTTAAAGAGTGGGATGATACGTTGTTGTTCTTGTTGATGATATAACCCCGAACGAAGAATCTCGATCATCATTCTTAAAAGGAGCAAATGGATTTATGATAATGGTGTGCTTCTCTGCACGTACTGGCTAAGGCAAGCTTGAAATAGAGCTTCGAATCTGCTCATCTAATGGATTTTCGGTTTGGGGGGAAGCTGCCAAAGTCTCTCTTTCTCAAAGGCTCATGTTCTATCTTCTATTCTGGAGCCTCTGAAGCTTTGGTGGTGGAAGTTTAAGAGATGACGAATCCTATCTTCTACGACGTGCTGCTCGATATCTTTATCTCGGTACTCGTATCATCATCTTCTTAAACTATATCATCTTCTCTATCTTTGTAAATATTTATCAAAAACCAAATACAAAATTATAAAACCAACAAAAAGAAAATAGAAAAATATAAAATCAACATAATCCCATAAAAATCAAAAAATTTAAAAAGACCAAAAATATGTTTTCTCAAGACATGTCTTCTGGTATTGATAACATCTACGGTCTTAGAAATGTCATTCAATAATGGCACGGGACCATAGATGAAGTTCGAGCAGAAGGTGTAAATATTTTTTTTCCAAAACATGTCTCAAAACTATGGCTTGTAGTTACTTCTGACTGTAACCCGTGCTTAAACAATGGCTTGCTATTATTTCTGATAGCAACCCGCTCTTCAAGAAGGAAAGTGCTGCGGTAAACCAATTTTCAAAAAATTTCGTGCACTTATCCTAAAACAAAAACAAGGAAAGCATGTCGTCAAAAAGACTGCTGTTCCTACACAAATGTTTTTCCTTCTATAAATTCTTCAGAAAAATATTTGTTGTTTTCAAAAGTGGTGGTAAATGAGTTGCTTGTAAATCAATCAGATTCAAAGTTTTCGTAATAATTGAAAACTCAATCAATGACTTCAGCGCTTTTAAACTTTTCAGAAAATAAGTCATTGATTGAGGGGGAGAATGTTTTCAAATTTATATCATCTATCAGGATTTTCTAATTATCCTCGTGCTTAACTAAAAATGATATTTACCTATGTCGAAGGACTAGGAATTTAGGATATGAGTGTTAGAATTAGATGACTACAGTTTGATAAACATGTTATTCCCATGCCTTTGTATGATCTGATTGATATGTTGAATTGACTTTTATTAGTCGATTGTTGTTTGGGTGATGTCGACCACCATATATCTGTATGTGTGTTCACTAACGTATGCAGATATATTGGTATTTAAGAATGTTCCCTATCTGGATCCCACAATAGAAGATGATTGGATGTCGAAAGGAAAGGGTAACTATATCTTGGGTTGACAAATGAAGAAACGGAGCATAATTTGACCTCTATGGAGAGTTGGCATGAAAAAATGCAACGTAAGAGGTCTCAGCGCCATCAGCAGATGGTTTTCTTCATCATCAAATGAAGAAACGGAGCTTAATTTGACCTCTATGGAGAGTTGGCATGAAATGCAACGTAAGAGGTCTCACTGCATCAGCAGATGGTTTTCTTCCAAGCCCTACAACAACAACAACATAAGCAGCTTGTGATTCTCAACCACCTAACGTATCTTTGTGCAGGACAAGTAGTGAATAATACCATTTTTAAACAATTTTTGAATAATATTGTTTTGAAAAATGGAAAAATATTGGTTTTGAAAATAAATTGGAATTAATTTTAAAAATCACCGGATTTCATTTTTTTTTCAAAACTTAAGTCACTCAATCGACGACTACGGTCATTGATTGAGGGGGAGAGTGATTTAAAATAAAATATTTTCTATCGATATTTCATCTATCAAGTCTGTTTGTACGAAATAAGTGGTGATCTAAAGATTTAATATTATGTCATGAATATGATTTTCTTTAAAACCCATAGATCTTTCAAAATGAAATTTTTTCTGTTCTTGTTTGATTGTGAAATTGTTTTATTTTACTTAAAGATATCTTAAAAACTATCATACCTGACACTAACAATCTTTAATGTCTTAAATTGGTCCATATTAGTCATTTTCTCAAAATTAAATCAAGCCACGTCTTTCCCCAAATTTTTCTAAATAATTTAAATCAATTAGGATCACAAATCTCAAATGGTTTGAAATTTTTGATCGGGGGAGAGATCGTGATTTAAATCTCAAATCGGTTTTAAAGGGTGATTACTTCAAAAGCACTCTTTCCTTCATGTGCCAAACGATTTCAAATACATGATGCACATGATTGAGGATGAGCATTTAACCAAAAACTAGATGAGTATTTGATAAGATCGTTTATAAGCTCAGCTAGAGATAACAATAACATATACATACGCAGCGGAATAATTAAGAACATCAATGTTATTGCTAAAGGTTTTCATTCACTAACACTAACTAACCCTAGATGTTTATAGGAACACGTCTAGACTACTAACTAATAACCTAGGCGTTTACAAGACATTACGCCTAGGACACACACACACCTTTACTAGACGTCTACATTATGGAAGACTTAATTAAAACCTACACCCCATGTCCTCTTTATATACTAGAGAATAAGGACTAATAAATAAAACTTCTTTTGCAAGCAAGTCCTTCCATCTTTTTGTAGATTTCCTTCTTGTCATATTAAGTCCCTCTTGTTTCATTCTTTTTGTCTTATCAACTCAAACGTATAATTCCCAACAATCTTCCCCTAGTTGATAATGACAAAACCATTCTTGAACGAACTTCCCTAGACGAAGTAGAGAAATTGAGATCAGAAATCTCACCATGAATGAAACAAGTATGTCTTCCTTTGTCTTCCCCTTAATCCATGCCATGCCACTCAAACATCTCTTCCCCTTTTTGTTATTATCCAAATAGGGAACATATGCAAATAATGATCTTGACCACCACGAACCAATATCATACTTCCAATGTTTAAAATCGCCCACCATTACGCACCATAAGAAAAATGGATTCAAAACAATAGAAACTGCAACTAGCAGTAGTAATAATGATCAATAGTAGTAAAAATCAAACACTTCCCTCTGAGTGGTGGATGAACATCAAAGATTCTTCAAATCTGTAAGCTCCTTGTAATGATCACTTGTGAAGAAAACCAAATATAATGAACTTGATGAAGAAGTAAAATAACCCAAACTTGTATCTTATATCTTGCACTATAGATGACATCGAACGTATACAACCTATGTATAGGGAGAACGCAATCTCTTAACGAAAACCTTCATCTACTATTCGTCAATTCGTTTGTCATAATCATTGAAGCACGAACAAGTTATCTCCAAAGTGTAACACCCACTTTGAGATATGATAAGAACACAAACCTGTGTAACTCAACTACAACATCAAATTAATGATATTTAACCTTCTTCGTAATCAACTAATCCAATAAATCTCCAAAAACGAGCTTTTCAAAAACCTTTAAGAACAAATTCCAATCTCCTTGTGTGTGTGAACCAATCTTGTGTGTGTCATTCGATATCCTTCAAACCATCTGAACTTCCCCTCAAATTCAGAACCATACTAGAACCAAAAGCAATTCGTTCTATCCGATATCGATCAAAACTAGCAGCACTTTAAAACAACGAGCAGATTTTTCAACTTATCACAGCATGAGCAGTACTTTGAAACCTCGAACAGTACTTTGTGAAATCAGCAGTACTTTGATTAAAAGAGCAGTACTTTGAACATAAATAGCATTACTTTGATCAAAAGAGCAGTACTTTGAACATAAACAGCAGTACTTTGATCAAAGAGCAGTACTTTGAATAAACCATTTGCTGTTAAGAAATTACCAATTTTGAAAACCATTCATCAAAAGGGTTTGTACTAAAGAGAAACATCAGATTCTCGAATAATGAATTAGGATTGACAAAGCCTTTTTTGCGATAGCGTACTTTTTCATCCTTAAATTAAAGATCTGGAAAAGGCATAGTTTGGGGAGATGAAGATCTAAAAGTTGGCGAGCAGAGGGATGAAGTTATCTGGTGAGAAACCCAACGTGTAAGTAACGTATATCACCGTCAAAAATATGATCAGACCCACAACGTACAAAAGAGTAGGTACAGTGTAAATGGGCCAGCAAAGACGGGCCAACAATATGAGCCAGTATATAACAATTTTATAACACATGAATAAAATAGAATGGTTAGAAGGAGACTTGTGCCATATATAATTATATAAATAGGACACATACTTTGGTGACTTATAAAATAATTGTAATATATAGGCGACTATAATTAAAAAAATTCAAATAATTGAGTGGACTCTTTATACATGAACTTTTGTCTTAATTGATGGATCTTGTGAACAGTTTGTGTAGTTTAAGTTTTACTTCCCACATTATTAAAGGTTACTCGGTGATTTTTTTCTTGCGCCATAAATACGTATAAAACAAAGAGAAACGTACGACCTGAAACACAAAATGATGGGATTTGCAAGTTTTGACTTTCAAAGAGTTTCTGAATCTTGAAATTTTTTCAAGTAAAAACTTACGCAGATTTCACGGATCTACGAGACCGCTCTTAACTTGGGTCATCACTAAATTTTGATTTAAATGAACTTCTTTTTCTCTATTTGATTAAATTAAGTTCATTTGACATTTGTCTATTGTGCCACTTAAATATGCGATATCTAAGTACTTACCCAAAAATAATTCATATTCAAAAACCCTTAAAACTTAGTATGATGCCATTAGTTTTGTAAAACAAATGACACATAGCATGTAATTGTGCCAGTAAAAATACATGTGTTTTTAATTATTATTATTATTAATGTATTATTTTTTTGTCAAATTACATTTTTACACTACAAGTGATCGGAAGTGTTCTTTACTCTTAGATAAGGATGTGACTGTCTATAGTATACCAATGTTCCTTACTCTTAGATAAAGATGTGACTGTCTATAGTATACCTTATCCCGATTGTGATTATGTATTCTTATTGAACTAATCCTTCCTTACAAAAGCGTTTTACCGAAATCAACAAAAGTCTTGTGCTCAAAATTGTAAAGCCACCATGTGCAGGCCTAGTTACATCAATGGCACCTTTACAGTAAACTTTAAAACTTAAATTTACACCAAATGGCGTTACACTAGTAGCCAAAAAGTGACCCTGAAATGATAGCTACCACTTTTCTTTGAACCAGATATTTGTCCACCATAACCCCTACACACAAACACACTTCACTCTGCTAATCATAATCATGCATTAATCACACATACCCATTAACATTAAATGTAAATGTACCCCACTTCTTCAAATGGATTACAAAAAGATAATAAACCAAAACAAAAACAAAAAACACCCACCAAAGGTCAGTTCATATTCATCCTCCTACTGTATTTCATCATCAACCCTTTATGCAAATGTTATAATTTTATCTGTCAGATCTGTTCAAGTGGTGAACTTCAAGTGTGCAATGTGTTAAAAATATGATTTTGATTATGGGTTTTTGTTTAACTGTGATTTGGTTGATATTCAAGTAGTTAAATTCAAGTGTGCTTTATATTTATAACTATTTCTTTATTAACTCTTTGTGCAATCTTTATAGCTTTGAGATCTGTTAAAGTAGTGATTTGAAGTGTGCATTGTGTTAAAAATGTGATTTTGATAAAAGGGTTTTTGTTAATGACTGTTTCATTATAAACCCTCTATGAAATCTTTAATTTTGAACCTTTTTTATGTGATATCTGTGAAAGTAGTGATTTTGAAGTGTGCATTGAGGTAAAAATTTGATTTTGATAAAAGGGTTTTTGTTTGATTTTGATTTGGTGGATTATAGGGAATTGTGGGTGGAGGATTGTCACCTGTGAAATTAAGGGGTATGTTGAAGAAAAAGAAGAAGCAAGAGGGGGAAGAAGATGAATATGAATCTACTAATTTTTGTTTGGGATCTCAAGATTCTGAGATGAATGATTCAGGTATTTTAATATTTGTATTTATATTCTTGTGGATATTGGTTTAGTACTTGTTTGATCTTGATTATGTAGTTATTAATCTAAGTTGCTATTATTGATGTTTTAATCCCACATAACATATATGGAACTTTGTGTAGATGGGAAATCACTTGCTGAGACCTGGGGGTGTTTGAGATTGCTTCTTTTTTGTTTATGGCTTATAAGCCTCTAGCTATGTTCTTTTTAGAAAGTACAATAAGCCAATGAGCCCTTAAGATATTGAATCCCAAACATTTTTTAAAATTGATCATATGCTTATAGCAATTTACTCATAGCATTTACAAGAATTTTGAGTGTTTTGATCGATGCAAACTGCTTATGACTATCCAAATATTAAAGGGTGGAATAAAGCAAATTTTAATAAGCAGTTTGGGAGTTGCTTATTTAAACTATATAACTTATTTGGATAATTTACTTTTTGAATACTTAACCAAGTGCTACCTGCCAAGCACTAAAAGCAATATATTATCTAATTATTGTGTTTTGTATAGCATAAGCAAATCCAAACACTGCATGCTGCATTACACTTTGTTACAAGTAATTATCTGCTTCTGCTTATTGCAAACAGAACATAAGCAGGTTCAATAATCCCTCCCGAACACCTGAGTTTTTTTATTTCTATGATTGCTATCGGGTTCTTGTTAAGTAGTGGCTACATAAAGTGCTTGTTTGATCATGATAATGAGTATGTAGCTACTGATCTAAATTTTAAGATGTTTTAGACACACATAACATAAATGGGACCTTGTTTAGATAGAAGCATATAGTCTTTTATGGAGTTAATGATCCTGTGTTCATGAATTGGAATCCTGGTAATGATTGTTTAGTTTATGTGATTTAGGTGAATGCATAGAGAATTACAAAGATGTTGACGTTGTAAGTGTACTTCCCGAACGGCAAACATTAGCAACGCATGATAAGGAGTTTGACAGTGCGATTGATAAAGTGAGTGCATTGCCCTTTGAGTTTCAAAAAACTGAACGGGCCCAACATAGAAAACCTACGGCTCCATTCTCGAAACAGGCGCCATCAAAATGGGATGATGCCCAGAAGTGGATTGCTAGTCCTACATCTAGCCGTGTGAAAACCGAACAACCAGTGAAGAAAAATAGCTACGGAAACAGGCAACCAATCACCAAAGTGGTGGTGGAAGTTCCTGATCAAAGATTGGTTCCTTATGAAGAAACTGATACCAAACAGATCGATTCGAGCCACTTAAAGGATGAGAAAGGGCAATATGTGAACTGGGAGAGGGAATATGGTTCTTCCACAATGGTAGATTCACATAGTAAGTCTATATTGATGATTGGTGATTCTGGCAATTCTGAAAGTAAGACCTCTCTATCCTTTTACTTTTATCATCCATACAATAGTTTTTTAGGGGGGGTTTGGGAATGCTTATTGTTTATGTGCTTGTGAATAATGAAGTTGCTAACCAGTTTATTTTAATTGCTAAGCAGATATGCAGTTATATTCAAAGACTCAAAAGTACTTATCTGCTTTAAGAATAAGCAGATAAGCACCTAAAATAGCAATGCCACACACCCTCTTATTTGTTTACTAAAACTAGTTTTTCATGGCAATGGTTTCAAACCTTGAGTAACCTAAAACTTTAAGACGCTTGGTTTATTATTTATGGTCCTAAATGTCAGTTAGGTCTCAACTCATTTGTATGAGAAAGGGCTAATTCAGGTTCTGATTGATAACGGATTATTTGGGTATAACATTAGAAAGATAGCTAATTAAAAGGGGTCAAAACTCAACTTATGAATGGTTCTTGTAATCATATCTGATATAAAACTCAAAACTTATGAAATTTTTAGTTACATTAGCATGAAATAGTAAGCCTAGTGCAAATTTAGACGAATGCCCGTTTTTTAGCTCAGTTCCCAACATGTCTCGTCCCATTTTGACCTAAACTAAATTTGACCCTTTACCTAACCTGGCTGATCTGATCTTTTTGCTACCTCTAGGCCAAGATGTTGTGTCATAGGGTTATCGCTAATTGAGCGTTGAACTTGATAATATTATAGGTATATTGATATTCAGGCGCATAAAATGTTTAATGCTATCTGGTTTGAGAAGCTTTTGAACAATATTGCTTAATAAGGTGATGATATTGGCCGTCATGTATAGAGTTTAGAAGGTTGTAGGCTCGACATTTCCTTCTCCGTTGGTACCCTACCAAGTACCAACTAAAAAAATACTAGTTCATATATCAAGTTCAATACGCCTGTTATCAAAAACTATTCAAGGTAGGTAGACATTAGTCTTAGGATATGTTTTCTGAGAAACTGGTAGTAGCGACTTGAGTAATCATATAGTTGAGTGTTTTGGATTTTCTCTGATTATTTCGACTGGCAGTCACCATCAAAAAAGGCTTCTTGCGTTCGGATAAACTTATTCTTATTCGGACGATCTGATCTAGTCGTCAAGTAATGTTTGGATAATTGATTTTTAGTATCTGGATAACACCCTTTTCATACTAGCTGCAACTAAAACCTAATTTGTAAGATCTTTAGTCTCGTCTCACAATCTGTCTTTTTTGGTGATACATCCAAGCACCCCTTAGTTGCTCAAATCTTTGTACGCGTGGATAGTTTTCAATTATGCGTTCCTTTCAAAATACATTTCTATACAAATTCTTGCTTTTTCCAACATGATCATTCCTAATCCTCAAAATTTAATATTCGGTTAAAACACGCATGAGTACATGACACATCTAAACAGCAACTACATAAGTAATGTAACAATAGTATCAGCTAGACCTAAAAAGTAAACCAAGTGCTCTTCTTTTCAGTAATAAACCATTTGCTGTTAAAGGTTTTTATTCTTGCAGAACATTTTGGGTTTAGAAGAAATTATTAATGTAGTTCTGTAATTTTCTCTGCAGTTAATCTGAGTCGTCATGATTCTTTACCATCTATCCAAAACACAACATTTGTGCCCCCTCCTTCGGAAGCTAGGTCAGTATCAATGAGAGACATGGGCACTGAAATGACACCTATTGCTAGCCAAGAACCTTCTAGAACCGGGACACCCGTTCGTGCAACAACTCCTAGCCGTAGTCCAAGTACTTCTAGATCAGCAACTCCAGAAAGAACTGGGCCTGTTTCATCTTCAACAGCAACTCAACGGGTGGAATCAGGTAACAACAAAGAGTTATCTGAAAAGGAGTTACAGATAAAAACTAGAAGAGAGATAAAAGCTCTTGGAAATCAGTTGGGTAAGAAGAATATTGCTGCATGGGCTAGTAAGGAAGATGAAGATAAAGATGTATCGTCTTCAGGTAAAGATGAAAGAACGGGTACAAGTGCTATTGAGATGCGTGCAGCTGCTTGGGAGGATGCTGAAAAAGCCAAATATATGGCTCGGTAATATATCATTCTTTAAGACAAATCTAAATATCTGAATATTCATATAAAATAGAACGCCTAGAGGTGGCAAAGTGGCAGGTTGGATAACTAGTCGAATCGAGTTCTTGTCAAAATGGGTGATTATTTGTAGATGTCAAAACAGGTGGGGTTGGGTTGTCCCGAAACACTTTCTGTCCAAAAATTTATATTTTTTAACTGTGTGTCATAATCCAAAGTTTTAAAATGTACTAAAGGTTTAGGAGGTTTTATGAATTAAAGTTATACCTTGGACGAAATTTGACGGTATTTCATTACAGGCTATTATTTATAAGTAAATGGGGTCGAAATTGACACTTCTAAGGATGAGTGAAATTGTGTGTTTGTGACTTGTGATAGGATCAAATATATATTACTAAAAATGATGTTATGAGGTATGCCTCGCGTTAAATATGGGGCTGTGTGCACAATGAATGTTATTTAATATTTATATTGCGAAAGAACTTGACACATATTCTTTGTCATAAGTTATGGGTGAGTATAGATGTAATCAAAGCAAACACAAGACTGATTTGTAACATTGTTTAAATTGTAGCATGTGTTGATTAACTGGTTTGTTGGATCAGGTTCAAACGTGAAGAGATAAAGATAGAGGCATGGGAAAACCATCAAAAAGCAAAGACAGAAGCTGAAATGAGGAGAATTGAGGTATAAGACAGTTTCATCATTTTGGTTAATGTTCGTTAATCGTTATCAACGTAATTATTGCACTTAAATAATCAGAAGTTAAGGGTAGTTAGGTCATTGTGCATTTATCTAAATAATTAGCTTTTAAAACAGCTAATTCTTTTTATGGGACCCTAAATAATTTAAAAATGCATAATCATAATCGCAAACACTTTTTGCCAGACAATTAAAACAGATCATAGCAACCTTATGTCACACTAATCACTTCAAAGTTCAAATTTCCATATGTCCATACCAACCAAAATGTCAGTTTTGAATGAAAAAGTAGGCACATGCACATATGCTCATGATTTGGTCAATTTGGTAGTGTTCTACATCAAACATGCCGCATTAAAAAGTTTGGCTAAAAGAGGAACATGTCAAATGGGTCAAACACAGAAAGTCGTCCAATGTCTATATTTAGCACATGTAACGTCCTAAATCATTTTATTCAAATCTTTACATTAGTATTCGCTTTAATATTGTTTCTTTATTGAAGTCAACAATTGCTTATTAATACCGCAAAAAGTGTTTGCGGGTCAAGCTGTTTCAAACTGTACTAAAGAATGACATGTTTGGACCAATATAGAAAAATGACATGTTCTGACCCAAACCATTTAGACCCGTTACCCAATATGCCCATCTAACCACTTCTATAACCATTAATTTAGACACAACTTATCAAAATTGTTACATCGTATAATTAACACCATGAGCTTGCAGGTAGAGGTAGAACGGATGAGAGGTGGAGCGCATGATCGTCTAATGAACAAATTAGCAGCTGCAAGACTCAAAGCCGAGGAGAAGCGTGCTGCTGCAGAAGCAAAAAGAAACCGGGAAGCCGCAAGAGCAGAAGAACAAGCAGCATATATTCGTAAGACTGGCCGAGTACCATCTTCATTCTCATGCTATTGCTGGTGCTTCTAATATTAAAGCTGAATTCATTTGTTAGTAACCTTGGTATCTGATGATCGGCTTGTTGTAATCTGTAACCACTTTTGTCAGATAAAGTTTTTTATAAAAATGTCATCTTGTTGTATGATCTTTTCCAATGCCATTTGTTATCATATCCATTACTTAATATATCTTAAGCAAGAATAGGTAATGACATACAAACATCGTGGATAGACGTGGCAAAGTGAGTTAATGATTGAACTGAATGAACACGATATGAATTCAATATGAACAAGACGTTAACAAGCACAACCGAAGGATGATAGAACAATCAAGTGAGAACAGCTCACTGATTACAACACATTCAGAGTCACAGAGACGGCTCCTATGAGTTTAATTCGTTCACAAACTCACAAATGATCAAAGATACATGAGTAGAAACAAGTCCCTATACTCTAAAGAAAGTAGAAACAAGTCCCTGAACATGAAGACAAGTAATCTCTAATCACAAACCAATGGTGGCCTAATGATGTTGGCGTATGTCCCAACATACAAACTCCCCGGCATATTAGTAAAGTGCCGAGGAACCTAACTCTCCGGTCTTGATAAAAAACCGCCCGGCACAACATGTAATCTTCCGGATAAAGCATTCCAGTCAACTTAGACCAAGCGCAATTAAATCAGCATACACCGGAGGGTTAGACATAACCCTCGGCATAACGGATTCCTGACATCATCATATATATGAGGAAAGGAATCGTCGAACCAGCTCTTGATCCTTTCGGGCGGAATCCAAACGGTAAAAGTCAACTCCTCCGCGAAAGAGTTCTGCTATAAACCCGCGTGACCTTCGGGTGAGGACAAAAACTCCTCATCTATAAAAGGAGCCAAGCTACAACACTCAAGGTTAACTAATTCTAATCTTATTCTCACTTACACTTTACTCTGACATATTACTCATTCTCACCGAGCTTGGTCTGGGATAAAACCTCGGGCGAGGCTAACGCTGTTGTCTTTGTGTTAACAGATCCAGGGACATAATCCCAGAGCTCACCAAAGGATTAGCCGAAGGATTAGCTTGTTTCGAATCTGATTTTACCTCAACAAATTGGCGCCATCCGTGGGACCGCTATTCTAACTACCAACACTAGAAAATGGTAGGTCCTACCACCGAAAACACCCCCGTCCCTCCAACCAAACACCGAGGCAACCCGCCTAACTTAGAATAACAAATACTAAACCACATATCGTCGCTAAAGGCCTTGATACAACAAAGATAACACCAGGGAAAAGCCCGCTATTTACCATACGTTATCGACTTTGGAGATGAAGTCGGGACCCACCCAAGTAGAAAAGGAAAAGATCCGAAAGGAAAACAGTCGTGGAAGACCTGCACAAACCATACAAAGATGCCCCAGATCACCATTCACACGACGTAGTAGAGTTCGACCAAGACATGAGCCGCCTAAGAACATAAAACTCTACAACGGATCTTCGGACGGATGATCACGTATTTCCTCCGGAGCAAAGAAATCATGGCGGCCGGCCACGTATGGTGCCGATGTTCCAAAGAAACTTTGGACGGTCCGGCATGGTGGTTCGAAGCGATTACCCAACGGCAGATTGACAACTGGGAGGAGCTCGAGAGAGCTTCCTAGAAAGGTTCGCGCTCACGAGGAAGTGTCTAAAAGATCCGATGGAACTCACAAAGATCGCATGTAAGGCTCATGAAACCCTCGCTAGAATTCAAGGAGATGGACAACGAAGCTGGCTACATCCTCGGTGTGCCGGAAATAATGCGATATCCTCGTCACCAACGGAGCAAATGCCCTAATTATGACGATATTAGAATAACAGTTAAATAATCGGGCGAACGTAACAAAAACCCGGTGAGCCAATACAACCCCTACTACCCCAAGCGACCGATAACTACAGAGGTGACCCCCGTTTACTACAGAGAAACCATTACAGAATGATATCAGCCCATTGATTTGAGCCTTCTCTCAAAAGCACCCAAAGAAATTCTCAAAAATCCAACTCCAAGCTACCACCGCCCGCACCGTTGGGAGCACCCGGAGAGAAAATTTAGATAAGTTCTGTGATTATCATGGTGAGAAAGGTCACCTCACCAATGATTGCTACCAACTCAAAGAACAAATAAGGGTAGCCTTAGAGACGGGCAAGTTGGATCATTTATTAAAGGAAGTAAAGCAAAGAGGAAGAAACCCCTGAGATAATCACCTAGAGGAAGGGTAATAAACATGGTATCCCGCGGAAGAGACGATAGAAAAGGAAACAAGACAACCGAGAGGAGGATTGGATGAACGCCCCTAGGCGTTCCCTTCCATTCTCCCGAGACGCTTCCGAGGAGCCGATAATCGAAGCAGATGTGGAAGGATATACTATGAGGAGGGTTTATGTTGACCCAGGCGGCCGTGGAAGTAATGTACCTAACACCGCTTTCAAAACCTATGCCCGTAAATCAAAGCTAAGCAAGAGAAACGAACACACCTCTAGTGGGATTCTCGTGCGAAGCAATAAAGCCCTCTGAAAATAGACCTAAACGCTTGTTTCGAAACGATGGCCTATATCACCAACCATAATGACGTTTAAAGTGATAAGATCCCTCCCATATAACGTTATCCGGACGATCGTATTAGGGAATTAAGGGCGATCCCCTCAACCATCCACTCCATGATAAAATTCCCAACACCAAGGGGAGTGGCAACCTTGGTTACCAGATCAATAATCATCTCATAATGTAGGAGGTTAGAAAAACACTTCATGACAAAAGGGTCGGAAAGCAAGGGTAAAGAATGCCCTTCGGAAGAAGAAGGGTCCAAGAACAAAACGAAGAAGTAATGATAAACCCCCAATTCCCAGAGCAAATGATTACCATCGGCGGTAACTTTTCCAAAGAATGCAAGAGGCAGTTGGTAGAACTACTGAAAAAGAACAAGGATGTATTCGCATGGCAACCGGCAGACATGACAGGAGTCCCCCGTCGAGTCATAGAACACAAACCGAATGTCAACGCGGAATGACGTGCCAATAGCTCAAAAAGAGAACCTTCTACCGAAAAGAATCGGCAATCAACACCGGCGAAGAATGGTCAAAGCGTGAATAGTCCGCAAGGAAATATCCTACATGGATTTCTAATCCGTTAGTAAAGAAACCGGACGGATCAGTGCATGGATTTCAAAAGCATCAATGCTTCGTAAGAGGACTACTACCCACTCCCAGAGATCGACCGAAAATAGAGTCCCAGAATGGGTTACAAGTACAAGTGTTTTCTTGATGCATACAGGGGTACCACCAAGTCCGTATGGCCAAGAGGACGAAGAGAAGATGCCTTCTACACGTAACATGGAACCTTTGCTACACCAAAATGCCCTTCATTAAGGAATGCCATGACTTATCAAAGGTCGGTAGATTCAAGTTTCAATGAACAAATTGGCGAATTTGGAAGTATCGCCGACGATATGGTGATCAAAAGCTAAGTGGAATTGTCGGACATGGCGTAAACGCTCGATAACCTTCTCAAGGATCAACATGAAGCTCAACCCTAAAAAGTGCTCTTTTGGAGTAGAAGAAGGAAAATTCCTCGGTTATGTAGTAACATCCGGGGAATAAGAGCCAATCCGAAGAAAACAAAGGCGATACCGACATGCAATCGCCTCAACACTCAAGGAAATGCAGAGTCACGGGAGCCGGGTGTTTATGAACGATTCCTATCTCGACGGCTGAAAAGCTTTGCCCTTCTTCAACACTTTAAAAGCGCCACGAAAGACAACCAAAGGAGTACCGATGGAGCGAGGAGTCAAGAGGCGCTCCGTAAGATGAAGAGTGTGATCCTAGAGTTACCCAATTTAACGTTCCTTAGCGTGGGGAGGACCTTTTTGTGTACCTAGCGTACCAGAGGCCATAAGCGCCAGGTCGATGGTAGAAAGGAAGGGTAAACAAATGCCTGTGCTGATGGTAGAAAGGAAGGGTAAACAAATGCCGCACTATGTCACAGAACACTCCACTCCACGCCGAGCTTAAACTATGCCCCTCGGAGAACCGCTTTGCCCTACTCAAGACCGCCCGTGAGACTCCGGAGATATTTTCAAGCACACCACATCAAGGTGATCACGACCGCCCATCCGCGGACGTGTTGAGCAAGCCCTCATCTTCGGGAAGCCGATGAAGTATGCGGTAGAGTTGGGAGCATAAAATTACTTACATCCCCGTAAACGGCCAAGGGACAGGTCCCGAAGATTTCATAAATGAGATACGGCCAAAGAAAGTAGGGAGAGAAGCGGAAAAGCAAAGAAGTATGCAACATCTCTACAAAGTAAGAGGAGGAATGGACGATGTTCACGATCTGAAATGCCTAACAAGAAAGGATCCGAGTTAGGTTGGTGTTGATAAGCCCCACCAAACTGAGTACACTTATGCTCTTCTACCAATTTCCCCAAAGACAAATAACGAGGCGAATATGAGGCATTATCGGGCCGGACTAAGGATAGCAAAGGACATGAAGATCCAAGTGCTAAGTGCTGTAGACTCCAACCTCGGTGTCAAGCCAAATCAATGGAGAGTTCACCACTTACAAGGAAAGCATGGCGAGATATTTAGCTAAGGCAAAAGAATACATTGATGTTTCTTCAAGCGGTTCATAATACAAAATATCCCCAGGCACAAAACCGTAAGGCCGATGTTAAGCAAGTTAGCATCCGCTGTGATTTGACCATTTGACGGGAAATACTGTAGAAGTATTGGAAACACCATCAACGGAAGAAAAAGGTCATTGGAGCATAGTGGGAAGAAGAGGAGGAAACTGGATGTCCCCAATCATCCTGGGCATTTACCAAGGAAATGGCCAAAGGATGAAAAAAAGCAAAACTCTAGATGAAGATACCCCATTATACAATGGGATCCGGGTGCCGTTTCAAGAAGTCGATTTGGGCCCAATGTTGAGGGTGTGCGGCCCACCATGCCAATTACGCGGATAAGAGAAGGTAACGGCGGGCATGCATGCACCCGTCCGAGATCGGTGGTAGCTAAACCGGACGACAGTGGATACCGCCGACTATGTACAGGGACGCCCAGAGGTCATTCAAAAATGCAGTCTTGCCAAATACACTCTGCTCCCCAAACTACCAAGACTCTCATGACTTCCATCATGTCACCTCGCCATTCTTCCAACGGGAATGGATGTCATCCCCTCCCAAGCACCGAAAGTAAAATTTGTCATCGCGCCAGACTACTCTTTACAAAATGGATGGAGGCCAACCCCGGCGCTAAGACCAGAAAAGAAGTCATAAAATTGTATGGATAATATCGTGTCGCCTCTATTGCCACACATAATGTAACCAACGGCAAGAACTTCATCCACGATCCCTTCAAGCTGGTGTAAAAGCTCAACATCAAGCGTGATAAATACAGCCGTGGCACACCCTCAAGCCAACGGTCCATTAACATGATATCGGGAGGGGGACATGTTGGCGATGTCCCAACATACAAACTCCCCAATATTAGTAAAGTTTTGTGAACCTAACTCTCCTGGTCTTGATAAAACCGCCCAAGACAACATGTAATCTTCCGGATAAAGCATTCCAGTCAACTTAGACCAAGCTAATTAAATCAAGATACACGGAGGGTTAGACATAACCCTCGGCATAACGATTCCCGACATCATATATATGAGGAAAGGAATCTGGTCGAATCCACCGACCCTTTCCGCATCTAATCCAAACAGAGTAAAGTCAACTCCCGCCCGAAAAGAGTCACTATCTTCCACGGACCTTCGTGAGGACAAAACTCCTCATCTATAAAGGAGCCAAGCTACAAAGACTCAAGGTTAACTAATTCTAATCTTATTCTCACTTACACTTTACTCTGACATATTACTCATTCTCACGCCGGAGCTTGGTCCGGGGATAAAACTCCTCGGGCGAGGCTAACGCGTGTTGTCTTTGTGTTAACAGATCCGAAGGGACATAATCCGGAGAGCTCAGTCAAAGGATTAGCCGAAGGATTAGCTTGTTTGGGTAACTACGGATTTTTACCTCAACAAATGACAAAAGACTTAGGTGACTATCATCATTAAACTGTAAGATGTTTAAGTTCAACTCCTGCATGCAACGTGCTTCACATTGGATCCAATCTAGAGCATCTGCAATAGGGCATTTGACAAAAAGCTTTTTACTATTTAAAAAAGCTTTTCATAAAGTTTTTAGCATTGCATGAAATGACTTTTTAAATGACTTGAAACAAAGACTTGGTAGATGTCAAGCGGTTTGAAGCAACAACTTTTTACTTGCAAAGATATTATAAATGCATCAAGTCATAACACATTTATCATTTATTGCCATTAATGCTTCAAGTCTTTTAAAGGGTAGACTAATTGTGGATGACTAGTTGTTTATCCTTTTTTAATATTTCTTAGAGCATCACAATGAGTCAATGCTTTTCACTAGTATAAAAAGCTTTTTTTGATTGATTTTTAGCATCGCATCAAAAGCTTTTTATAAAGCTTTTTAAAAAGACTTTGAACTTCAAAGTCTTTCCTATAAGAGCATTAGCAATGCATTTAATGACTTGAGGCATAAAAAGAAAAGTATTTTATCAAATACTTGAGGTTTATCAAGTCTTTGTAAAAAGTTATTCAAAAAGCTTTTGATACAATGCATAAAGACATTTTCCAAAAGCTTTTTAGAATAGTAAAAAGCTTTTGTTGGTTTTTGCATTGTGGATGCTCTAAAGCTTTAGTAATTAAATGTATTAAGCATTAAATGCATAAACTTTTTAAAGACCTGATGGATTATAGATGCTCTTATGTTTTGTATTTCAAAGCAGTTACACAGACTTTCTTTATGTTCCTACTTTCTAGCCATGACTTTATCACATGTGGTTTCAACTTTTAGTTTAAATAAAGGTTCAGTGAACAAAGTATCAGATTTATTCCAACAAAACTATTGTCAAGTTGTTCTTGATAGAGGTCAAGGTCTCGTCCATTAGACCTACCGTAACTTGTTTGCTTCTCTTACAATTCTTGTTATTTCATACTCCATCATAGAGCCTAAAAACTAGTACATACTAAATTGGTATCCGGGATTGGCAAAAACTATGGAGAAAATAGTGGAAGAGATAAAGTAGTGTGCGTTCTCTCACGGAGGGGTAACAACCCATCACTAGTCAATTAGAAGTTTGCATTGATGAGGTTTCCATACGAGGGCATGATGGTGAAAGCTCCAACGATCCAAGTCGAGGACCGAAATATGGTCTAAATGCAAACTATGATGCTAAATCGTTGAAGCTCGATGTCCCAAAGTTCAACGGGAAAGAAGATCCCACGAGTTAGGTATGTCAAGCAGAACATTTTTTCCGATTTCATTCTACTCGTGTGGAGGAGTAGGTTTCAATTGGCTCTTTTCATTTAGAGGATGATGCCCGGTTGTGGTTTCAAGTGTTGATACAAGAGACATCAAATGCAATATGGGATGAATTAAAAACATGTATTTATGCAACTTATGGTCCTCATCAATTTCTCGACTATTTCGATGAGCTTACTAAACTTAGGCAACAAGGTACAGTTCAATCATATCAAACTCAATTCAATAAACTTTTGCTAAGGTTGGATATTTACCGCCTGATCGTCAAGTTAGTTGCTTTGCACAATTCGTCCGATGTGCAAGCTAATTGTCCTTGCAATCTTTCAACCACCATCTAGCTCGACTTTATGAAGCAAAGAATCAATCACAACAAAACTACCTACCAAAAAATCCACACTAGCAAAGCATCAAACCACTTCTACAATGTTACCTACTAAACTATTCGCCATTGATGAATCAATGAAAAAAAAAGGTTGGTGTTGTGTTTTAGGTGTAATGAACAATTTGCGCCCGGACATAAGTGCAAAAAGTTGTTTGTTATCCAATCAATAATGGGATTTAGTGACGACGCTGAAGAGATGGAGATAGAACACCAGAAACTTACATGAAGTTGCAACCATATATATTCATGCTCTTGATGACAAGAGCAATTTTAAAAGGAAGGGTCTGTAACGTGCTTCAAATTGGACCTGATCTAGGACTAGTTGTTTGCAGTTAAACAAACTTGCTTTATGTTCCTACTTTCTGGTCATGACTTTGTCACATGTGACTTCAACTTTTAGTTTAAATAATAGGTTCAGATTTATTTCATTAGACCTATTGTAACTTTGCTTGCTTCTCTTATAATTCTTGTTAATTTATACTACATTGTAGAACTTAAACAAAAAACTTTAAAATGGTCACGTCAATCTCTTGAACAATATTTATTTAGAAAAAAACATGCAAATATTTAAGTTATGTCATTTAAATCTAGATGGGCTTGAATATGCCTTTGTCATTTGATGTAACAATTAACTTTACTAATTCTATTTTGACTTAAAAAGGATTCGTTAATCATACTTTTCATACTTTTTAAGATTACGTTACATTAATTAACAAGATTGATTTAATTTTATTAAGAATCGTTTTCCTAGGATATAATATTTCTAAAACACAATTTCCAAATCCTAGGACTTATGTTACCTAAAATAAAATAAAAAACCGACATATATGATATAACATGTTACTCTTATAAATTGCAAAACAATCTACAATATTAACCAAAACCAATAACCTAGAATAAAAAAAAAATACCCCAAAAAAACACAACCAAAAGTACCAACACAAACACAAAAAGGATCAGAAGACACCACATCACATGAACTGATCTCCACTTCCTCTATCTCTTTAAACTCTTCAGAGGGTTTCATCAAAACCCTAAAAAGATCCAATCTTTATAAGCAAAACCCTAATTTTTAACATACCCTAGATCCAATTATCATCAAGATCCATTAATTTTTATATTAAAATAATAAGTATGCCATCAGCAGCAGCAGCAGGAGCTCAGGCAATTACACCTGAAGAAGATGAAACCTTGAAAAGAAACACTGATTGTGTTTACTTTCTTGCTTCACCTTTAACTTGCAAAAAGGTGACTTTTTTATACTTTTTATAAGTTTTTATACTTTTTTGTGATATGGGTTTTTGTTGGTTTTGTTTATTGTGTTAGATCTTTGATGCTTTTTTTGATATTGGGTATTTTTGATTTAGGGATCTTGTGATTAGGGTTTTCTTGAATCTTGATTTGGGGATAGATTAATATGTGGTTAATTGTAATGGATAAAGGATGAAAATTTTGAATAAAGATTGAATTTTTATTTAATATTGTTGGCTATTAGTGGATAAGGACTATGAAAGATTGAATTTTTAATCTATTTTTATGGTTTGATTGATAATCTTGAAGCAAGTTTATGTCTTTTGTATGTCTATTGTAATTTTTGTATGGTTTTGATTGAAATTTATTGAATCTTGGTGGATAAGGACTAAAAGAAGTGGAAATTAGTAATCTTTTATATGGTTTGGTTGGTTGTTTTGAAGAAAGTTTATACCTTTCCGCATAGTAACATTGTTTTGGCGAATTCGATTGATTGTAGTTATATTTACAAAAGGATGTTATTTAATGCTTATGTCTTTTTGGTACATTTTTGTTATGGATAGTTTGATGAAGTGAAGTAATTCCTGTTTTCTATTTGTTTCGTCATTGAATTGTTAAGTGTAACAATAAGGGTTCGTCAAATATTAAAAGTAAACGGTTACTTTGGGAATTTTGTTTGTATTTTTTTGCGTTTACCTGTAGGTTTTTAGTTTTTGTCATTAATGCCTTTGTTGTATACTTTTAAATTGTTGCGTACCTTATCTTGAAACATACAGTTGATGTTATTTAATATATAGTACTTATTTGAATTTAAGAGCACGTGTACTCAACATGAAGGGGTTGTGGTCTATCGGGTAATTAATTTTTAAGGGGTCATGGTCACTTGCTGGAAGGGCTAAGTTTTGCATTGTTATATGGAGGGGTGGTTTATGTGGATATGGACTAGTTGGGCTATAAGATTTAGTCCCTTCATTTACTTTTAATCGGGTTGATCCATTATATATTGCTAATCTTGTTACTATCCGTCTTTTTTTTTTTTTTTTGCTTACAGGGAAGTGAGTGTGAGTATCGCCATAGTGATGTTGCGCGGGTTAACCCCAGGGATTGCTATTATTGGTTAAATGGGAGTTGCTTAAATCCAAAATGCGCTTTCCGTCATCCTGTAAGTATCCTTTTTCTTTTTACTGGTCGATGGGAATGCTTAGAATTGGTAATCTCACACTGTGTTTGTCTTAATGGGTCAAACGGATTAATCAAAAAATATACTTGCCAAAATTGTTTTTCTTTAATGCTTATAACTTCCGAAGTCATTTTATTAAAAAATTGTGTTTTTACTGTGGTTATATGGGTTTATTTACACTAATAATTTATTAAATTCTTTTGGGGCAAAAGTGTTTAAGTCAAGATGACCTGTCCCGTTTCAACCTTTAGTAAAAGCTACCCGTTTTGATCTCTTATTCAACTTGTCACACCCGTGTCTTTTACCACGTCTAGGAATACAACTTGGTTATTGTTGTGGATACTTATTAGTTTCCTATGTTTATTGCAGCCTCTTGATGGATTAGTGGGAGCCGATGGTTCTACTCCGATGGGTCCTTCTGTACCACCAGCACATCCAGCTCCTTATGCTGCTGTGCCCAAACAAGGAGTTGCATGTATCTTCTTCCAGAAGGGTTTCTGTTTAAAAGGACACTTATGTCCTTTCTTACACGGCCCACCAAATGCAATCATTAACAAACCCACACAAACGGGTCCCACAAACCCTATTCCCGAACCTCCTAAGGTATCTCATCCTGTTCAGAATAAACCCATTCAAGAGCAAAAGTTCCCACAACAAGCAATTGCTCAAAGGCAGACACCTTTTTCAGCTACACCTTTTTCAGCTAGAAATGGTGCTATTGATAAAAGGGTGCCATCTTTTAGTACAAGTGTAGAGGAGCCTCCTAGGTACAAACCAGCTCGTGTGGTTCCGTCGCCTGTCGTGAATGAACAACCATCCAGCAAATTTAACCGTGGGTTCCATAATGATAGAATCTTGAATGGAAAGGATGCGGATGTATATTCAAGAGAACCGTCCCCTGGGTTTGATGTACTTGTGGATAATGAAATTGAAGATGGTGAATATCATCATGAAAAAGAAGAAAGTTTTGCTAAATCAAAAAGTCAAGATTATAATGTTGATCGTATTGGACGAGAGCATCGAGATTTTGACAATTATACTGAAAGGGATGGTCAATATATATGGGATGAGAACCGTCAAGAAAGAAGACCATATCATAGAAATAGTAGTCCTGATCAGTATAACAGGTCGGATTTACGCCAACGTATATCCAACCAACGAAGGGCTTATGGTTCGGGTTCTGACCATGGGTCAAGATCTGTTGCCAGCCGCGAATATGCTGACCGGATGCCAAGAAGAGATAACCATCGCCCTGATTACCGTCAAGACCGTGAAGCTATCAGTAGCCGACTTCAAGGACGAATAAAGATTCCGGGAAGATCAACCTCTCCTCCTAACGGACATAACCCGCGAACAGAGAGGGAAATTGACACAGAAAGGAAGCATCTTTCCAGGTTTAGAGACAGAATAAGTGATAATGATACCAAGTTTGCTGGACCAAAAAGACTGTCCGAGCTAAAAACTGGTGGTAGAACCGAACATCAGCCAAACGAGGATCAATCTTTGGGAAAAAGAAAATACGCAAGGACTGAGGAAGATGCATCATTCAAAGGCCCAATGCCTCTTAGTGAAATTTTGAAGCGAAAAAGAGGGATTACTAATAATAATACTGATACCAATACTAATAAGACCAATAATGAAGATCACATTTCTTCTGTGAATACTGAAGACAACCACTACCAGAAGGCGGAAGAGGAACACAATTCTGTGCCAGCCGACTTTGAACCTGAAAAAGTTGAAGATGAGCCAGCGGATGGCACATCTGTAAATAATGATATTAATGAGGTAGAAACAGAAGATGGTTTGGTTAATGAGGATGCACCACTTGATGAGGAGCTTGAAGCGTATGAGGATGACGGGGAGGGAGAGTATGAGTATGAACCAATGGATGGTGAAGAAGGTTATGAATATGATGAAGGTGAGTATGCCGATGAAGTGGAAGGTGAGGAGTATGAAAAGAAAGACGGCGAAGATGTTGTGTATGCTTAGAAAAATAATGAGTTTCGAGTTTATTTGATTGTAGTTTATGGAAAAAGGGATATGTTTAAAAACTTATTCTTTTAACCTTTGTATTGTTATAGATTTTGATTTGTATTCCAGTATTTACAAATGGTGGCTTTTTTGGCCAACATCTTTGAGCAAAGTATGTTTACAGAATTATCAGCTTATTTAGTGTATACAAGAGTTCGTGACTGTAGAAATAAGAACATGCGGCAATACAGGATCTGTAATGAACCGGAAGGATGTTTCAGGCAGTTGAGTGACGAATGCATTCCTCAAACTTCGTTGCAGAAACATCACCGTTCATTCAAGTGAAATACAGATCGGTAAATTACAAGAAACCCAGAAGTGGACTAAAGAATTGCACGATAATATATGTTGTGGTCTTGTGAAAAAGTTTTTCCATATAGGGCTTGTTGATAAGCAAATAAGCAGAAGTTCACACAGTTTGGGTTTCCCATGAATATGGAAAGCGTGTTAACTGTAAAATAAGCAAAGCAATTTTTGACTAACGCGAGTGTTCGGTACTGCTTTAAGTAGATAAGTAGTTTTGAGCAAAACCGACTGAAACTGAACCGAGTAACTTCTGTTTGGTTTATGTTTTTACCGATTTTCGGTTTCGTTTCGGGTCGGTTCAAGCCAAAAACCGAGAAAAACCGACCCGAACCGACCAAAACCGAACCGAACCAAGTAACTTCGGTTTGGTTCTCAGTTGAGGTTTTACTGATTTTCGGTTTTCGGGTCAGGTCGGGTCGGGTTTAAACCGATGCTCACCCCTACTAGTACGCTTAGTTCGCGAGATCTTCATTAAAAGAAAAAGAAAGGAAAGAAGAGAAGAGAAGTAATCCCACTTTCCTTCCTCCCTCTTCTTCCCAAATCTGGGCCGAAGATTTTGGTTCCAAAATAGATTATATCTTCTTCCCTCTTCTCTTCTCTTCTCCGGTTAACAATCTTGAGAACACCATCTTCTTCCCTCTTCTTTTCTTTTCTTCATTAAACCAAACTCGTGAACTAAGCGGTAGGGACTTTTGAATGTTTATTTTGGAATTAAAGTGACCTTGTACCTTTTACATTAACCTAATAAGTAAAAACCATATGCTTCATCGAAATATATTTTAAGATAAATGTGGTTAACAAATTCACACATTATCAATGAATTGCTTATTTATAGTGTATGTTTGACGAAATTAGCAGGAGCCGGAACAAGAGCTTTATTTTTATAGGGCTGTTTAGCAAATTAGTTAAAGCAAGTTATAGATTTATAGAATAATGACATAAAAATAAGTAAAATTAAAGTAACATACAAATATTTCAAACCACATTTGTGTTCAATCTCTGCTTTTCTTTTGAAAATTTTAATTTTGAAACTTAAATTAATGTCAATTTTCTAAATTATCTTTAAATACTTTTTAAACTAAAAATTTAGCAACTTAACTTATGTTTCTTTTTATCAATTTTTTAAATTTAGCAACTTTTCAAAAACACACATTATATTAATTTTAAAAAGCACACATTTTGTATTTAATTAAACATAGCTTTGCATTAAGGGTCAAACCAAAATCACGATTTATAAAAAATAATTATTTACCCGACGCACCGTTGATTTTTAAAAGTATTCTAATAATTTGACTAATTATTCACTTTTAAAAGCTCTTCTCTGTTAACTTGAGCTCATATTTATACTTACAAATTTTCATAAGTTGCTTTATGTCCTTGAGCTTAAAAACATAAGGAAAAAGAAAAGCAAATCCCAAAGACCCTCTGATAAGGAAGTAGAAGCCCCAGTTTCATAGATACAAACGAGGGGGTTACTTTCTTTTGGTGTTTAATTAGCTCCTTTCTCTTATGTAAGTTTCCTACTTTCTCATTCAGTTAATTAGGGTTTCAATTTTTGTTTTCTTTATACAACTGAACTATTACAAGATTAGACCTACATTTGTAAATTTGGCTACAGACAAACAGTTATTCGATTGTTCGCACCTTTTCGATCATAATACACCTATCCTAGGTTAGATAATCTGTTGTGGCTTATAGGTTTCAAATGTATATTCCTCTTGTTATGATATAACAAGCTTATATAAGCCCATAAGTCTCAAAATTAGCCGGAAAATTGGGGCTTACGAAATATATAAGCTTAAACAAACACTCCTTTCATGTTTTACATTATTCAACACAGCCAACTCCGGACATAAGCATATGATTGAGCGACTTCTGTATCGGTATGGAATGGTCGATCAACGAGTCTAGATATATGTCTTAGCTTGTTAACCTTACTGTGTTCACAATAAGGATAACATGTTTTGATTTTCCTCTTGAGCTTAAACTGTTGTCAAATATGGAAATGTGTGATGGGGCTGGATATCGGATGATTACCTTCAACGTTTTCGACATCGATAGAAATATCATGTCACGTGTTCTCCATTGCGAGGTTCAGCTAGCTAGGATATGGTTCAATAGTTTGCCATCGTGAGAAGTATTGTTGATTTTGAGATATGAGAAATTAAGGGTGTGTTTAGTTGTAGAAAAACTTCTTTAATTTTTTATTTCAGTTTCTTTGGAAACAGGGAAAAGTTTTTATCCCTAGAAAGCAGGGGCCGAGGGGATGGGGTAGCTAGCAGGTGCTAGGCCCCTCCCAACTAGCCCAAGAAGCCCTTTGTTGTATTGCTAAAAGCCCAATGTTTAAGTAATACTGATATTCGGCCTCTCCCAATCCTAGAGATATTTTAAATTTTCTTTGTTATTTTCACGGGAAAAAGAAGGAGAAAAGTTAGCAAAACCACCGTCATTCTCATTCTTTCAAATACCGATCAAAATTTTTTAATCATCTAATAAGGTATTCAATGATCTTTATTATTTAGTTTTTATTAATGATCAAAATTAGTGATTTGTGTTTGGAATCTTTTTATTAAGATATTAAAATTTTGATTATTGAATCGTTGATTACTTTTGTTACAAAACATCTATGAGCAAGAAGAGAACAATCGACTCGTTGATTACTTTTCTTCATTTATTTTTCTAGATCATCATGTTTCGTTATATTTCTTTGAACTATGTCGTGAGTATAAAAAAAAAATTTTGGCCCCCCTTAACTTCAAATCCTGGCTCCGCCCCTGCTAGAAAGGTGCTATAAATTTAGAAAACGCGTTTAGATGATATTTTTTAGAAGATTGAAAAGTGCAAGGGAATGTAAAAAAATGGAAGGAAAAATATAGGAAAGAGTAAAGAGGTCTTTCCTAAATTCTAGCTAAATTTTGAAAAAATGAGATTTTCATTCTCTCAAAAAAGTTTCTCAATAATGTGTGACTAAACGGATTTTCAGTTTCTAATGAAAAATTTCCTGGAAAATGGAGTATTTTTCACCAACTAAACACACCCTTAAGTATTTGTGAAAACAAAAATGTAATGCAACTATTGTTGTAGACGTTCAAAAGAAGTGGAAAATGATTTTTTAGTTATCACGTGGAGCGCTAATAGATAGAGGGGTTTGGATGAAAATGCATAAGATCTAGAGATTTGTTCATGGCATTTGCCCGAAACAGTTCTGTGAAGATCTTATTGTAAAGCTTGCAAAGACATATCGAGAAATGATGGATTGGGTCAAATCATGGATTTCTTGATATGTCTTAAGCAGTATTTTCATGAGATATTTGTTCTGAGTGTGTCAGTTGCATTCCATGTACGAATCATAGAACCTTCTCATGTACTCCCTATATCTGTGACTCATTTTTTTCTTGTTCTATCGTTTGAACATCCGCATGAGTCTTTATGACGTTTTTCTTTATGAAAGTGGATTCAACCATGGTTTTAAGATCTACAAAGCTATCAATGCTTCTGGGTGGGAACTCTTGATTCTTGAATCACGTGCTGGATGCACCCTTAACAATTTTTGGAAACATATGACATGTTATCAGCATCAATCACTAGGTCACTTTTGTTGTTTTAGAAAAACATTAAGGTTATCATTCGGGTCTTCAATCCCAACATATGGTGACATGTTTGATGTCATATTAAGTGTAGGAGTAGTACCGAAATCTGCTATCTTGTTTGAAAAGAGTGAGAGAGTATCATGCCGAGAGATATCTTCTGACTTTATGATCGCCTCATTCTATAAATGTATGGGGAAATGCTGCAACCATGAGTTTATGACCGGAGATGTTGAGAGGGCCGATGTGTCATGACATAAGATAACATGCCCTTTGGAGTCATGACTAGCTCCCCACTTTAGTATTGTTTGATGAGAATGAGTGTACTTTATAAAAGTTGAATTTAAACATTGAAGTTGGCTTGTAGTAATAGGTCATTTGATGTTGTTTAATGCAATATGATGGTTTTCCATTTTGATAAAAAGCTATGAAGAGTAAACTATCTCTTAAGTATTCCAGATGTCAGTATCCATGGTAGTTGACAGTTATGGTTGACTTATTACCAGCACTGATTGATCAGCTATAATTTAGAAATTGACCTTTTGTAAGCCATTCGTGGCAAATTTCTTGTTAGTGACTACCTTCTGATAGTTTGGAACGATAACTATGATTTTAATATTCATTGAGAACGATTGAGAATAGATCAGGGGAAAAGACCTGACAAATTTCAGTTTCTTTTTTGTCACACAGTATTTTCATGACAGCTTTGTGTGCTGGTAGTTTATACTGAAATCTTACTTTTGGTTCTACGTCATCACATAACATTGGATGAGTTGGAATGAAGCGGTTTGAAATGAAAAAAGCTGGCCTTGTGACATGGGTCTAAACTTGATGGGATTTTTAAGCCTTTTACTGGCTCTACTAGATGGAGGATAATAAGGTCTTCAACGGAATCCTTGGTAGTGTGTTCATCATCTCCTCATCAGTTCTTGTGGCTTTTTGCAGAGGTATGTGAATTCTTCTATTGTACACAACTTTCACTTTTGAAGGGCAGCTTCCCCTACTTTTAGTAACTGATTCAACTCTAGTATATAACAACGCAGAGGCGGTTAACAAAAGGTGGGCATATCTGTGTTATTCATATGAAGTCCTTGGTAAACTATTTTGTAAATAGTAATTCATATTACACTACATTCTCCTGTCAGATTAGTTTCTTTCTTTTTCTTTTTTTAATTTAAGTTGATGAAAATTACCAAATACTGTCATGTATATCAATACCCGGCACGTTATTGTACCAACTCTATACTGTCATGGATATCAATACACGGCACGCCATGTGCCAACTCTGAAGTGACAGTAAAAAATCTCACGTCCTTGCCTATCATTAGTTAATGCTGGTTTCGATATATTGACCCGCTAGATCTTGATAGCTTAAGTGTGATTTATTAGTTATGATTTCAAATAAATATTGCTTCAAGATTCATATTTAAGGCATGAGTTGTATATCAGTGTTTATCGAGAGACAAAATATGGATGTTGGAAGAATAAGCAACAAATTAGTTTCATATATATTTAGAAGTAAGATGGTGCAAGTCAGTTCTACTTTAGGCCCTGTTTTGTTGGAAAATGGAAATGAATCAAAATCCTCCCATTTCCCGTCGTCACAAGAGTGAATTCAAATTTCATAGCAAAATGGATGGAAACATGTGTTCAAAATTGACACCTAATTTATTGCAGTATAATATGATAATACAATATATTATATATTACATCTTTTTTTGGTAACCATGATTTCCGACCTTTTGGCCGACTAATCCACGGGGTTTGAACCCACCGCCACACAGACTCAAACCAAACCACGTAAAGCCCTCCCTTTTCAGGAGGTTGGTGTGGCCACTTAAGGTTGTTTGCACCTAGCAGGAACGGAACTTGAGACCTCACACATTTTAGAGTGATAGTCACAAACCCTTTTGCCACTAGGCCACCCTTAAATGGTTTATATTATTTATTACATTGTATTACATTATATCATATCAAGAAGAGCAAGGTTGGATCAAGTGGTTGACACCCTTGCCTCTAGAGACAGAGGTCAAGGGTGCGATCCTCACCCCTTGCAAGGCCGAAGGTCCTTTTCTACCTTTGGTAGAACCGGAAGCAGCCTCTCTACCTTAGGTAGGGGTAAGGCTGTCTACGTCTCAACCTCCCCCATGCAGCGTGGAAGACGGTATTGGGACCCATAACCCGTGGAAGACGGTATTGGGAGTTACTTTACTTTACTTTACTTTTTACATTATATCATATCATAAACTATTGTATAATACAATATATTATATATTACATTATATTACATTTAGGGTACGTTTGGCATAAGTTTTGGAATCAGTATATGTTTCATTGTAGGGTAGAATGATTACATGGAATGGATCTAAACCAACCTCTTGTGAGTGGCATGGAGTATGGAAATTATCAAGGAATGAGCCCATAGCTTGAAACGTATATATGTCAACCAAACATGTACAATCATAGTCATTACCATTCCCTCATTCCCATGCCTCCCAACCAAACACACCCTTATATTAGTAATTACATATTTGTATTTAGTATAGTTATTATCTTAAACTAGTTTATTTTTTATTAGTGTTCAATTCCCTAGAAAACATTTTGTGGACTAAAAAACCCCATAATGCTCACTAAGTTAACTTTTTAATTAGACTTTGATTTTAGTCACAGTTAATCAAGGACAAAGTCTTAATTCTACCTTGACTAGGAATTTAATTTTTTTGTTTGAACTGATTGTTATAGAATTAGCATAACGGGTGAAAATGAAACTAAACAACCCGTTAATGTTCACTTATATTAACCTTTTTAACTAGAATTTGAATTTAGTCATAGTTAATTGGAGACAAAGTCATTCTTCTACTTTGACTAGGAATTCTAATTTTTTTCATTTGAATTGATTGTTATAGAATTAACAAAATGGGTGCAAATGAAAGAATGAAACTATAGAAAGTGTGATTTTATTTAGACAAGAATCATAATGCGATTTTTTTTTTTTTTTTTTTTTTTTTTAAGATCTTCAAGCGGGTCATATTTTTTAAAAGCAATAAGCATTATTTATTGCTTAAGTTTGGAAAATTAGTTCTAGCTAGTTTACATAATTTATAGTAGTTTTTCTGTAAAGGTGCAAACCAAATTCCACATTGGAAAAAGAGAATATGGATGCCTACATGTAAACTTGATGGGTTACTCTCTATTGCAAAATGATATTGAGGGGAACCCATGTGGGCTTATATGTTGCGGGCTAAGTAGTAAGTAGTGATCCTAAGAAAGTGGTATAAGAGTTGTGGTTGAGTTGAGTCTTCATAACGATGGTGGCGTACGTGTTGATACCCAGGTTTAATCAATGTTAAATGAGTGACTGGAACGATCGCCCTATGTTGCACGGGGACGGATATGGAAACGAGGACGGGGATGGAAACGGGTACTTAGAAACGCCAATATGTAAACTTGATGGTGCAAACCAAATTCCACATTGGAAAAAGAGAAGATGGAGGCCTACATGTAAACTTGATGGGTTACTCTATTGCAAAATGATATTGAGGGGAACCCATGTGGGCTTTATATGTTGCGGGCTAAGTAGTAAGTAGTGATCCTAACAAAGTGGTATAAGAGTTGTGGTTGAGTTGAGTCTTGATAACGATGGTGGCGTAGGTGGTGATACCCGGGTTTAATCAATGTTAAATGAGTGACTGTTTTACGATCGCCCTATGCTGCACGGGGACGGATATGGAAACGGGGACGGGGATGGAAACGGGTACTTAGAAACGCCAATATCCAAAAATTCAAGAAACGGGTACGACCAGAAACGCTGACGTATTTTATATATATTTATTATAAAATAAAAAACATCCGACATCCGACATCAAATTGTTATCACCCAAATGTCATTAATCAAAGTTCAATATTAGATGCAAAAGATTTGTCAACCATGAAAGTGTCATTTAAAAAACCACATAGTAATAACATATCAACTAGTCGGTATTCAATTGGGCTTAAATATAAGTTTTTAATAGCAAAACGCTTTTAAATTGGCCAGAAACGTTTCCAATACATTTCGTGCCCAACACCATACGTTTCCAAGTGACGCTTCTAATAAACCCAAATTTCGGATTATACAATAAAGTCGATTTAACAGCCCAAATTCTTTTAACCCTAAGAGTTATATAATAACACTTTACCCTAATTTGCAGCAACCCTAATCATACTTCACCTTATAACTTCGCACTCACACACTTAGAAGTCTCCTTCCTCTAAAAACAACTTTGAAGTCTCCTTCCAGCCTTATATCTCCATAACAACGCTTCTTATAAATGGTCTCTATCTCTTAAATCACATCAAAACAAACGCATCACCCTTTCTTAGTTACACCTTAAAACACAATTATAGCAAGCTCTTCACCTTATACCATTTTAGTTCTTACTCCCAAAACCGAATCACACAAACTGATAATCCCTTATATCTCAATAACCTCAACCAAAACACAAACAACTCCTTCCTTATTACTCCAACACAAAAACGCAGCCGATAAACTTTCTAAATGGCCCAGAAACGTTTCCAATACGTGTCCAGCCCAACACCAGACGTTTCCAAGTGATGTAAAACATTTTCTATTTCGTTTCACGCGTTTCCCATTTCCGAAACGTTTCGGGTACGGGAGACGGCACCCCGACGGCGTTTCCGTGCAACATTGCGATCGCTCACTAGTAAATAGAGTATTGTCTAGTGGGAGTGTGAATATTAGGTTAATAGTTAATACCGTCTAACAATCTCAAAAAGTGTTAAAAGAAGGTTGATTCAATTGAAATGGACTGTTATGAGAGCTCCATTTGTAAATAAAGTATTCATATTGGCTAATTGAAAGTCAAAGTTGGATTGATTTTGGTCAAAGTATGCTAAAATTTGGTTTCGAGTAAAAAGGCTACAAAATATGTGGATTTTGTTAAAAACAACTAAAAAAAGAGGGGGTAATAAAAAATCTTTAGTTAAATTTTAAATAATAATATCCTTACTAAAGTTCAATATTATATCAATGTCCTTACTTTTGTAATTACATCAATATCATTCACAAACTTTTAAATTCTCATATATATATATATATATATATATATATATATATATCCAAAAATCAACATGTTCTTTCATCACTTGAGGCCAAAAATTCTATATGAACAAATAAATATATATGACCAATATGTTATTTCATATCTATATCCAAATTTTTGTAATTACATCATTATATTCTTTCATCACTTGAGGAAAAAAAATATACATGAGCAATATAATTATGATCAATATAAGAGATAAGTAATAGTTTTAAATTTTAAATCAATATAATTATAATTTAATTGATTTTTGGATATAAATATATAAAAATTTAAAAGTTTGAGAAGGATATTAATGCAATTACAAAAGTTTGGGAAAGACATTGATGTAATTACAAAAGTAAGAAAGATATTTATGTAATATTGAGCTTTAAGAAGGATATACATGTAATTCTAATTGATATAATCAATATAAATAAAACCACGTGTCGTTTTTGTAAAAAAAGAACTAAAAGAAGATGGGGTAATCAATAAAACTTTAGTTGTTGAATTTAAAATAAAATTATATGGACTTAAATGTAAACTTATCAGTTTTCATGTTTTTTAATAAATTTATAAATTTATTAAATACCCTAGACTTTATGTATGTTGTTATTTATAAATATTATTATCATTATAGATTAAGTTATTGTATATGCACGAGATTATAAATATTAGGACGAAATCACGAGTTACAGTGATATGTATATTAATACACGAGATTGTACATATACGAGCAACTCATATTATTCCTCATTATGAGATTAAGTCAGGATATCCAGTAAGTACTTTTACTATATACCTTGAATAACGACTACTAAATACTAAAAACTCCATAAAAGACACGTTATAAATATCAAGCTGAAGCACATGTTATTGAGCGTATGCACGAGATTTATTGTAATATATATATATATAAAAACACTTCTATTAAAATTTAACTACTCAAACAATAATATTAAAAACAAAATTTGATCAGACGTTCAAACCCGAACAAATATAGTAATAATTTTATTAGTTGTATTCATTGTCTAGCCCGTGCTTGCACGGACATTAAAACTAGTATCAGTATAATATAAACAAATTATATTTTCTAAATCTACTATATTACGTATTTAACGCACCTTGAGCATTTCGTCCATTACTTCTCTCATTTTCATTACTTTTCACATACGCTCTCTTCATTTCATTACATTGGCACTTTATCCGCTTCTCCTATCTAGTATCTTCCCCTACATTGTACGGGGTTCTTCGCGAAAATTACATTCTTTCTTATTTGATCGGTTTTTATATCAACATCTCTCAAGATAGCATCTTTAAGTAGTCGATCAAATTTGCGCAAATCTTAAAATGACAAAATCTTTAAGGGAATCAACCAATTGCGGAATGCATATCTTATCTTGTCTACTTCTTTGGAATCTTATAAGTTCCCCTCCAAAATTCTTACTGCAATTGAAGTCGGTTTGTTCCATATGGCGTGGTATAGTATCAGATCGTGATTTTATCAAAAAGCAACTAGATTTTGCTAATGATGTACACAACCGTCACAAGAGAAGGTATATAACTACTAATGAAGCTCCAAGGATCCAATTCCAATCCACAACATTAGAAGGCCAGGAACCAAGGAACGAAAATACTCACCCCAGCAAAACTTTTTCACCCAATGTAGAGATTTTAGGCTCTTGCAACGGGTTGATTTTGTTAGGCGATAATGTAAGTAACTTCTATTTGTGGAATCCGTCAACCCGTGCTTGTAGTGCTTTTGATGGTCGCTTTGTATTTCAAGGAGAATATAGGAACATTGCACTAGGGTATGACTCAAAAACTTGGGCATACAAAGTTGTAAGAATTGTGCGTGTGGCTAGTGCTAAAGGGCACTTGCGTAAAATCGGTGGATTCAGGCCCACTTTGTATGACAAGAATTTTTATGATGCAACCACGGCTAAAGTGTATAATTGCAAGACCGGCTCTTGGAATAACATTAAAGATTTCCCATATGTCATTTTTGAGGATGCTTGTGGAGTAACTATGGATGGTTTTCCACACTGGGTGATGTTTAGAAATCGTGGTCAAGATAAAGCAATTGATCTTGTCATTGTTTATTTTGATTTATCAGAGGAGACATTCAAAGAGATTTGCAAACCCCAGTGGTTAGTACCTTCGTCTATTTTTGAATTTGGTGTTTTTGAAGAGAAGTTATGTTTTATTCATTACACCAAACCATCTGATGAAGTATGGGTAATGCCAAAGCATGGGGAAAGTTGGATTAAGTTATCATCTGTAGTAGATGTTGCGCTTGTTCGTCTCCCAGGGTGGAGTTCTGGTCCTATTGGTGACAATACAAGTATTTTTAATCGGAAGGCGTTTAGTGGGGCCATGTATGTTGAGAGTCTAGTCTTTCCTTTGGGTGGGAAACAAATGATTGGATGAAGTTGTTGGTAATGATTGGACAGACAATGCAAAGGTGATCTCTTTTTATTTTCTTAGTTTTTCAGCGGAATGTTACTTTCTGCTATCTTGTTACTAAATGTTTTGTTATTTACATAAAATGCCAACATGCCACCTTTTCATGTGTCTTAATTTAGTCATTGTTCTTTTTTTATACATCCAAGTCATTATTTAATGGCTTTTCATAAAACTCACATGTACAAAAAAGTACAATGACTAAACCGGGTCAACTGAAAATTTACTTTGGTATTTTATGTTAAAACACTCTTACATGTTAGCTAATTAGCTTAAGAGTTAGAAGTGATTCATGTATGTACCTACTTTTTTGTATGATGAGACTCCAATTCTAGTGGATATTTTCACATTCATCAAAGAATATATTCTAGTTCTTTCTTAAGATTTTGAAACGCTACATGCTTCTAAAAAATTCCTAATTATCGTCCCAATGCCACATGTAGAGGTGGCAAAACAGGCGGGGCGGACGGGTTTGGGTAACAGGTCCAAATGGGATCGGGTCAAATGGGAAAATTTAAAAATGGGTCAAATGGGTTTGGGTCAAAACAGACCAGTTAAAAAAATGCTGAATGACAAAAAAACTTTTGTCCCTAACAAAAATCAGGCACAGTTGAGTGTTGGGTTTTAAATCGCTTATTTTTTTGTTTGATTTTCGATTATCTTTTTATAATAACCAGCATCTATAGATGTTACTTTAAATTTTGTTATATATGCAACATAAAATTTGTAGCATCAAAGTATGAAACTAATTATAGTGACTTGTTCCAGTTGGTTTGAACTTTATAAAATATAAGGTTTTGTATTTTTATATTTATTATACTCTAATAATAAGTGTATCATATATGAAAATCAGATTTAACGCAAGTAAAGTATTTTTAACATAATTGTTATACAACAAGATTTTAATTTTAACATAATTGTTTAAAATTGATTAATTAGATATCAAAGAGTTGATACACGTCGCAAGCATTCAAGAAAGAACAGTGTGTGTGCATGGTGTTACACTGTCACCACTCCAGCTCTTACCCCTCTATCCACCCACCTTTAAATTTACAATTTCTCTACCTTCCGGTCCAATATGACCCACGTGTAATTGTGTAAATATCCTAGAACCCAACAAGGCCCAAAGCTTTAATACCCAAAATTTCCTGATATCAAGTGTCTGGGTGGATATTGTTGGGTCTAGCGATAATGTCAATCATCTGTATAACTAGAAAATGGACCCATTCATTCGCACTCTATTAGATGTTTGGTCTCGTGGCATTAGACGGCCTATTAGGAATGCTTTTAGCACAATATAGCATCTCTTTAAACTTATACTAGTTGTAGCGGGCCATTTTATTTTGTCTTATTGTGCCATGTCTTTTTGCAGAGTCCTTTTGGATAAGTCAAGGAGCATACCGAAGGCTTGGCCCGATGGAATCCGTGGTTTTTTCTTTTTCTATTTTTGGTTATGTTTATGTATGAAGACTTGGAACTGGAAACCCTTTGGTGTCATGTACTGCTTTATCTTTTGTGTAAGAGATCTGGAATTTTGGATGTTATGGTTAATCTTTTTGTTATGGCCTTATGGGCTCGTTTATGCTTTTAATTCTATTAAGTGCGTAAAACTTAGCTAGATGTATCCATCTCCAAAAACGTTGAGGTGGTAAACACATCTTTTTATCTGTTAACTAGGTTTTAAACCACAAGGGGGTGTTTGATTGGAGGAAATGAAATTAAAGATGTGGAAATGATTACATTTCCCTTGTTTGGTAGATGCTGAAAAATGGAAAACCAGGTTCCGGGCTTATCATGTACTAATTTTAATATTCCTGTTAGGGACTTTGTATCTCCTAAAGCTCAATTCTGGTTTTCCTTTTATTACTATAGGATTGCTTCAGGGTTGAACTTAATTTTCATATTTTGAAGTGAGTTGCTTTTTATATCATTTAGGTTATAGCTGACATTTTTAGCTTGGGTTCAAACAGATTTTCGCACTTTTTGGAGTAAAAATTCATTTGTTTGCATGAATATCAGAAGCGTTGATGCTTTCGCCTGTGAAATCTATATGGGATTGTATTGATTATTTGCATGTTCTTAAGAAAAGCTTTTATAACAGAAACCTGGTATGGGGTTTTCGATCTTATGAACATTATGGCAGTATGTGAAATATACTGATTTATGCAAGTTGATTTGATGATATGGGAAAATTTTCTCCTGTATCAAATACTCCTTTTGTGTTATGAAAAAAAACTGGTTCGTGTCGCTTCAGAAAAGATTTATATTCAGTATTGCATCAAAACAAATTACTATCAGTTTCTAAGATAAAAATTGTACTGTAACTTTTAAGTTAATATTAGTAACATTTAACTTCAAGTTTGCACGAATCTTATTTTATCAGATAACAATTTCTTATCCAATTTTTCAAACTTCATAATGACACTTTTAAAACATGTGTGTATCCAGCTTATTAACTAATGTAGTAAAAATAAGCATGTCTTAGTGTTTGGATAAAGCCTTTTAAAGCGTTTAGTTGTGTTTGGCAATGAGCCTTTCAAAGCGTTTAGTGTTTATAATATAATAAATGTTCTTATTTGAAACGCCGATAAAAGAATGTGTTTAGCGTTAAACCTTTTACGCCATTTTACACTTTATAATTAGTGTTACAATTATGTTACCATACATTTTTTATAGGAGAAACAAATAATTGCTGCTAATAGGTAATGCTAAGTGCTTGTTTCGCCAAACAAATCCTTGGGCTTATAGATTTTTTATAGAGTTTTGATAAGCTTCTTGTTGCTCATAGTTGGGACTTGGGAGAGTTTGGGCATATCTTATGGCTTATTTGGGAGAGTTTTGCTTATGCATTCTTTTTAAGAAATGTCCACTTTAATAATTTTCTGTCTTTCTGATATAAGATTATTCAAACACATTAGTTTATGAAGTTGGTATAATGAGCTAAACTAAACACTTAACAAAACCTTATAAGATTATTATATACAATCAATAAGCTACCTAATGGAAACAATTGATGTGGATAAATATTTAGGGTTCGTTTTGTTTTGTTTGTATATTGGTTTGGATTAGGATTTTGTATAGATGAAAAGTAAGAGATAAAAGAAAATACATTAATTTAGTAATATATATCAGTGTTGCAAAAAAAGGCTTACAAGGCCGATTAATCACCGATTAGGTGCTACTGGGTCACCGACCTTTCCGATTTGTGTAAATCTTTCAAACAAATCGGTCAACCATGGTCAACGGCGGTTAACGATGGTCAAACTTGCCAAAAAACATGGAAATCTTACTAGAAATACCCTAAATTAGTTTTAGTCACTTATAGTCACTGTTTAATCTTGCCGAAAATACCAACATTTGCCGTAAATACCCAAAACTTGCCAAAAATGCCAATACGATTAATCACCGATTCGCTATTTTTACAACCCTGAACAAATGTAATCACTTATAGTCACTGTTTATATATATTAAAAGATGTTTTTAAGGAAAATATTTCTGGGAATACCCAAAACTACCCGAAAATACCTAAAACTTGCCAAAAATGCCAATCCGATTAATCACCGATTAATTCCTCCTAAACCGATTACAAGCTACAGGGGGGTCGACCGCCTCACTACCGATTCACGATTTTTGCAACATTGATATATATATATATATATATATATATATATATATATATATATATATATATATATATATATATATATATATATATATATATATATATATATATATATATATATATATATATATATATATATATATAGTCCGGTTCTAGAGAAAAGTGTAATTAGATAGAAAAGTGAGAAAAAAAAGTTAAAAGGGTAGATTATGAAAACATTACAAACTTCGGGGTTAAAAATATATAACAGACAAAGGAAGGTTCGTCTTCTTAATACAGATACCACCACCACTACTCAAAAACACACACACCGACTCAAACACACATACTTACAGTCACTACCACCACCATCGCCACCCGCACCGTCACCACCACCACCGTCGCCACCATCATCGTCACCACCAACACCGCCGCCCCCATCACTGTCACACACAAATTCGATTAAAAAACAAACACATTCCAATCAGAAACACACTCAATCCGATAAAAAACGTACACTCACTACGATCAGAAACACACACTTCGATCAAAAAACACACACACTCCGATCATCAAATAATCAAAAATTTAAGGATAGCAGGTGACCTAATTATGTTCATTAGAAATGAAAGTAAGTGTTTAATTATAGCTTTTATTAATTTATATGTTATTTTAGTGCATCATTATGTCAATTATAAAATAATTGTTGTTATTGTTGAATGAAATTACATATCAAAGCATCTGTATATATTAAATTACAATTTAGTGCATCTGCGTTAATAATATGTTACAACATTATTTTGTCTGAATAAGTGTATCCTGATTGGTGTTATTGCATCTCTCACTATGGTAAGAACAACATCTTATAAGTTATGGCATTTGTTTGTTTGATTAGTGCATCAAAAAATGTGTTACGACATCTGTTAGATAAGATCATCATGTTATTAGTTAAGGCATCTGTTTGTTTGATTATTGCATCTAAAATAAGCGTTAATGAACGTGTTAGTATAATTAAGGCATCAATCGACTTGTTACAACACTTGTTTGAATAATTGGTGCATCAAAAAATGTGTTATAGCATCTCTTAGTATGATAAGAGCCTAATGTTAAATTAGGGCATTTGTTTGTTTGATTAGTGCACCAAATAGTGCATTAGGACACTTATTAGTATGATAAGAGCATCATGTTATAAGTTAGGGCATTTGTTTGTATGTTTATTGCATCGTTGCAACTACTCGGGCATCTGCTTGTATATTTAGTGCATCGATGAACAGATTAGGGCATAAATGAGTAAGATTAGGGCATCGTTAAACATATTAAGGCATCTTTATTTGTGTTTAGTGCATCTATTTTGTGCATCTATTTAGACATATTAGGGCAACAAGGGCGGTTGTTTATATTATCTGGAGTAAGATCTAGTAAAACTATTGAGTAACATTATCTTTCTTTTATCTTGAGGTTTCTTTTGGTAATATAGGGGCTTGCTAACACAAACCATGTTGCAGGTGGACCCAAGGAAGTTTGGGATACTAGCAAATTGGCAAAGAGAGTACACAATGGAAGACATACTTACAAAACTGAAGAAAGAAATGACGGGCGCACACAACCGAAAACTTGTTCAGCCACCAGAAGGTACCTTTTTCTAAATGATGGATGAATGTTCTTAAGATAGTTTACATATACTTTATGCAAAGTTAATGGTTTGGATGTAGATGATATAATACTTCTAGGCTATTGTCACAATCAGATTTACAGGGGTGATAGCTTATTGATGTGTTAGATTTGTATATTTACTCTATATTTATTGATGTTGGAATCACTCCTAAACCTAATTCAAGTGTTAGTGATTCACATGTAATAGTTAGCTTAATATGGCCTTTATGTTAGTAATTAGCCTTAGGCTTATGTAGAAGGCCCATAAGCCTAGGCCTAGTCCAATAAGGAAAAGGAAGGGACTAGGAGTGTTGCCCTAGCTCCCTCTCCTATAAATACCATGTAATAACCCTCACTTGAGGGTTGGTTGTTCAATTTACTCTTTCATTCCTACGCCTAACTCTTCTTTACATATATACGTGTGTGTTTGAGTGAGTTGTTCATCCGATCTTCTCTCTATCTCTTTCTATTGTGCTTGTGTTGTAAACTTAGTGACCTAACAGTGGTATCAATCGCCAAATAGTTGGGTGAACGTATTGTTTTTGAAGTAGGTTTTGGTCCTACGCGTAAAGCATACGGGTGATACTTTGGTTCGCTTAAAAACGCATTTTTTTCACTTTTTAATCCAAGATTCTTGTACTTTCAACGTTTTAAGGTATTAAAATAACTGTTTTTGGCAAAAAGTTTCAACCTTTACGCGTGGATCATTGTTTTCTAGCTTGGTTTTAATCGTGGGTTTCTATCTACGCATAACGTATTTTTGAGCTTTGGATAATCAAGTTTCACACTTTTGTGTTATTTTGGTGATATTGAAGCTATCTCATCACAAAAATCTGGTTTGGAAACATCAGTTGGCAAGAAATCGATTTTGGCTATATCCTACGCGTAAGTAAAACCCTAAACTTACGCGTAACTTGTCCTTGGTTTGATCTTCAGTTTCGTGGCTTACTCAGTGTTTTTCTTGCTTGGATAAGCCTGAAAACGCTTCGACTTTGGATATCTTTTGCACTGTGATAGTGTAAAAGAGTGTTTGGGTAAAACCCTAAAATTACGCATAAGCTAAAGCTTACGCGTAGACTTTTTACGCATAAGATTCATCTTACGCCTAAGCTTTGTCTTTCGCATAAGGTAATCCTCCTAAGGTTTCTTACGCTTAACTTTCGTTTACGCATAACTTTTGTGTTTTCTCATCTCTTGCGTGTAAGCTAATCCTACGCGTAACTATTGCCGCGTATCTTTGGTGTTTTACGCTTAAGTGGTACTTTGCTCTTCGTGATTTCTACGCCTAAGGATACTTCATCAACAACGGTTCATTCGACTACAAAGATCCATTTAACAACACAAGTTTTCAACATGTCACAACCACCATACTCTAGCTATTTTCCTTACACTTATAATCAACAACAACAACAACTAAGTCCACAACATCAACAATTTAATCATCAACAACAGATTTATCAACAACAATTTAATCAACAACATACTCCACAACTTGCAGCAACTCCACAACCTCTAATGGTTCAACCACCACCAAGTCTTCAAGTACAACCTTACACAAACTTCTACAATCAACATCCATCCAGGAATACTATGAAGGAACCGGCATGGTTTGGCAAGATGTGTGAAGCTTTAAGTAGCCAACAATCAATTCATGAAGCTGGCTCACTTGATAGACCTCCAATGCTCACTCTAGGGAATTATGATCAATGGGTGATTAGGTTCTTTAGGTTTTGTGATCTAAAGAAGCCTCATGGAAAGTTCTTAAAGAAGGTCATTATGGAAGGTCCATTTCAGATGCCTACTACTGTCACACCCGCAGATCCAGATGCCAATCCACCAAGAGATGCAGTCACCAACATTGATACTGTTGCAGACCTCACGGATGATCAACTTCTACACTTTGAAGCCGACGAACTTGCAATGCAATACATCCTTTTAGGACTACCAAATCCAATCCTTCGAAGTGTTGATGCTCAAAAGACTGCAAAAGCGATGTGGGAACATATTCATCTTCTTATGGAAGGCACAACACTCAATCAGGAAGACATGGAATCCAAAATCTACTTGGCTTATGAACACTTCATGATTGAACCTGGAGAGACATTAGAGTCATATCATCATCGCTTTTCAGACATCATTAATGATTTGGACAAACACAATATCATCATGCCACGAATTACTGTCAACACAAAGTTCCTAAGTAGTCTTGGTCCAGAATGGGAAAAGTATGTCATTTTTCTCCGTCAAGCGAAGAATATGCATCATGCTACCTACGGATTCTTGTACGATTATCTGAAGCCTCATCAAAAAGAAGTTGATAAGGAAAGGATTATCCGTGGCCAAACTATTTCACCTTCACTTCCGGACAATCAACAACTTGCTTTGTGGACTCAAACAAATATTCCTCCTCAACAAGCTCCTCAACCAGCTCCTCAACAAACTGCAACTATCACACCTTATGATCCGTCACAGAAACAACCTCAACAAAATCAATTGGTTCCATACAACAACAACACTGCTCAAGCTCTTTACAGTGAAGCTGATGAGGACTCCGATGCCTTCGATGAATTGCAACAAGGATTTGTTATGATTGCTAAAGCATTTGGCCGTTATACAAACAAATCCAACAATCGCATTCGTTCTTCATCTAATACAAGGAATCAGGCTGTTGTGAACAATGGACGCGTTGAAGTTCAAAACCGTGGTTATGGTCGTCAGATGGGAGGAGGTCAAGGGTTAAATGCTATGGGAAGGAATGACATGGGTGCTCCGCGAGCAAAGGGCTCAAGTGCTTGAACAGGAAATGCTCGAATGGGGTTAATGGTCTTCGATGCTATAACTGTAATGAGAAGGGTCATCTGGCTAATGCATGTCCTAAACCGAGGACAAGAGGCAGTGCTTATTTCAAAGAGGCTTTGCTCTTGGCTCTTAAGGATGAAGTTGGTGGAACTCTTACCAACAAGGAACAGAGCTTTATGGCGGATGGATTCGATGATGATATGGAGGACTTGCAGGCTAATGCAACAATGATGTTAATGGCACAAATGCAAACTCTACACATGAGTGACACAGGCCCAGTGTATGACACTGACGGCTTGTCTCAGGTACCTGAACAAACAATTATCATTAATGAACTGATATCTCCGCCAACATCTGCATCTGACATAGATCAGAGTGTTCAACATGAGCCTTCTACATCTCATTATGATGATCATCAACTAGACCCCATAGTTATATTTGATGATCAAGATGACCTTATGGTTACCATTGATGATCAAGTTGACTCGGTGGTTATACTTGAGGATCTAAACAATGACCATGTCGAGACTCACGTTGAACAAAATGATTCTATGTTTGATCCGAATTTGAGCTCGGACCTTAGTTAAAGACCAACAATCCCGAGTGGAACATTATCATGATGTCAATTCAAAACTAAAAGAAAAAAATGCACTGTTAACCGGGGATAACGATTGCTTAATTCGACAAATCGAAGTTTTCAAAACTCAAGAAAAACGGGAAAAAGGTTTTGAACTCGCTTTTGCTAAATCTTATCAAAACGAAAAATCTTTAGAACGACAAATACGTGATCTAGCCGCATCGAAGAATGCTTTGTTGTCTCAAATAGAACAACTGAAACATGAACATAAACAACAACTTAACGCTCTTACTTTGGAAAATCAAAAAACCAAGGCTGAGTTGTTAAATTGTCAAAAACAGTTCTCACAGTACAAACAAAGCATTCCACGAAACGAATAGATAACTATCTTGAAGAAATTGTCGACTTACAACAAAAAATCAAAGAGTTTCAAAATGTCGTTTATAAACATGGTGAGTCAATCACAACTATTCAAAAGTTTACTTTTAAACCAAATCCAAATGGATACGGTCCGAATCTTCCTGATTACAAACCTAAGTTTTCTAACAGAGCATTCAAACCAAATCCTGAAGTTTACAATGCAGAACATAGAATTGATGATTCAATTATGACTGTTGTGGAATATAATCGCATGGAGGAATTCGATGCAGATGACGAGAGTCGGTCAAAATGGAAAATGTCGTTTATAACAAACCATTTAACTATTCAAAAGCCGTAACTTTTGTCACACAACAAGATACTTCAAACACACCTTTGATTGTCACACCGGTTTCGAAGTTAGTCCCCAACACAATGGTGCACAAATTAATGGTCCTTTACCTTCACTTAGTGAAGTTAAAACTAAAGCCGAAAGTTGTCGTGTTATCAAATATTTTGACACTTTCTTATCTGACATCAAACTTTTGGAACGTGAGATTGAATTTCAGTCTGAAATAAAAGTTGAACATTTTCACTCGCCATTGGCACGAGAACAAAGAGACATTTTTCAGAAAAGAATTTTACCCCATGTCAAAAATTTGAAAATTTGTGCACTATATTGGGAAAGGGATTTTCACAAGGAACTTGGTCTCATGAAAACAGTTTTCGAGAAAACAGAAACATCGATTTCAAATACTAAACGTAAAAAGAAACTATTGAGAAAAGATGTTGATCGACTCTTGGAAGATGTTATATGTGTTGATATCTATAATGTTGTGTTATTGCATTCTTTGCCATATGCATCTGATTCTATATCTGCGATCTGTTGATTCTGTTGAAATTGTTGAAAATACGGATAATGTGCTTCATTCGAGCCTTTAAAATTGAAAATGAACGATTGTCAAACGAGCTTTCAACTGCAATACGTCGTCTTAATTGGTGTCAAAACGATATTCATGATCAACAACTTTTTTTCAAAACAAAATCGCCCGATTGCATGCAAAAACCCTAATCCAAAACTTGAGCAACTGGATGATCAAAACGTGTCTTTTAAGTTTCAAATCTCAAAGTATGAACAAGAACTTGCAAAAGTTAAACAGGAATATGGTGTCACATTTGATTTACTCAAACAGATTCGTGATGAAGCATCAAACGAACTTGATCATTATCTTGCACACACTAAAGAAGTCATGAATTTTGCTGGAAATCTTCGTTCTGAAAATCAAGATTTGGTGCACACTATCATTAAGTTACCGGAAATGTTAGGAAAGTATGAACAAGTTCAGCCTAGCATCATTAAGAGAGTTGCACCTGTAACACTTAGCAATCATGTCCCCCGAATACCTACTTGACAAAACACAAGTTACTAATGTGCTTCCCTCTACTGAAACAGGACTAGTTGCCTCTTTTCCAAACGTCCGCACTTCACAGCCTAGGAGCAATACAAGGAAGAATAGGAATTTGCGACCTAAGAAAAGACAAATAAAGAATGTTGAAGTAGAAGAACACCGTAGGACTTTGAATAAGACTCCAGTTGCACCCAATTTAGATATTGCGTCTAGCAAATGTAATGGAAAAAGTGTTGTAACTAATGTTGAACCTTTAAGTACTTTTGATATTCATCGATGCATCTTGTGTTATTTGTCGTAAAAGTATGCGTTCTGATTGTCATGATAAATGTGTTGCCAAGGCTATCTTGTCACGTTTACGGAATCCTAAGATTCGGAATACCTCTAGGCCCACTAATGCTTCTAAGTCTGTGCTTGGTAAACCGCCTTCTTTAGATTCTAAGAAACGAATTGATGTCCCTGTAGTTCCAGTATCACCTCCAAGGATTGTAGTACCACCTAGCACATTCACTAAGACTAAAGCTAAGACTAGTTGGAGATGGCAGAAATGGATACATAATACACTAGGATTTAAATGGATGCCTAAAATCATTGATGTGTGTATTTCTACTATAACTGCTTTAGAACCCTCTAACACTTTGGGTTCCACATCTACTACTATTCCATCTATGTCGTGCTGTGTCTAATGCGGTGATAGATCATCCTTTGGATTGTTGATAGCGGATGTTCCCGACATATGACAGGCAACCTTAAACTGTTATCAAACTTTGTTTCAAAGTTCATTGGCACTGTCCGATTCGGGAATGATCACTTCGCAGCTATCATGGGCTACGGAGATTACATCAATGGAAACATCGAAATTAGCAGGGTTTATTATGTGGAAGGCCTCGGTCACAATCTCTTTTCTGTTGGTCAATTTTGTGATGGAGACTTGGAAGTCGCTTTCAGGGAGAAAACTTGTTTCATTCGTGATCTACAAGGAAATGATCTTATGTCTGGTCAACGCTCATCTAGTCTCTACACTATCTCCATGAAAGACATGATTGCTTCATCTCCCATATGTCTACTCTCAAAGGCTACATCTACAAAATCTTGGCTATGGCACCGTCGTCTCTCACATCTAAACTTTCAAACCATAACCAACCTTGCTCGACACAAACTTGTTGAAGGTCTCCCGCGATTCCGGTATTCTAAAGATCATCTATGCTCAGCTTGTGAACAAGGGAAAAGCACTCGTGCTCATTTTCCTTCAAATGGATTTGTGTGGCCTGATGCGCTTGCAGACGATTAATGGCAAACGCTACATCTTGGTAATTGTTGATGACTACTCAAGATGGACTTGGGTTTATTTTCTTCGAAGTAAAGATCAAGCTCCACAGATGATCATCACCTTTCTTACGAAAATTCAAATTCACTCGGAACACCATTAGACAAATTCGAGCAGACAAAGGAACTGAATTTGTGAATCAAACTCTTCGGGAATATTATGAGAAAGTAGGAATTGAGCATCAAACATATATTGCCCGCACACCGAACAAAACGAGTTGTTGAAAGACGAAACCGTGCGTTAGTGGAAGCTGCCAGAACGATGTTAATCAATGCTAAACTTCCAGATTACTTGTGTTCTGAAGCTGTCTCAAGCGCATGCTACACTCGAATCGCTCAATGATTACAAAACGCCACAACAAAACACCATTTGAGCTTCTCCACAACCGTAAACCGAATCTCAAACACTTTCATGTATTTGGATCTCTTTGCTATCCGAATAATGATCGTGATGACTTTGGAAAGCTCAAAGCTAAAGTGACATTGGAGTCTTTATTGGATATTGTGAGAATTCTAAAGGTTACCGGATCCGGAATCGTCGTACAAAGCAGGTTATGGAAACGATTCATGCTAATTTTGATGAACTCACTGACATGGCTTCGAGTATATGACTTGGAACCCGGTCACAACCGCTTAAACTTCCCCAAACCCCATCATCACCGACACAAGCCCTCGCTTACTCGTCAACAAATGGAAAAACTATTTGCTCCTCTGTTCAGTGACGATATTGATGAACGTGCTCCAGGTGTATTCGCTGTTTCCGCTGCTCAACCTGATCATACTTCTATACCTGATACACCTGCTACAACAACTTCTGTTGAAGAAGCACCACCAGTTGACTCTACAACAACAGTTGAACAAACTGCTTCCAACGACGCAGAACCGGTGATGATGTTCGAATGATGCAACCCCACCTGCAGATTTTGATCCAAATGCGTTCTTTAACCCGTTCGCCAATGAAAGCTGCGCACTGATGTTGCGGAATCATCTACAAGCCATTTGAATCCTCAAAATCTGCATAATGTATATCAACATCAACCTTCCACACATCGTTGGACAAAAGACCATCCCCTTGTGAATATTATTGGCAACCCGAATCAACCAGTCGTAACGAGACAACGTCTTCACTCAGATGGTGAACATTGCATTTATGCACTCACTGTCTGCCAATCTGAGCCTAAAAACATTAAAGACGCAATGACAAAGGACAAATGGATTGAATCCATGCAGGAAGAACTCAATCAATTCAAACGTCTTGAAGTATGGGAACTGGTTGAAAGACCAACAGGGGTCTTTGTCATTGGTCTAAAATGGATTTGGAAAAATAAATTGGATGCTGAAGGAAACGTAATTAGAAACAAGTCACGTCTGGTGGCTAAGGGTTATAGACAGGAAGAGGGTATTGACTTTGAAGAATCATTTGCTCCGGTTGCTCGTCTTTAGGCTATTCGGATTTTTATGGCATTTGCGGCTCACATGAACATCACGGTCTTTCAAATGGATGTCAAAACTGCATTTCTTAATGGACAACTGAAATAAATGGTCTATGTAAGCCAGCCAGAAGGATTCATTGATCCAGAGTTCCCTAATCATGTCTACAAACTGAAGAAAGCTCTTTACGGTCTCAAACAAGCCCCTCGGGCGTGGTACGATAAGTTATCATCCTTTCTTATTGCCAATAAGTTTACCAAAGGTTCGGTCGACCCTACACTCTTTATACAATATCACGGGGCTCACATCTTAATCGTTCAAATTTATGTGAATGACATCATTTTTGGGTCAACACATTTAAAATACTCAAATGCTTTTGCAAAACTTATGACAAAACATTTTGAAATGTCAATGATGGGTGAACTCACATTCTTCCTTGGAATGCAAGTCCATAAATCACCCCGTGGTATTTTCTTGAGTCAGTCCAAATATGCCCTTGAATTGTTACACAAATTTGGAATGCAAAACTGTGACACCTATGCCACACCAATGGCTCATACCAAGAAGCTAGACGCTGATTTACATGGGAAATTGGTGGACCCTACCAAATACCATAGTATCATTGAGTCTCTCATGTATCTAACACTAGCAGACTGATATTGTTTTTGCCGTATATCTTTGCTCCCGTTATCAGTCGAGACCAACTGAAACCCACCTCTTCGAGGCTAAAAGAATCCTCCGATACATCAAGGGAACCATTAATTTGGGGATCCGGTATCCGAAGGATTCTGGTTTTGAACTAATCGCTTTTCAGACGCTGATCACGCAGGATGCTTAGATTCACGTAAAAGTACTTCAGGAGCTTTACAATTTCTTGGTGATAAACTGGTGTCATGGCAATCGAAGAAGCAGGACTATACATCGCTGTCCTCAACCGAAGCAGAATATGTAACCATGTCGGCGTGTTGTGCTCAAGTCATTTGGATGAGAACACAACTCAAGGACTATGGTTACGTATTTGACAGAATCCCGATGTACTGCGACAATCGGAGTGCTATTGCGATCTCGTGCAATTCAGTTCAACATTCGAAATCAAAGCACATCGATCTTCGATATCATTTCATCAAGGACCACGTGGAACATGGTACTGTTGAATTATATTTTGTGGGTACAGAATACCAATTGGCAGATCTTCTCACCAAAGCCTTAGCTCCTGCTAGGTTTAATGAGTTGGTCCACCGGATTGGTATGCGGTGTTTGACTCAAGAGGAACTGGATGAACTCTTAAAACATTCTTAAAAACCAGTTAAACACCAAAACCTCTTTTGTAGATATTTTTCAAAAACAAAATACAAAAATATAAAACCTCATAAAACAACAAAAATATTCTTCTATCTATATTTCTTTTAACATGGCAAGTACATTTCTTCCGTCAACACTTAAATCTTTCAAAATTCAGTATTTTTCCGATCAAGTGTTGAGGGGGAGAAAATAAATTCTTAACTATTTCTAAATAACCGTGTACTTGCATGTTACCTATTCCCGGTTGTTTCTTTAAAAATGGTGGTCACATTTCTGGTTTTCTGACACTCCTCGGACTAAAATCTATAAACTTTCATTATTTGTTAAGTCAAGGGGGAGTGTCGTCAAAGTTATTTCCAAATATTCTTCGTTTGGTAACCAAAATGGAAGTTAAAGGCTTTGGATGAAAATGGAAAAGGTGGAGGGACTAAAACTGTCAAAATCTGAAAGTTATTTCTAATAAAACATTCCACCTAACTTTAATACTTCACATTTATTACTCATACCAAACTAATCCTACGCCTATAATTTGATCTTCAAATCCGTGTTTTGGATCAACAATCTGTAAGTGTTTTTGTGTTCTTAACAAGATTACAAACAATGGTTTTGAATCGTTTTGAAAAATAATGGTTAGATCTTAAACTAGGGACGATTTTTTGTTCTACGCGTATTCGTATGAACACATAATCTTGTTTATGTGTTTGTGGTTAAAAAGATAGTGTCAAAACGTTTCTAAAACATCAATGATACCCAGAAACACGAATTGATTGTTTTTTTAGGAATTAGGGTTTATGCGTGGTTTGGGTATTTTCAAATGAGAACGTTTTTGGTGAAAAATATTGTTGTAGGAGGTTGTTGTCAAGTTGAATTGATCATATCTAGGCCCAGATATCACCCAGAAACACTAATGATTCATAAATTGGAAACTAGGGTTTATGTTCATACGGTTTGGGTATTTTTGATTCACTTAGATTTTGATGTTAAAACTTGGATAAAACAACTCTTTAGGCTTCCTAGACCTCCCAGAAAAACTTTGGTGCAATTCATATGGCTAGATATCTTACGCGTAATCTTTGAACTTTAGGGTTTAGGTCTACGCATAAGTATGTTTACGCGTAAACTGTTTGATAAGTATTCATGTCATGATCTGTTATAAAATGAATGTATGTGTTAATATTGATGCTATGATAATTTTATTTCAGGCTTGCAACACGTAAATATCAGAATCAAGGTTGTTAGACATCTACGCATAAGGATCACCTTACGCGTAGCATGTTATGCGTAAGAGAAATCTTACGCGTAGCATTCACCCGTAAGGTTCTACATATGGGACTACGCGTATCCTGTGAAAGTTATGCGTAAACAGTGACCTCTACGCATAAGGTCTACTCTTACGAGTAAGCCTTACGCGTAAGGTTTTTATACACTTACGCGTAAGCTCTACGCATAAGGTCCCCTTTTCCTACGCGTAATATTTCTTACGCGTAAGTCAGGATCCTACGCATAAGCTTGCGTTTACGCGTATACCTCTCCTGTTTACGCATAAGCTGCCATTTCTACGCCTAAGCCTTGTTTAACCTTAATCATGAATTGTTACGCATGCAAACTTGTAAATAAATAAATCATAACGTCACGAAACCAATAATGTCACTAATAAGCTTAAACGTTTAATATGTTGTGAAAAATAAGTGATAACCTGAACTTTAAAACTTAAAGTTAACTAACTCACGAAACTTATCACGACATCATTGGACTATTGGACAAACAAGTGACTTTGGACTCGTAACAATCATCAACATTACACATTCAATAATTAGACAATAAAACCATCTGTTGACTAACATAATGTCTTTCGATATGTTGGTTCTTTTGGCTAAATGTATTTCAGATCACGACATGGACGCTCAAATGAATGTGGATGCACCAAATGTTCTCACCATTGCTGATATCTTCCCAAATGGCTATCCGATGAAGATTGGAAAGAACAACCTTCGTGTTGACTTTGAAACCCTCACCTGCTCTGAGTCCTCTTGCTTGATTGCTGTGGATATTATGAAGAATCATCCTTATCAAAAAATGCTCTCCAACTCTCGCTCTTGTTCGAGATCTACATTCATCAGTTCTGGAATACAATGCAAAAGATCAAAGGACAAAATGCTGTGACAGTGACTCTCAACCACAAACAAGTCACCATCACACCTGCAGACTTACGGGCTGTTCTTCTCATTCCAATCATCGAGCCAACCGAACTCAATGCCACACCAACTGAAGATCTGTTCTACGGTTCACTGATCAATATTGGTTATGACGAAGCTACTGGAGTAATCACTAAGCATTCACATGTGGATCTTAAAAATATTCCTCAACCTTGGAGGACTCTCTACATCATCATCACCAAATCTGTTTTACGGTCGTGGACAGTGGCTATGAGCACCCCAAGCTCATGGAACTGCAAATCTTTTGGGCTTTGGTCAACATGAAGCACATTGAAGTCGAAGCTTTGATATGGGACGACATGATGACATTTCTCCAGAAGCTTGGCTAAAAAATCCCTTATATCAGATATACCAAATTGTTGATCCAAAGAGCACTTGGGTTTAACCCGGATATCCCCAAGAGAATCAATGACCCCAACAATCACGACATGTTGTATGAACCTACTCTAACAGTCATATTTAAGGAATCAACAACAAAGAAACAAGGTGATGTCTTTGCCGGATCACCTTCTCTCTGATGAAATCAAACAGCTTTACTCATATAAAAGGTATCTGGTAGCATTTGATGAAGGTAAAGTTGGTTCTCTCGATGATAAGTCTTCTAGTACACCTACCAGGAAAACCGAAGAGGCGGTCAGGGAGTGTTGCAAGCAGAGAAAGTCAAAGGAAGTTCCCGAAGAGGAAACCTCCACTCAAAAGGAAATTTCCTTCTAAGGAAGCTGTTCCTATTCCCGTACCTAAGCCTGAACCGCCAAGAAAGCTAGTGGATGAAAGCTCTGAAGAAACTGAATCAGACGAAGAGGTCTTCTACTCAGAAACTGCAACAGAGATTACTCAATCAGTAGCTAAACCTCGCAGTGCACAAGCTGACAAAGGTAAAGGGAAGACTCCTGTGATTGAACATGATAAGGAGAGCTCTGAAGAAGAACCAATAGATGAGCAAAAGGAATATGAAAGGAAGTTAAAGGAACTCAGACATAAACATTTTGCCGAAGCATTTGCAAAGGATCAAATGGGTGGCCCCGGAGGGTCGAGTGGCGGTGTTCAATCTACACCAGTTCTTGATGCGGTTAATCAACCCGATAAGGGAACTGGTGCCACCACTCTTGTGCAACAACAAAAACCCCCGGAGGAACCAGAAAAAGAGAAGTCTGAGAAAGAAAAGACTGATGAAGAGGTTGCAGCTTATGCCAAAGCAGAAAAGACTAAAACTAGAAAAGATGACTATGATGATTTTCTTCTCAACAGTCCAATTCGTTCCGAGGAGAAAACTTCTGATCCTCCAAATGACCCAGAGTCACCTCACATCTCATCATCGGACTCATCTTCTCATTCCTCACCCCCACCATCCAAAAGATCAACCAAATCCACCTCCAAATCTGTGAAGAAACCAACAGACTCTTGGTTATCCTGGGCTAAAACAAGGATTGTTAAAGCTGTCAAGAAAGTACAGAAGAAGGATGTTACCATCAAAAAGTTGAATCAACTCGCTGACAGAATCAACTTTCTTCAAGACGGGATAAACGAGTTGTTGACTGAAAGGGAAAAAATCCAACAGTTTATCAAAGGAGGTTTCCAAAAGGAATTGGAGAAGACGGCAAGAGAAGATACTCACAAGTTTCTTCTCGATACTGTCCCCGGTGTGTCTTGAGAAGTATTCTCCAGACAACTTACTGCAAACATCGTCGCATTGGTTAAAAATATAATGTCCAAAGAATCGACCTTTCAAACCGAGTTAATCGCTAAATTGGTGATGCAAATGTCCAAAAGAGCTGGAACCTTCACTTCGGATGAAGCTAAGTTTTTTGAGACTCTATTAGACTATCAACTCAGGTATTCATGCAAAGATTCAGCAAGTCAACCAAAACGACCAAGAGATGACGATGATAAGGACAAGGATTCTACACCTAAAGCGTCCAAAGAAGTCCGGTGAATCATCTTCAATGCAACCTCCACCCCAAAGGACTCCAGCTCAACCACGATCTCCTCCTCGCTCTTCAACTGAAAAACCTCAGGATTCGAGTTACCACCCCGACTTCGGAAAACCGGTGATCACTTTGAGTATATGGGTGGTGACGATGAGGAAATCCCTGAGCCCCTACAACAACCCATCTCTCCCAGAACAACAAAGGAACCAACATCCTCCTCTAGGCCTAAGAAGAAGAAGAAGACGACTAAGGCGGACGTCGTTTCATGGCTAGACGACGATGACACCGAATATGAATGGTTTTCAACACTTGTTGCTACACCGCCTTAACTGACGACCAAGATATGGTAGAAGGTAGTACGTTGGAGCATGCAAAGTTACTGCAAGAAAAGTTCCGAGTGAAGAAGATGACGAAATCAGAGTTGAAACGAATCAAGAATGAAGCATTCTAAATACTCAAAGACAGCTCGGAAAGTGCTATTGAGGTTGAATATCACCTTGAAAACATAGCACGAGCCATGTCTAACAACATTGATTGGCTCAACCCTGAAGCAAACATCGACTACACCAGAAAAGACAACGCTCCATACTACACAGATTGGACCAAACCTCTACCTACCATTGGTCGACCAGATCAACCTCAGATTCCATTTCGATACTTCTTCAACAACGACATGGAATTTCTTCTACATGGTAGCGATGTGTCAAGGAAATACGCTACATCACTTACACTTCGTTCCGACCATATACTCCAACCTGATAGCCATCGAAGAAAAGGCTACCCACATGTTCAACAACAAAGTGGAAGAGTATGACATCAATGCAATGTATGGGATTCACCATTGGCGAACGCGAACGAATCTACTACAGAAGCTGCCGGGTTAAGTAAATCTCAACATGAAGTGTATAGTGGTCAAGGGATCGTTGCTATTAAGCAGGTTGCTCTTTCGTCTAAATGGGACTACACCTTCCTAAAGAACATCGTGGTCAAAAGACAAGACGAAAAGGACTATGCTTTTTGTGAAGCGGACTTCCAGAATTTGTCTCTCAACGACATTGAAGATCTGTATCTTGCAAAGGTACAGGGATGCATGAGACAATTCTCGACAGAAATTCAACGTGAATACATCAAGTCCTTGCTTATCTTCATCAGAAGCATCGTGATCCAGGAACGTGTAGAAGATTTGCAACTTGCTGTTGAGTCGTATCAGACTCGTGTCAACTTCACCAGACCTCAGCTAGAACTTCCTGACATCAACCATCTCCCTCAATTCACTCTCATCAACAAACCCTTTGGAGTAGTCTACCGCAGTGCACTCCACCGCAACTGCTTGATGGCGTGTAATGAGCTTCATAAGTTTGGAGATTCAACATTGAAGCATGTCAGGGATGGGCTAGCATACCGGTTAAAGGCGATTCAACAAGGCATTGGGTCACCAACGAGATGGAATTCTCAGGAAAGACGGAATGTAAAGAGAGTCATCAAGATGCTTGATGAAAGGTTGTTTCGAAGAGATCGTTCGAACGTTGGAGAGTTTCGTCGGTGGTCGTCAATGCATTAATCTCACAGGCTATCAACGACCGGTTCGCATTCACTGGAGTTCTTGCGGAACTACGACATTCCTGGTACCCCTTAATCTGTTTCAATTTCATATTCATTTGGATGTGTGATTTATATGAAAATGGCTTGTGCACACATAACAGTATACAACCCGTTCTTGTCAAGAAAGGACCCTGTGGTATGCTTCAGTGCCACAATCCTTATAAAAGGAGCGAAAGCTTCTTACTTTTGAGTAAAACTTATCAAACCTTTCATTTTTCAAAGGTTTTACTCAAAAGAACAAGTACTTCCCCTTATGATTTTCAAAACCTCAACCGTTTATATCACTTGTTGAGGGGGAGTATTTGACTTACAAACTTTGTTCACAAAAATGTTCTTTGTGTAATCTTCCCACAAAACTCAAAATGGTCATATTTATTCTCAACATTTCTTAAAAAATAACATTGATATGCCATTTTTGAGGGGGAGAAAGATTATGTGAGAAGAAATATGTTGTGTTTTTCTAGTTGAATCCTCGTGTGAAAAGACTTCAACCCATGAATTGAGGCTGAACAGTCATACATTGAAAAGATTTGTCTTCCAAAGACTTATCCAAGTAAATTGTACCTATTCGAGAAGCTCTTGATAGACATGAACTTTGACGGGTTTGACAACCTTTGAGGTTTGTCCACACCTTCAAGGTAGTTATTAGAGCTAGTTGTCACCTAAAAGCTGACAATGTAACTCTTTAACTATGCAACGTAATCGTGTCTCGCAAGGGATTGTCTATCTTGAGTCGATCAATTCAAAATTGTGCGCTCTTCTCTCACCGTGCAGATTTCTGTCTTAACACTTAAGCACGTGTGGAGGGGGAGTATTTCTGCTAAAAGATAAAACTCTCACAGTGGTACAAAATGTTTTTCATTCACAAACACTTCGAGAGATTTTCATGAAAATGGTTTTATGGCAATGGATTTATAAGGTGATTAAGGTTAGGAATAACCGTCCTATGATCCGCCAGAGCCGGAGGGATCTACCCAAGGACACTACCAATAGTTAGAATTAGAAGTCCTTAGGTATGATTATAAAAAGGAGAAAATGAGAATCGGAGAAAGAAGGAGTTGAAGAATTAAAAAGAAATGCAAAGAAAAGGGTGAAAAGAAATAGCCCTCCAAATTATTCAACTTAGGGCGAACACCGGGTTCAATTCATATGCTACTTGGTTGTCACTAGATGACACCGGTATTGAAGATTAAAAGTCGTCATGGACCCAGGGACGCATGCACTAAACCTTCTTAACCACTCAAGTTTCTCTCAACAGAAGCTTGTTTCATTCTCACAGGAACCCTACGTAAACTATCGACTTTCTCTTAGAGATTCACGGTATTGAAGAAGGAGACCCTCTCCCTAGTCTCCGCTGAGGAAAACCAAAACACACTATTGAGTCTAGAGCCACGAGATTCATCAAAAGATCTCTTAGGTACACTTGACATTTCATCACTTGATGTTTAACAATAAGAACATCGAGTGGCGTTATCGAGTCCTTCACATATCTTAGCAATCTGTCGAGAACATTTATGAGAGGTTCACAATTGTGATCCTCGGTGATTGAATGGAAACTCCTGCCGGGGTCAACATCATACACCCAGCAGGTCACTTGTAACTCCCGTGGATTACGCTTAGTGTGTCTCAAATGGTCTACAGTCATGAGGTGATGCTTTGGTGTACCTCGGCGACTCATCTCGAATCGTAGATGTACTTGGTACATCGTGTTATCTCACTTGTGGGACTCGGTTCAGAACGGCCATTGTAAGAATTAGAGTTGTGTTTTTCACACTATGCTGTTAACACTCTCGAAGTTCAAACTTGTAAGTGCCGGAATCCGCTTATTACTAACCTTTCTTATGTTTACTTCTTATGGAAGCTCTGGAGCGGACTGATCGTGCAGATTCTCCACATGTTCATACCAACATCATCACTTATGGAAGTTCTCTCATAATCAAAGGCAACACAAAGTCAGAATGATTCTTCGTCAACAAAGAATCTACAAAGGTTAAAGACTTAAAGAACTTCATCAACTGTAATCCAACGTTAAAGAGCGTATGAGCATGTTGGAGAAAGACATGGAGACACTGGAGCAGCGAAGCTGACCTGATGTAGACAACAACAACATACTATCACTACCATCACAAAGAACAAAGATGACGTCAAAGCAGAATACTTCAAAAGAAACAATTTCTCTACACTGGAGAGATTGTTCGAATCAAGGCAATTCTTCTCACAAGAAAGAAGAATGTCAGAAGACGTCAAAGCTACTATTACATCAGCACCCTCACCGTCAGCATTCATTCATCACCAACACTTAGGGGGAGATTGTTGGAATCACTCCTAAACCTAATTCAAGTGTTAGTGATTCACATGTAATAGTTAGCTTAATATGGCCTTTATGTTAGTAATTAGCCTTAGGCTTATGTAGAAGGCCCATAAGCCTAGGCCTAGTCCAATAAGGAAAAGGAAGGGACTAGGAGTGTTGCCCTAGCTCTCTCTTCTATAAATACCATGTAATAACCCTCACTTGAGGGTTGGTTGTTCAATTTACTCTTTCATTCCTACGCCTAACTCTTCTTTACATATATACGTGTGTGTTTGAGTGAGTTGTTCATCCGATCTTCTCTCTATCTCTTTCTATTGTGCTTGTGTTGTAAACTTAGTGACCTAACAAGTTTGTTGTCTGGTAGGTGGATTAGTTCCATAGAATGCTTTAGAGAGTTGAAGTTATTAGGTCCATAGAATGCTTCAGAGAGTTGAAGTTTTAGGATCCCAATTGATTGCTATTTCTACAAAAAATAAGTTTGCATTGTTTCAATGGGGATCTTCATTTGATGGTGATGTAAGTATTACATTAGCTGCTTGTTGTATTCTAATAGTTTCAGGTTTGCATGAACTTAGTATAATCAACTACCACATACATAGTAAATAGTTATAGGCAACCATGCATTTTGCACGCGATATATTTTATGTTGTTTAGTGGTTTGCCTGCATCCCCTACTTGATGTTAGGATCTTACTGTATATCGTATGTGGTTGATAGTGAAATGCACACAGATAAGTAGTTTGGTGTTAGTAAATGCAGATGCAGTTATAGTTTATTTTAATTTGATTAGACTTGATATTAGGAGACAAGTAGAAATACTATTTTTGATGGTTGTTTTCAGTTCACATTTGATGTTGGAAGCACCCAGGCATCATATCAGTATACAAAGGCTAGTACAACTTCTCCCATCAATCCGTCCAACCAAATAACTAAGTATCTGTAGTACATACTGTTTTGGATGCATAACTTATGATACTTGATGCAAATTTGTCCCTCCAAGTGTTCTGAAACATCATAACTACAAGAGAGAATCACAAAGCCCATCAAAACTAGAATTCCTTTAATTGTCACTGTGATCCAGAATATTAGTTTCCCGTAACCATCCACCCTCACAAACCACCTAAACTAAACTAGTAACAGAAAGGCTTTATCTTTCAGGGATATGTAATCTCCAGCTTCAATAGACCAAAAAATGCAGTTATTCCTCTTAACAGATTTAACCTTTTGATTCAAAATAGGAATAATACTAAGCTCAATATTGAGTATCTTTATTTGCATGACATTCATCACAATACCCTAAGCTTTTACAAATCTATGATTAGAAATCATAGAATCAGAAATAGTCTTATTAGACACTGCACGTAACCAGAGACATGTCCAGTACTTAATAGGAAGAAGCTACTTTAGTGCCTTATATAAAGAATGGCATGTCTGGAGGTACTTTAGTGCATCCGTTTGAGGTACTCTAGTGCATCTGTTTGAGACACTTTAGTGCATCCGCTTGAGGTACTTTAGTGCATCCGTTGAAAAACCATACAAAAGAAAAACCATACATAAGAAAGAATCTGGATGGTTCAGACAAATGGGAAAGAAGAAGGGACTGTCGTGACTGGTTCAATGGCGTATCCGGATCGACCAGGTGAACCGGATTGTATATTTTATTTAAGGACTGGCATGTGCGGTTATGGAGATAGTTGTAGGTTTAATCATCCAACCAACATTAGCTTGTGCATTCCAAAACTTTATTTTCTCCATTTTAAACTTCACAGCTCATTAATGTATTTTTTTTATTGATGCCATATTTATATAAGAAATAATAATCTATTTTCTTGAAACTAAAATGCATTTACAGTTAATTATTTGACTACACTTTGGACAAGTTTTGATTATTTCAATCCATTTGATCCATGTGATTTGCTTCCTTATTAATTGTTCCATTTTTACATGTTGTACTCATTTTGAAATGCATATTTCTCTTCTTCGTGTTTTCTTACAAAAAAACTCAAAACGTGTCAAATTGAAGGTTTGTTTAGTGCATCAACATGTATTTTTAGTGCATCAATGTGTATGTTTGCCTATCTTTAAATGTTTGTTCTAATCATAGCGGTTGAACTTCTTAAGTACTTAGTTTTCAACTTTGATTTGTTTAGGTATCCAAAAATGACACAAGAGATGTTTGCTGAGTGTTGCCGTGTTTGTTAAGACAATTGCAATTGTAAGGTTTTGCTTGCGAGACCTGCTCCCTAAGGTTGGTTCCTCGTTTCTTGTTAGTTGATTTTCGCATAAGAAGAATTTGTAGTACTAAATTTGTTGTCTGTTTGCTTGTAGGTTAAAGAAAAAGTCAACTTTGAACCAAGTGCTAATCATAATATTCAATACTCTATATATATCTTGCACATTCTTCTTCCGTTATTGAAGCGTCTGAATGAAGAACATATAAAGGAGAAATATATTGAGGCCAAAATTCAAGGTACTTTTTATCGTTTTTTGCCACACTTCAAAACATCCGTGTTTAGTTTATAAAATGATGGCTTATTAAATGTTGTGGCTAAATTATTATTTCAAGGTACTTTTTAATTTTTGAAAACTTTCTCCATTGGTTTAGCGCTTCGAATTATTCGATTTAGTAACTATTGGAGTAGATGATTTTATAACGGTAAAATAAGTGATTACTTATTTATTTTGTTTCTTATTTATTAGGTAATAAGTGAGTATGATTAGTGCATCATTGGAAAAATTAAGGCATCAATGTGCATGTTTAGTGCATCCATTTACATGTTTAGTGCATCCATTGAAGAAACATTTTGGCAACTAAAGAACTTAGATTAGAATAAACAAAATACGCTGAATGCAACTTTAGCAAGTTTCCAAGGAAGTTGTAAACGTGGTCAGCATATCTGGACATGAAAATAGATACGGATGATATCAAAGTCAGTTTTCAAATAGGATGAATCGGTAGAAGATGAAAGCAGGGAAAAATAAAGGCCACAAATTTAAGTAGTCCTCCGAGATTGAAAGTACCGCTGAAGTTGTAAGATAAGTTCTATCAAAAGTTGTAAGATAGTTAATTAGTTTTAAGTAGTTAAAATAGTTGATATGATTGGTGTATTGTTAACTGAATTAGTTATGATTGTATATATATATCTGGAGTTAGTGGTACTGAATCACCATTATCTGATATAGTGTTTTTCATTCGTGTATCAAAATCTAGTTAAATTAGTTGATATGATGTTTCATATGTAGTTATGTGCTCGTTAAAATGTCAATATTATAGTTAGAATAGTTGTGATGTTTGTTGAATTAGTTATGATTGGATATATAAGATCAGAATCAACTATATAGATTGATGTGATTTGATTTAGTTTTTTTTTATTTTTTATGATTGTGTTATTCTTAGGTGTTTGTTGAAATATTAGTTAAATTAGTTTATATGAATATATATCGTTATTTTTTTCGTTTTGTGATTGTGATATGATCTAGCAGTTTTGTTTCATTTTTTGTCGTGTTAGTTAAAATTATAGTTAAATTTGCTGTTATGATTACACTATTTTTTCATTTTTGATGCTGATGTCTGATGTTCCCATTATTGGTGCATTTGGATCGGAAAATGTAAAGCGGAAGTAATTGATCTATGTGAATGGGTCGAACATGTTCTCTCTATGTATATCATTCTTGGTATCTAGCAAAACACAATAAATCTTGTTTCCTAACCTATGGTTTTTTTGTAGAGAGTTCACGGTGGCTTTCCTAGTATCACAAGGTGCTACTTGGAGCATTGACATATCCTAGTTAAACATACCCACCAGGTAGAACACCTGCGGACTTAGTTGCCAGAAATGGAGATGAAGGAATTGCATGTTATTGTGCAAAATTTGCCTCAAGTGCCCATCTTGAAATTAAAGGTTGCTGCCAAGGAGGGAAGTGATCCTTCTAGGGAAAAAGCTCTAAAAACAGTGTCAGAAAGGACTCTATCAAGGCCAAAAGCACCTTTGGAAAGAATGCGTTACATCGTCTGTTATTACTTTAATTCATAGGGTTTTTGTTTTTTTCTTGTTCAGTTGGTAGATTGTAAAGATTTATGTATTTCATAACGATTTCTTTCAGCTCACCTGAATTAATATACGCTTGTATTAACATCAATCGAACACTTCTTTAGGTCGTTGAACGGCTAAAAAAAAAAAAAAAAATAAAGGGAAAGGGGATGAATTTACAAAACTTACCCAAAAAAATAAAGAAAGTAACAAATAGACCCCTTGAGTTGGAAAAAAAGGAAGGGGAAAAAGAGGTGATCTAATGGTTGAGATCGTTTCTATCACTTTTCTCTTGAGATGAACTTTTCAAATGATCCAATCCCTATATATATATATATATATATATATATATATATATATATATATATATATATATATATATTTTTTTTTTTCTTTTGAATAAATGCAAAGAAATAATGAATTTAAGTTAATAGTCTTTTAATATGTACTACAAAAAAAACACATTTAATTAAAGCTTAAAAATTAAAGAATGAGTAATATTATTACACTAAAATACATTATTTATAAAAGGTAATATAACCTATTAAATATTTCAATTAATGTAATCTATTAAATTTTACATTTTGAAAAAACAAACCTAGTAATCAACAAAACATTAAAGTCGTATTTGATTTGTATTAGAGAATCATTATGGTTATAGAGACTAAAGATCAGATGAGAAATAAATTAAAATAAGAATAATGAGAAAAACCACAAATGCATTTAAGATGCACCTGAAAATATAAATGCTCTCCTTTTATATTTCTTTTCTTTCCAAATATGTGGCTAATATTTTTTAAAGTTCTTTTCGTATATATTTCTAACAGGCAAAAGTTCAATATACATCTCAAATTTACTATAGATCCAATGAACCAATCATAGCCATTCATTTTTCTAATAAAATAAAATAAAATAAACTTACACCATTTTTTTAAAAATTAAATATCTCGCAAACCATTAATCGTTAAGCGAAAAAAATCATATCATCGCGACGAGGATTAAATTATCTTTCTATAGATATGCATTTTTATATATTTTTAACGATTTTTTTTCAAAATTTCGGCTCAGAAAAATCATATTTAATTTGTGAAAATCATATATGATTTGTGAAAATCATATATGATTTGTGAAAATCATATATGATTTATGAAAATCATATGTGATTCGATTTTTACAAATAATATATGATTTTTACAAATCATATGTGATTTGAAAAAATCATATATGATTTGAAAAAAAATCACATATGATTTGATTTTTATTTTTGAAAATCATATATGATTTTACAAATCATATGTGATTTTTCTGGGCGGAATTTTGAAATAAAAAAGTTTGTCGAAAATACAGAGAAGTTGATATCTATAGAAAGATAATTTAATTCTCGTTATGATGGTGTGTATTTTTTTGTAGTTTGAAGATTTACATATGTTGTTTTTAAAAAAAAGGGTAAAAATGATATTTTTATTAGAGCAGTTACAACAATAACATTATAACACCAATAACACCGTCCACGTCAGCGCCACATCAGCTTTAACATTTAACATTAACATCCCCAAAAAACACCCACAATAATAACATCCCAATAACACCAATAACATTTCATATTTTCAATTTCAACCCCTAAACTAAAACAAACACTTCATTTATTAAAACACATATCACATTTAACATTAAAACACCAAGTACATTAACATTAAAACACCAAGTACATTAAACGTTAAACACGGATTACATTAAAAACTTAAAAAAACGTACATTAAACGTTAAACACGAATTAAATAAAACTACTAAAACTTAAAAAAACGAATCATCCGAGTCCCAACCATCAGAACTGGTTGGTGGAGAATAAAACTCCCCATTCATGTATCGACTCTCCATGATGTCGAAGAAGTTGTCTTGGAGGTACTGAGCTTCTCGTGCTTCTTGCTCACGGCGAGCAGCCTCTTCACGTGCTTGCACTTCCATAATCTCCCTAACGTTTTCTTCATCTTGTTCCAGTTGCCGGAGAGAAGCCTCACTTAACCATTGGGGTGGTTTTGAAAATCCACGCGTGACTTCACGGTGAACTTGGAACAATTGGGAGGTACGGGATGTTTTCAAAACCCACCGGAAAGACATTTTCCGGTGGTGTAGAGTAAACATCAGGTTCTGGTAGAGTTGGAAAGCTGGTTTCCGGCAAGTGATTTGGAAAGTTTGGTTTCCAAACTTTTCTTTGGGAATTCTTTGAGAAAAATCTTTGCGAGACAGTTTTTGTGTGTGAGTTGTGTCTGTAACTTGTGTGTGTTGTGTGTTCTAAACATAGGCAGAGTTGATTTTGAAACTGAATAAATCCCGCTCATATTTGATTTTTAAATTTCAAATTTGAATTTGAATTTATCCCGCCCAGAATTGACCAGTATAATTTAAATTTGAATTTGAATAGGTGGAGGGGGTGTAAGTGAAAATTTATTTGAAATGGTTTAGGGGGTGAAATGAATTTTTTTTTAACGTGCGTTGGTAAACCAACGCTATGCCACCAACGCCCAAATAACGCGATGCTTCCAACGGAATAACGCCTAATAACGGCGTTATTAAGGTAATAACTGCGTTATGCCGTTACTTTGTGAGTGCTCTTAATTTTGATAAAAAATCAACTCATTTCTAACAAAACAAGTAGATCCCTAAAAAGAATGTTTTTCTTTACCAAATAGTTTGATAAATCTTTTTCTCTAAAAAAGATTCTGACGAAACCCTCAAACAAACAAATGTTCAATCGATAGTCATGTAAGTTTTCCACTTAATAGATTTTGATTTTATTAAATAGAAGAATGTTTCATTAGATTGTACATGTTTGTTATCTTCCAATATTATTATCCAATTGTATTCATATCTTGTGTTTTAATAAATATGATTCGAGTTTAAGGTTTGGGTTTGTACTCCAGCCAAATGCATGCTAGTTTTGGACAAATATGATTTGAGTTTTGACCTTATAGCGAGTAATCGCCAATTAGTTGGCCTTGTTTTAGGCCAATTGTGGGATCAAGTCCCGTCTCGGAAATTGTGTGAGATTTTGGGTTCAGGAGAAATTCTATATATAATCTTAGTTTATAGGACTTTTACTGTAACTTCCACTCGAAAGAGATGCAGCTTATTAGTCCGGAACATTACCTTGACAATTATTGTAATGTGTATATTGTGAGATTGTTAGTTGCCTTCAACAAAAGATAAGAAACACATAGATATGTTGTTATCGAAATGTCTTGAATGAAATTAGTGCCTGCTGAATCTGTTACTATCTATACATCTCGAAGGACTTGTGACCAACTAACTTAACCCACTAACTAACTAACTAACTTAGCAACTAAATTGTCTATCACTGTATGAATTACGATTAAATTTGTTGGTGTACAATCGTAATTCGTCCTAGTGATGTAATGTTAGCTAGTTCAGTAAGTTGGATAGTGAACTAAGTTGGTTAGTTATGTTTGATCGAGGCTCGTCCTTGATTAGAGGTACCCATTGGTTAAACATGGGTCTAGTTGGTTAAATATCTATTAGGGGATGAGTCTAGTTGGGTCTCGTTAAATATTATAGATAGGCCTAATTGGTTATTTGATAGAAAGTGCAATTATATAACAATTACCCAACGGGTCTAGGCGGGTCTAACGTGTCGATTTTTTATTTATTTATTATTTTTTTTTTCATATGTTACTAAAAAAAAATTATATATTTGAATTTGAAAATGACCAAAACCCATCTTGACCCGGACCCAACCCATCTAGACCTGGACCCATTTAAACCTATTTTCTAGAAGGTATTTAGACCCGGATCCATTTAGACCCAAACTCATCTAGACTTGTGACCCGACCAACATATTTTGCCACTTCTATCCACGATGTATAGATAGTGGAGTCATGTGGCGTCAGTTTATTTCAAGGCGTTTGTGTAATAATGATAACATTTACTATGTTTGTGTTTCTTCATCTCTCTGATATACAATCTATGCTTTTATTGTCTCTTCAATATCATGAAAGCAAGACGTGAACACGTTTTAGAAATAATGATAATATTTTGATGTCATGTTCTTTTAACCGGACGAAACCCTCAAATCAACCTCTGTCCCAGTTTTGTTTTGTAATATTGCTGCTCAGTCGATCGTTGCTGGTGGTCTTTCTCTCATGTAAGTTTCCCACATACAAACGGACTTAATACCTAATTTTACCCTTGATTTTGCATTTCGTTTTTTAGTGACTAAAAGAGTTATGATTTCAGTTTTGCTTTGATTTGAATAACAAGGTTTATTAGATTAGACATAGATGTGTAGGTAGGTTTGTAATTTTTCAGAAATGTCTTGAATGAAAATTATGGCACTTGAACCTATGATCTTATAGATATTGGTAGTGCCAATTTCAGGTGTGACTAACTAACTCAACTCGCTAACTAACTTAGCAGCTAAATTGACATCACTGTTATGATTTACAATAAAATTTGCTGATGTACAGTTGTAATTCGTTTCAAGGCATTTTAGCAATAATGAAAACATTTACTGTTTTTTCATCTTTGTGATATACATCTTTGTATCTTTGTCTCTAGAATATTATGAAAGCAACATGGTATATGAGCATGTAATTAGTTAAACACTATTCATTCCTTAGTTGTTGATTTCATCTGATTTTGGCTCATTGATAAGCAAGCAATCCTTGTTTATAGTCCCTTCTTTTTGATTGATTGCTTTAAGCATTTTGCATTTTTTTTTTTTTTTTTTTTTTTTAGCGTCTACTATGTGGGAATATGACATTCAGCTGTCGCAAGAAACCTTGAGATACAACAAAAAATGTTATGTGTTAGCTGATTTACCAATATAAATAACTTTAATAAAAATGGATTGTTGGGCATTTAAATTAGTTGTTGGAACATGACAATGAATATAAATATAAGAGTTGCAAGTCAAAGAGAAAGCAAATTGATTGACAAAGAATGTTGGGTCTGTGGGTTGACTTATCAGCAATACTATCGATTACTTCAATTGTTTACATTTGAACCGATACAAAACGTGATAAAATTGTTTGACCATTACTTGATGTTTGAACTCACTGAAGTAGCGAAATTTTAAATTTTTATGTTCTGAAATCGTTGCATCATTTATCTAGTTTGAAATTTTATGTTCACCCGCATATTATCTTATATTCTTCATCCATCACTAACCGTGCAAGATGCATAAGCTTCTCTAGACCTGTAAATTTTGATACATACCAGGATCAACTCTGGACAAAGGGTATGTTTGGCGAAGAGCATTTTAGACCATTTAGGAGTGGTTAGTGTATGGCATTTAGCGTTTCTGATAAGAAAATTTGTTCGAAAACAAGTGGTTATAACAAGCGTTAAAGTTCTAACGCCACTTTTTCTAAACACTTTTATAATTGCCAAACACCCACATACCCATAAGCTTATTGTTGTAGTATTTCCCCAAATGTGTCGCTCAACGAGTCTAGATATATGTCTTAGATTCTTGATCTTACTATGTTCACAATTAGGATGTAGTTTTTCTCTTTTCCTCTTACGCTTCAATTGTCGTCAAATATGGAAATGTATGTTGGGCCTAGTGACCAGACAATCACTTAACTTGTTTGTAGATGCAAATATCAATCCATATGTTCCTCATGGCCCATCACCTTGGAGGTTCAATTTGGCTATGGTACATCGATTGCATTGTTAGTTTTGAGATGCAAGAAACTAAGCTTTTGTGAAACCGTGAGTACTCATGTGTAGGTTCAAATATGGAGAAAACAAGTTGCTTTGTTGATATGTGGAGAGCTAATAGAGCAAGGGTTGGATGAAAATGCAAAAAATCTAGAGATTTGTTCGGGCATGTGTTTGAAACAGTTGTTTGAAGATCTTATGATAAAGCTTGCAAAAAATATCACGAAATGACGGAGAAGGTGAACTCCTGAATTTCTTGATATGTCTTGCGCTGTTTTTTCATGAGATGTTTAGATGACTTTGCATACTATGTAGGAATCATAGAACCTTTTCTACTCCATACTCCCTCTACTCTCAACGTTTTACCAATGAGAAATGATTGAGAGGCCTTAACTCATGCCAAATTTTATGCCTAAACTTGGGTGTTACTCTTTCATTGGTTGTAACTGAGGGACCCACTTTATCATAAACCAAGATAATGCCACATATTTTAGGCACAAAAATTAGGCATGAGTTTAGGCCTCCGAATCATTTCTCTTTACCAATTATGAGTGCTCATTTTCTCCTTGTTCTATTGTTTGAATCTCCACATAAGTCCTTGTATTTCATTTTCCTTTATGAAAGTGGATTCAAACATGGTTTTGAGATCTAGAAGGCTAAGTCCTAGAATTACATTTTTCTTTACTGGCGGATTCAAACATGGTTTTGAGATCTAGAAGGCTGTCAATGCTTCTTGGAGGGAAACTTTAAAACCATGTGCGAGATGGACCTTTAGAATTACTTGAAACATCTAATATGGGGATTATCAACATCCATCGAGACCAGTAGGCCACTTTTGTTGTTCTAAAACAATTTAAGCAATTATCCGGGGTCTTAAATCCCAACATAAGTTGACATGTTTGGCGCCATTTTTAGTTTGGGAAGAATATTGAAATATGCTATCTTGTGTGAAAAGAGTGATAGAGCGTTACCCGGAGACATATCTTAACTTAATGATCAACGCATCCTATATATGTATGGGGAAATGCAAACAATGAGTTTGACAGAATATTGAGTCTTTGAGGTGTCATGATGTAACATAACATCCCCTCTGGAGTAGGGGCCATAAATGCTAGAGGAGAAGCATTATGGACTTTTAGGGTTGCTATAAGTTCGGCAATAGAAAGGACAACTGTTATTTGGCGATTGATAATGTTGGAATAAGTTGGATCCAAACTGAGATTAAGCGTATTGCAATACGTGGTTGGAATGGTGCTAACATGGAAGCCGGATAGAAGATATCACAACAAACGCAAAATACTTCAGTCAATTTTGGGTTGTTTTACCATTTGTCACTTAGGATTTGTTGTGTCAACCATTTCATGCACTAATGAAGGCCCCCAACTTTGAATGGCATAACAACCGTAATGGTAGAAATGATGACTATTCCAAATTGTAGCAAGCTATAATGCGTAGTGTAGTCATTAAAGTCTTTATAAGAGACACATGACAAAATTTAGAGGCCTTTGTGGATGACATGGTTGTATGTCATAAGCCCATAAGAAAACTTGAAACCTTTAGGACACTCCTATATATTAATGTGAAACTTAACCCATAAATTTGTACTTTCAGAGTGAA
>OU343225.1:121554840-121579840 GCA_910596185.1 Chrysanthemum makinoi
TTAAACTTCCTTGTTATTTTGGTGATATTGAAGCTATTTCATCACAAAAATCAAGTTTCTAAACACTTTTGGGCATAAAATCAGTTTTTTTGGTATTTTCTACTCGTAAGGAAACCCTAAACTTACGCATAAGATTTCCTTGGCTTGATCTTCAGTTTCTTGGCTTTACTCGGGTGTTTTCTTGCTTGGATAAGCACTGAAAACACTTCGACTTTGGATATCTTTTACCTTTGTGATAGTGTAAAAGGATTTTTGGATAAAACCCTAGTTTTACGCATAAGCATAAAAGCTTACGAGTAAACATCTTACACGTAAGCATTTTCTAAGCATAAGCAAGTCTTACGCCTAAGAAAATATTACGCATAAGGTTCTTACTAATAAGTCTTTGGTTTACGCATAAGCTAAGGTTTCACCAAGTCTACGCGTAAGCTATTCTTATGCGTAAGTCTCATTGTTCAGCGTAAGGTGGTGTTTTTGTAGAAAGCTTCTTTCTACGCGTAAGGCACTTTCTACATAGCGGGTTTTACACGTAAGGTTTCCTCTACGCATAAGCTGGTTTTTCTACGCCTAAGCACTTCTTCAACTAACAACAAGTTTCATTCGACTACAAAGATCCATCAACACAAGTTATTAAAAAAAAAATTAATTTTTAGGGGAGACTAAACGTTCAATTTTTACGCGAGATTCAAATTTTGGTTTAACTATGAAAATTTTGGTTAAAAATTCAAATTTTTGGGCCCAAATTCAAATTTTTCGGGTAAAATTTGGCGTCAAAATTGTCATAACTCAAATTTTTCTTACAACCTTAGAATTGAATTTTATAGTGAATTTCAAATTTTGAGAGTCAAAAATTTTCAAAATTATTTTTGGAGGGAAATTGCAATTCACTATATCGACCTTCCATTGTGCTATATCGACTTGCTGCCTTTTCTCTGATTCTTTGAGGAGAGAGAGAGTGTTTAAATCAATGGATTACGATCTTTGAAAAGGCATGCAGTGGAATTATGCGTAAGATGGAAACCATTCAAATTCCCAATAATAATAATTCTAATTGTGGACATCGTCAAATTCCAGATATCCCGATGTGCAAGGTGAAAGAGTTGATGTACATGAAAGGATTGCTCAAATGGACGTTGAGAATGTTGTGATTCTGCACGCAGCTGTCGGTATGCGGACAATGAGGTTGTAGCATTGGAAAAGCGGGATGACGGCGCAGTCTGAGAAGATATCATACTTAACTTCGACAAGCCCAAGCTGTGCCGAAGATCAAATGGTTGAGGAAGATATCTTACCCACCTATGACACTACGAGAACAGATGGTCGAGGTACAATCTATCATTGCTCATATTACTTGCCAAATCGACATAACATCTTGAGCAACCTGAATTTAGTAATGAATGAGAGGTTGACCGGTGTGTTGCACAATGTCGAACAACTATCTCATGTCTGGGCCCTTACTTGTTCACAATTCAACTGAAACGTCAAATCAAACTCTTGAATCTGAAATCATTCTTCTCAAAAGGACCATTGCTCAGTTTCATAAAGATTTTTCAAAACTAGAGGCACATTGCATCTCTCTTGAACTTAAAATACAAAACAAATCTTTTCTTGAGAACACAATGAGTCGTATTATTCAAATGAACAAAGTAATGCGTGTGGATACATTAGTAAAAGAAAATGAGCATTTAAAGGCTCAAATTCAAGCAAAGGGGCTTGCACATGTTGCTTTACAAAACAAAGCGAGAAGATTAAGCGGCAAGAGTGTGGATACTAAGTTTACAAAACCAACAATCTTGGGGAAATCGTCTCTACAACCTTTTAGAAAACAATCAGTAGTTAGACAACCAAGCGCATTTAAATCAACGTTCAAAATCTTCAATACCACGGTTTGCCTCCCAAGTTGTTGAGAATAATCATTTGTCAAAACCAGTCACTCCACATTCTTGGCCTAGAAAAAATGCTTACTTTCTATTAAATCTGTTTCATTTAAACCTCTACAAGTAGTTGCACTGGCGGAGTCTAGGATTAGTTCGAACACAATGTCTAAAGCGAGCATCAAAATTAGAATTCATATGATACAAAGGACTTGCACACGAACTATGATCTAGAAAAGCTAGGAAAAGAGCACTACTCCAAAAGGATGGAATCTTAGGTTCACGACCTAGTGTGATGCCTTCTAGTATGTTACATAACACTGCTTGTAGTAGCAAACCAAAACCTAAGTTTAATCAACAAGCGAGTTAGAAATAAACCCGTGATCTAAACGTAAAATTTCGAGAAACCTAATAGGTGGATCAATATAGGGCATGAGAATCTTCCCAAAAGAAGTTTCAACATCCTAGATCTAACCTTAGATGGAACCCAGCGGGTAGAGTTTTCAACACTTGTTGGTCTTGGGTGGATTCCTACAGGCAATATACTAAGTAGTTGCATCAATACAAGTGTGAAACCCACAACATCCATCCCTGAGGTAGGAAAGGAACTTATCAAAATAGCATGCTCAGGTGTCAAGAAGATAATTGACACTACATCTTTATGCCTCTAACATCTGGGAACCCAGATTGCGGGATCCATGTTTCTTCTTTCTTGTCCCCCTCCTATTTTTTCTATGCAGGTACAACAACAATGGATTCTGAGCATAACAGCTTGGAACCCGGTCACAACCGCTTAAACTTCCCCCAAACCCCATCATCAGCTGACTCAAGCCCTCAGCTTACTCGTCAACAAATGGAAAGACTATTTGCTCCTGTTGTTGTGTGATATTGATGATCGTGCTCGAGTGTATCTAATGTTTCGCTGCTCAACGCGATAATACTCTTATACGATACACACCTACAGCGACTTTGTTGAAGAAGCACCACCAATTGACTCTACAACACCCGGTTGAACAAAGCGCATCTAACGGCGAGAACCGGTGATGATGTTACGAATAAAGGTACCCCCACCGCGAGATTTTGATCCAAATGCATTCTTTAACCCGTTTGCTAATGAAGGCTGCTTTTGCGCTTCCGTGAATCATCTACAAGCCATTTGAATCCTCGAGAATGCTGCATAATATATATCAACATCAACCTTCCACACATCGTTGGGCCGAAAACCATCCTCTTGAGAATATTATTGGTAACCCGAATCAACCATTAAGTAGCGAGACAAGCGTCTTCACACAGATGTGAACATTGCATTGCACTCCTTTGTCACGCCAATCAGACCTAAAAACATTAAAGGCAGCAATGACAAAGGACAATGGATTGAATCCATGCGGGAAGAACTCAAACCAATTCAAACGTCTTGAAGTATGGGAAGCGGTTGAATGACCAACAGGGTCTTAGTCATTGGTCTAAAATGGATTTGGATAACAAATTGGATGCTGAAGGAACCGTAATTAGAAACAAGTCACGTCTGGTGGCTAAGGGTTATAGACAGGAAGAGGGTATTGACTTTGAAGAATCATTTGCTCCGGTTGCACGTCTTGAGGCTGTTCGGATTTTTTCGGCATTTCGCGGCTCACATGAACATCACGGTCTTTCAAATGGATGTCAAAACTGCTTTCCTCAATGGACAACTGAAAGAAACGGTCTATGTAAGCCAGCCAGAAGGATTCGTTGATCCAGAGTTCCCTAATCATGTCTACAAACTGAAGAAAGCTCTCTACGGTCTCAAACAAGCCCCTGCGTGGTATGATAAGTTATCATCCTTCCTTATCCAATAAGTTTACCAAATTTCGGCGACCCTACACTCTTTATACAATATCACGGGGCTCACATCTTAATCGTTAAAATCTATGTGGATGACATCATTTTTGGGTCAACACATTTAAAATACTCAAATGCTTTTGCAAAAATTATGACAAAACATTTTGAAATGTCAATGATGGGTGAACTCACATTCTTCCTTGGAATGCAAGTTCATCAATCACCCCGTGGTATTTCTTGAGTCAGTCCAAATATGCCCTTGAATTGTTAAACAAATTTGGAATGCAAAAGCTGACACCTTGTGACACCAATGGCTCACACCAAGAAGCTAGACGCTGATTTACATGGGAAATTGGTGGACCCTACCAAATACCATAGTATCATTGGGTCTCTCATGTATCTAACAGCTAGCAGACCTGATATTGTTTTTGCCGTATATCTTTGCTCCCGTTATCAGTCGAGACCAACTGAAACCCACCTCTCTGAGGCTAAAAGAATCCTCCGATACATCAAAGGAACCATTAATTTGGGGATCTGGTATCCGAAGGATTCTGGTTTTGAACTAATCGCTTTTCAGACGCTGATCACGCAGGATGCTTAGATTCACGTAAAAGTACTTCAGGAGCTTTACAATTTCTTGGTGATAAACTGGTGTCATGGCAATCGAAGAAGCAGGACTATACATCGCTGTCATCAACCGAAGCAGAATATGTAGCCATGTCGGCATGTTGTGCTCAAGTCATTTGGATGAGAACACAACTCAAGGACTATGGTTACGTATTTGACAGAATCCCGATGTACTGCGACAATCAGAGTGCTATTGCGATCTCGTGCAATTCAGTTCAACATTCGAAATCAAAGCACATCGATCTTCGATATCATTTCATCAAGGACCACGTGGAACAGTGTACTGTTGAATTATATTTTGTGGGTACAGAATACCAATTGGCAGATCTTCTCACCAAAGCCTTAGCTCTTGCTAGGTTTAATGAGTTGGTCCACCGGATTGGTATGCGGTGTTTGACTCAAGAGGAACTGGATGAACTCTTAAAACACTCTTAAAACCAGTCAAACACCAAAACCTCTTTTGTAAATATTTTTCAAAAACAAAATACAAAAATATAAAACCTTATAAAACAACAAAAATATTCTTCTATCTATATTTCTTTTAACATGGCAAGTACATTTCTTCCGTCAACACTCAAATCTTTCAAAATTCAGTATTTTTCTGATCAAGTGTTGAGGGGGAGAAAATAAATTCTTAACTGTTTCAAAATAACCGTGTACTTGCATGTTACCTTAGTTGATTCTTTAAAAATGGTGGTCACATTTCTGGTTTTCTGACACTCCTCGGACTAAAATTTATAAACTTTCATTATTTGTTAAGTCAAGGGGGAGTGTCGTCAAAGTTATTTCCAAATATTCTTCGTTTGGTAACCAAAATGGAAGTTAAAGGCTTTGGATGAAAATGGAAAAGGTGGAGGGACTAAAACTGTCAAAATCTGAAAGTTATTTCTAATAAAACATTCCACCTAACTTTAATACTTCACATTTATTACTCACACCAAACTAATCCTACGCCTATAATTTGATCTTCAAATCCGTGTTTTGGATCAACAATCTGTAAGTGTTTTTGTGTTCTTAACAAGATTACAAACAATGGTTTTGAATCGTTTTGAAAAATAACGGTTAGATCTTAAACTAGTTTTGTTCTACGCGTAACGTATGAACACATAATCTGTTTATGTGTTTGTGGTTAAAAGATAGTGTCAAAACGTTTTCTAAAAACATCAATGATACCCGAAACAATTGATTGTTTTGGAATTAGGGTTTATGCGTGGTTTGGGTATTTTCAAATGAGAATGTTTTTTGGTGAAAAATATTGTTGTAGGAGGTTGTTGTCAAGTTGAATTGATCATATCTAGGCCCAGATATCACCCAGAAACACTAATGATTCATAAATTGGAAACTAGGGTTTATGTTCATACGGTTTGGGTATTTTTGATTCACTTAGATTTTGATGTTAAAACTTGGATAAAACAACTCTTTAGGCTTCCTAGACCTCCCAGAAAAACTTTGGTGCAATTCCTATGGCTAGATATCTTACGCGTAATCTTTGAACTTTAGGGTTTAGGTCTACGCATAAGTATGTTTCGCATAAACTGTTTGATAAGTATGCATGTCATGATCTGTTATAAAATGAATGTATGTGTTAATATTGATGCTATGATAATTTTATTTCAGGCTTGCAACACGTAAATATCAGAATCAAGGTTGTTAGACATCTACGCCTAAGGATCACCTTACGCGTAGCATGTTATGCGTAAGAGAAATCTTACGCGTAGCATTCACGCGCAAGGTTCTGCATATGGGACTACGCGTATCCTGTGAAAGTTATGCGTAAACAGTGACCTCTACGCATAAGGTCTACTCTTACGAGTAAGCCTTACGGTAAGGTTTTATACGCTTCGCGTAAGCTCTCGCATAGGTCCCCTTTTCCTAAGCGTAATATTTCTTACGCGTAAGTCAGGATCCTACGCATAAGCTTGCGTTTACGCGTATACCTCTCCTGTTTACGCATAAGCTGCCATTTCTACGCCTAAGCCTTGTTTAACCTTAATCATGAATTGTTACGCATGCAAACTTGTAAATAAATAAATCATAACGTCACGAAACCAATAATGTCACTAATAAGCTTAAACGTTTAATATGTTGTAAAAAAAAAGTGATAACATGAACTTTAAAACTTAAAGTTAACTAACTCACGAAACTTATCACGACATCATTGGACTATTGGACAAACAAGTGACTTTGGACTCGTAACAATCATCAACATTACACATTCAATAATTAGACAATAAAACCATCTGTTGACTAACATAATGTCTTTCGATATGTTGGTTCTTTTGGCTAAATGTATTTCAGATCACGACATGGACGCTCAAATGAATGTGGATGCACCAAATGTTCTCACCATTGCTGATATCTTCCCAAATGGCTATCCGATGAAGATTGGAAAGAACAACCTTCGTGTTGACTTTGAAACCCTCACCTGCTCAGAGTCCTCTTGCTTGATTGCTGTGGATATTCTGAAGAATCATCCTTATCAAAACATGCTCTCCAACTCTGCTACTGTTCCAGAGATCTACATTCATCAGTTCTGGAATACAATGCAAAAGATCAAAGGACAGAATGCTGTGACAGTGACTCTCAACCACAAACAAGTCACCATATCACAGAACTTACGGGCTGTTCTTCTCATTCCAATCATCGAGCCAACCGAACTCAATGCCACACCAACTAAAGATACTGTTCTACAGTTCCTAATCATATGGTTATGACGAACTACAGGGTAATCACTAAGCATTCACATGTGGATCTTAAGAATATTCCTCAACCTTGGAGGACTCTCTACATCATCATCACCAAATCTTTCGGTCGTGGCATTATGAGCACCCCAAGCTTATGGAACTGCAAATATTTTGGGCTTTGGTCAACATGAAGCACATTGAAGTCGAAGCTCTGATATGGGACGACATGATGACATTTCTCAAGAAGCTTGGCTCAAAAATCCCTTATATCAGATATACCAAACTGTTGATCCAAAGAGCACTTGGGTTTAACCCGAATATCCCCAAGAGAATCAATGACCCCAACAATCACGACATGTTGTATGAACCTACTCTAACAGTCAGATTTAAGGAATCAACAACAAAGAAACAAGGTGCTGTGCTGCCGGATCACCTTCTCTCTGATGAAATCAAACAGCTTTACTCATATAAAAGGTATCTGGTAGCAGTTGATGAAGGTAAAGTTGGTTCTCTCGATGATAAGTCTTCTGGTACACCTACCAGGAAAACCAGAAGAGGCAGTGCAGGGAGTGTTGCAAGCACAGAAAGTCAAAGGAAGTTCTCGAAGAGGAAACCTCCACTCAAAAGGAAAGTTCCTTCTAAGGAAGCTGTTCCTATTCCCGTACCTAAGCCTGAACCGCCAAGAAAGCTAGTGGATGAAAGCTCTGAAGAAACTGAATCAGACGAAGAGGTCTTCTACTCAGAAACTGCAACAGAGATTACTCAATCAGTAGCTAAACCTCGCAGTGCACAAGCTGACAAAGGTAAAGGGAAGACTCCTGTGATTGAACATGATAAGGAGAGCTCTGAAGAAGAACCAATAGATGAGCAAAGGAATGAAAGGAAGTTAAAGGAACTCAGACATAAACATTTTGCCGAAGCATTTGCAAAGGATCAAATGGGTGGCCCTGGAGGGTCGAGTGGTGGTTCAATCTACACCACTTCGATGCGGTTAATCAACCAGATAAGGGAACTGGTGCCACCACTCTTGTGCAACAACAAAAACCCCCGGAGGAACCAGAAAAAGAGAAGTCTGAGAAAGAAAAGAGTGATGAAGAGGCTGCAGCTCACGCCAAAGCAGAAAAGACTAAAACTGGAAAAGATGACTATGATGATTTTCTTCTCAACAGTCCAATTCGTTCCGAGGAGAAAACTTCTGATCCTCCAAAGGACCCAGAGTCACCTCACATCTCATCATCGGACTCATCTTCTCATTCCTCACCACCACCATCCAAAAGATCAACCAAATCCACCTCCAAATCTGTGAAGAAACCAACAGACTCTTGGTTATCCCGGGCTAAAACAAGGATTGTTAAAGCTGTCAAGCAAGTACAGAAGAAGGATGTTACCAACAAAAAGCTGAATCAACTCGCTGACAGAATCAACTTTCTTCAAGACGGGATAAACGAGTTGTTGACAGAAAGGGAACAAATCCAACAGTTTATCAAAGGAGGTTTCCAAAAGGAATTGGAGAAGACGGCAAGAGAATATACTCACAAGTTTCTTCTCGATACTGTCCCCGGTGTGACTAGAGAAGTATTCTCCAGACAACTTACTCCAAACATCGTCGCATTGGTTAAAAATATAATGTCCAAAGAATCTGACCTTTCTGAAACTGAGTTAATCGCTAAATTGGTGATGCAAATGTCAAAAAGAGCTGGAACCTTCACTTCGGATGAAGCTAAGTTTTTTGAGACTCTATTAGACTATCAACTCAGGTCTTCATGCAAAGATTCAGCAAGTCAACCAAAACGACCAAGAGATGACGATGATAAGGACAAGGATTCTGCACCTAAACGTCCAAAGAAGTCTGGTGAATCATCTTCAATGCAACCTCCACCCCAAAGGACTCCAGCTCAACCACGATCTCCTCCTCGCTCTTCTACTGAAAAACCTCAGGATTCTGAGTTACCACCCCAGACTCAGAAAACCGGTGATCACTTTGAGTATATGGGTGGTGACGATGAGGAAATCCCTGAGCCCCTACAACAACCCATCTCTCCCAGCACAACAAAGGAACCAGCATCCTCCTCTAGGCCTAAGAAGAAGAAGAAGACGACTAAGGCTGACGTCGTTTCATGGCTAGACGACGATGACACCGAATATGAATGGTTTTCAACACTTGTTGCTGCTACACCCGCCTTAACTGACGACCAAGATATGGTAGAAGGTAGTACGTTGGAGCATGCAAAGTTACTGCAAGAAAAGTTCCGAGTGAAGAAGATGACGAAATCAGAGTTGAAACGAATCAAGAATGAAGCCTTTCAAATACTCAAAGACAGCTCGGAAAGTGCTATTGAGGTTGAATATCACCTTGAAAACATAGCACGAGCCATGTCTAACAACATTGATTGGCTCAACCCTGAAGCAAACATCGACTACACAGAAAGACAACGCTCCATACTACACAGATTGGACCAAACCTCTACCTACCATTGGTCGACTAGATCAACCTCAGATTCCATTTCGATACTTCTTCAACAACGACCTGGAATTTCTTCTACATGGTAGCGATGTGTCAAGGAAATACGCTACATCACTTACACTTCCGTTCCCGGCAGCCATATACTCCAACTGCATAGCCATCGAAGAAAAGGCTACCCACATGTTCAACAACAGAGTGGAAGAGTATGACATCAATGCAATGTATGGGATTCACCATTGGCCGGAACGCCGACGAATCTACTACAGAAGCTGCCAGGTTCGTAAATCTCAACATGAAGTGTATAGTGGTCAAGGGATCGTTGCTATTAAGCAGGTTGCTCTTTCGTCTAAATGGGACTACACCTTCCTAAAGAACATCGTGGTCAAAAGACAAGACGAAAAGGACTATGCTTTCTGTGAAGCGGACTTCCAGAATTTGTCTCTCAACGACATTGAAGATCTGTATCTTGCAAAGGTACAGGGATGCATGAGACAATTCTCGACAGAAATTCAACGTGAATACATCAAGTCCTTGCTTATCTTCATCAGAAGCATCGTGATCCAGGAACGTGTAGAAGATTTGCAACTTGCTGTTGAGTCGTATCAGACTCGTGTCAACTTCACCAGACCTCAGCTAGAACTTCCTGACATCAACCATCTCCCTCAATTCACTCTCATCAGCAAACCCTTGGGAGTAGTCTACCGCAGTGCACTCCACCACAACTGCTTGATGGCGTGTAATGAGCTTCATAAGTTTGGAGATTCAACATTGAAGCATGTCAGGGATGGGCTAGCATACCGGTTAAAGGCGATTCAACAAGGCATTGGGTCACCAACGAGATGGAATTCTCAGGAAAGACGGAATGTAAAAAGAATCATCAAGATGCTTGATGAAAGGTTGTTCGAAGAGGAGTTCAGAACGTTGGAGAGTTTCGTCGGTGGTCGTCAACGCATTAATCTCACAGGCTATCAACGACCAGTTCGCATTCCTGGAGTTCTTGCGGAACTACCTGACATTCCTGGTACCCCTTAATCTGTTTCAATTTCATATTCATTTGGATGTGTGATTATATATGACAATGGCTTGTGCACACATAACAGTGTACAACCCGTTCTTGTCAAGAAAGGACCCTGTGGTACGCTTCAGTGCCACAATCCTTATAAAAGGAGCGAAAGCTTCTTACTTTTGAGTAAAACTTATCAAACCTTTCATTTTTCAAAGGTTTTACTCAAAAGAACAAGTACTTCCCCTTATGATTTTCAAAACCTCAACCGTTTATATCACTTGTTGAGGGGGAGTATTTGACTTACAAACTTTGTTCACAAAAATGTTCTTTGTGTAATCTTCCCACAAAACTCAAAATGGTCATATTTATTCTCAACATTTCGTAAAATAACATTGATATGCCATTTTGAGGGGGGGAAATTTATGTGATAAGAAATATGCTGTGTTTTGCTAGTTGAATCCTCGTGTGAAAAGACTTCAACCCATGAATTGACGGGAACTGAACAGTCATACATTGAAAAGATTTGTCTTCCAAGACTTATCCAAGTAAATTGTACCTATTCGAGAAGCTCTTGATAGACATGAACTTTGACGGGTTTGACAACCTTTCGAGGTTTGTCCACACCTTCAAGGTAGTTATTAGAGCTAGTTGTCACCTAAAAGCTGACAATGTAACTCTTTAACTATGCAACGTAATCGTGTCTCGCAAGGGATTGTCTATCTTGAGTCGATCAATTCAAAAGTGCGCGCTCTTCTCTCACCGTGCAGATTTCTGTCTTAACACTTAAGCACGTGTGGAGGGTATTTCTGAAAAGATAAAACTCTCACAGTGGTACACAATGTTTTTCATTCACAAACACTTCGAGAGATTTTCATGAAAATGGTTTTATGGCAATGGATTTATAAGGTGATTAAGGTTAGGAATAACCGTCCTATGATCCGCCAGAGCCGGAGGGATCTACCCAAGGACACTACCAATAGTTAGAATTAGAAGTCCTTAGGTATGATTATAAAAAGGAGAAAATGAGAATCGGAGAAAGAAGGAGTTGAAGAATTAAAAAGAAATGCAAAGAAAAGGGTGAAAAGAAATAGCCCTCCAAATTATTCAACTTAGGGCAGACACCGGGTTCAATTCATATGCTACTGGTTGTCACTAGATGACACCGGTATTGAAGATTAAAAGTCGTCATGGACCCAGTGACGCATGCACTAAACCTTCTTAACCACTCAAGTTTCTATCAACAGAAGCTTGTTTCATTCTCACAGGGAACCCTACGTAAACTATCGGTTTTCTCTTAGAGATTCCTGGTATTGAAGAAGGAGACCCTCTCCCTAGTCTCCGCTCAGGAAAACCAAAACGCACTATTGAGTCTAGAGCCACGAGATTCATCAAAAGATCTCTTAGGTACACTTGACATTTCATCACTTGTTGTTCAACAATAAGAACATCAGTGGTACGTTATCGAGTCCTTCACATATCTTAGCAATCTGTCGAGAACATTTATGAGAGGTTCACAATTGTGATCCTCAGTGATTGAATGGAAACTCCTGCCAGGGTCAACATCATACAGCCCTGACAGCAGGTCACTTCGGTAACTCCCCGTGGATTACGCCTAGTGTGTCTCAAACGGTCTACAGTCGTGGGGTGATGCTTCGGTGTACCTCAGCGACTCATCTGAATCGTAGATGTACTTCGGTCCATCGTGTTATCTCACTTGTGGGACTCCGGTTCAGGAACGGCCATTGTAAGAATTAGAGTTGTGTTTTTCACACTATGTTGTTAACACTCTCGAAGTTCAAACTTGTAAGTGCCGGAATCCACTTATTACTAACCTTTCTTATGTTTACTTCTTATGGAAGCTCTGGAGCGGACTGATCGTGCAGATTCTCCACATGTTCATACCAACATCATCACTTATGGAAGTTCTCTCATAATCAAAGGCAACACAAAGTCAGAATGATTCTTCGTCAACAAAGAATCTACAAAGGTTAAAGACTTAAAGAACTTCATCAACTGTAATCCAACGTTAAAGAGCGTATGAGCATGTTGGAGAAAGACGTGGAGACACTGGAAGCAGCGAAGCTGACCTGATGCAGACAACAACAACATACTATCACTACCATCACAAAGAACAAAGATGACGTCAAAGCAGAATACTTCAAAAGAAACAATTTCTCTACACTGGGGAGATTGTTCGAATCAAGGCAATTCTTCTCACAAGAAAGAAGAATGTCGGAAGACGTCAAAGCTACTATTACATGCACCTTACCGTCAGCATTCATTTATCACCAACACTTAGGGGGAGATTGTTGGAATCACTCCTAAACCTAATTCAAGTGTTAGTGATTCACATGTAATAGTTAGCTTAATATGGCCTTTATGTTAGTAATTAGCCTTAGGCTTATGTAGAAGGCCCATAAGCCTAGGCCTAGTCCAATAAGGAAAAGGAAGGGACTAGGAGTGTTGCCCTAGCTCTCTCTTCTATAAATACCATGTAATAACCCTCACTTGAGGGTTGGTTGTTCAATTTACTCTTTCATTCTTACGCCTAACTCTTCTTTACATTTATACGTGTGTGTTTGAGTGAGTTGTTCATCCGATCTTCTCTCTATCTCTTTCTATTGTGCTTGTGTTGTAAACTTAGTGACCTAACAAGTTTGTTGTCTGGTAGGTGGATTAGTTCCATAGAATGCTTCAGAGAGTTGAAGTTATTAGGTCCATAGAATGCTTCAGAGAGTTGAAGTTTTAGGATCTCAATTGATTGCAAATTCTGCAAAAAATAAGTTTGCATTGTTTTCATGGGGATCTTCATTTGAAGATGATGTGATTATTACATTAGCTTCTTGTTGTATTCTAATAGTTTCAGGTTTTCATGAACTTAGTATGATCAGCTACCACATATACAGAGTAAATAGTTATAGGCAACCATGCATTTTGCACGTGATATATTTTATGTTGTTTAGTGGTCTGCCTGCATCCCCTACTTGATGTTAGGATCTTACTGTATATCGTATGTGGTTGATAGTGAAATGCACACAGATAAGTAGTTTGGTGTTAGTAAATGCAGATGCAGTTATAGTTTATTTTAATTTGATTAGACTTGATATTAGGAGACAAGTAGAAATACTATTTTTGATGGTTGTTTTCAGTTCACATTTGATGTTGGAAACACCCAGGCATCATATCAGTATACAAAGGCTAGTACAACTTCTCCCATCAATCCGTCCAACCAAATAACTAAGTATCTGTAGTACATACTGTTTTGGATGCATAACTTATGATACTTGATGCAAATTTGTCCCTCCAAGTGTTCTGAAACATCATAACTACAAGAGAGAATCACAAAGCCCATCAAAACTAGAATTCCTTTAACTGTCACTATGAACCAGAATATCAGTTTCCAGTAACCATCCACCCTCACAACCCACCTAAACTGAACTAGTAACAGAAAGGCTTTATCTTTCAGGGATGTGTAATCTCCAGCTTCAATAGACCAAAAACTGCAGTTATTCCTCTTAACAGATTTAACCTTTTGATTCAAAAGAGGAATAATACTAAGCTCAATATTGAGTATCTTTATTTGCATGACATTCATCACAATACCCTAAGCTTTTACAAATCCATGATTAGAAATCATAGAATCAGAAATAGTCTTATTAGACACTGCACGTAACAAGAGACATGTCCAGTACTTAATAGGAAGAAGCTACTTTAGTGCCTTATATAAAGAATGGCATATTGGGAGCTACTTTAGTGCATCCGTTTGAGGTACTCTAGTGCATCCGTTTGAGGCACTTTAGTGCATCCGTTTGAGGTACTTTAGTGCATCCATTGAAAAACCATACAAAAGAAAAACCATAAAAAAGAAAGAATACCGTGACTGGTTTAGACAGATGGGAAAGAAGAAGGGACTGTCATGACTGGTTCAATGGTGTGTCCGGATCGACCAGGTGAACCGAATTGTATATTTTATTTAAGGACCAGCATGTGTGGTTATGGAGATAGTTGTAGGTTTAATCATCCAACCCACATTAGCTTGTGCATTCCAAAACTTTATTTTCTCCATTTTAAACTTCACAGCTCATTAATGTATTTTTTTATTGATGCCATATTTATATAAGAAATAATAATCTATTTTCTTGAAACTAAAATGCATTTACAGTTAATTATTTGACTACACTTTGGACAAGTTTTGATTATTTCAATCCATTTGATCCATGTGATTTGCTTCCTTATTAATTGTTCCATTTTTACATGTTGTACTCATTTTGAAATGCATATTTCTCTTCTTCGTGTTTTCTTACAAAAAAACTCAAAACGTGTCAAATTGAAGGTTTGTTTAGTGCATCAACATGTATTTTTAGTGCATCAATGTGTATGTTTGCCTATCTTTAAATGTTTGTTCTAATCATAGCGGTTGAACTTCTTAAGTACTTGGTTTTCAACTTTGATTTGTTTAGGTATCCAAAAATGACACAAGAGATGTTTGCTGAGTGTTACCGTGTTTGTTAAGACAATTGCAATTGTAAGGTTTTGCTTGCGAGACCTGCTCCCTAAGGTTGGTTCCTCGTTTCTTGTTAGTTGATTTTCGCATAAGAAGAATTTGTAGTACTAAATTTGTTGTCTGTTTGCTTATAGGTTAAAGAAAAAGTCAACTTTGAACCAAGTGCTAATCATAATATTCAATACTCTATATATATCTTGCACATTCTTCTTCCGTTCTTGAAGCGTCTGAATGAAGAACATATAAAGGAGAAATATATTGAGGCCAAAATTCAAGGTACTTTTTATCGTTTTTTGCCACACTTCAAAACATCCGTGTTTAGTTTATAAAATGATGGCTTATTAAATGTTGTGGCTAAATTATTATTTCAAGGTACTTTTTAATTTTTGAAAACTTTCTCCATTGGTTTAGCAACTGCTTCTGAATTATTCGATTTAGTAACTATTGGAGTAGATGATTTTATAACGGTAAAATAAGTGATTACTTATTTATTTTGTTTCTTATTTATTAGGTAATAAGTGAGTATGATTAGTGCATCATTGGACAAATTAAGGCATCAATGTGCATGTTTAGTGCATCCATTTACATGTTTAGTGCATCCATTGAAGAAACATTTTGGCAACTAAAGAACTTAGATTAGAATAAACAAAATACGCTGAATGCAACTTTAGCAAGTTTCCAAGGAAGTTGTAAACGTGGTCAGCATATCTGGACATGAAAATAGATACGGATGATATCAAAGTCAGTTTTCAAATAGGATGAATCGGTAGAAGATGAAAGCAGGGAAAAATAAAGGCCACAAATTTAAGTAGTCCTCCGAGATTGAAAGTACCGCTGAAGTTGTAAGATAAGTTCTATCAAAAGTTGTAAGATAGTTAATTAGTTTTAAGTAGTTAAAATAGTTGATATGATTGGTGTATTGTTAACTGAATTAGTTATGATTGTATATATAATACTGGAGTTAGTGGTACTGAATCACCATTATCTGATATAGTGTTTTTCATTCTTGTATCAAAATCTAGTTAAATTAGTTGATATGATGTTTCATATGTAGTTATGTGCTCGTTAAAATGTCAATATTATAGTTAGAATAGTTGTGATGTTTGTTGAATTAGTTATGATTGGATATATAAGATCAAAATCAACTATATAGATTGATGTGATTTGATTTAGTTTTTTGATGATTGTGTTATTCTTAGGTGTTTGTTGAAATATTAGTTAAATTAGTTTATATGAATATATATCGTTATTTTTTTCGTTTTGTGACTGTGATCTGATCTAGCAGTTTTGTTTCATTTTTTTGCCGTGTTAGTTAAAATTATAGTTAAATTTGCTGTTATGATTACATTATTTTTTCATTTTTGATGCTGATGTGTGATGTTCCCGTTATTCAGGTGCATTTGGATCTGGAAAATGTAAAGCGGAAGTAATTGATCTATGTGAATGGGTCGAACATGTTCTCTCTATGTATATCATTCTTGGTATCTAGCAAAACACAATAAATCTTGTTTCCTAACCTATGGTTTTTTTGTAGAGAGTTCACGGTGGCTTTCCTAGTATCACAAGGTGCTACAGCTTGAGCATTGACATATCCTAGTTAAACATACCCACCAGGTAGAACACCTGCGGACTTAGTTGCCAGAAATGGAGATGAAGGAATTGCATGTTATTGTGCAAAATTTGCCTCAAGTGCCCATCTTGAAATTGAAGGATGCTGCCAAAGAGGGTAGTGATCCTTCTAAGGAAAAAGCTCTAAAACAGTGTCAGAAAGGACTTTATCAAGGCCAAAAGCACCTTTGGAAAGAAAACGTTACATTGTTTGTTATTATTTCAATTCATATGGTTTTTGATTTTTTTCGTTCAGTTGGTATACTGTAAAGATTTATGTATTTCATAACGATTTCTTTCAGCTCACCTGAATTAATATACGCTTGTATTAACATCAATCGAACACTTCTTTAGGTCGTTGAACGGCTGAAAATTAAAAGAAGCTAAAAAAAAAAAAAAAAAAAGGGAAAGGGGATGAATTTACAAAACTTACCCAAAAAAATAAAGAAAGTAACAAATAGACCCCTTGAGTTGGAAAAAAAGGAAGGGGAAAAAGAGGTGATCTAATGGTTGAGATCGTTTCTATCACTTTTCTCTTGAGATGAACTTTTCAAATGATCCAATCCCTATATATATATATATAGAATTAGGATCAAATAAGAAGAATAATAAGAAGGATTCCATATTCTAGATCACTATAAAATTAGATCATCTCCTTAAAATCTCCTATATTTAAAATGTATAAATCTTTCATCATTCATTTATTTTTCTTCATATATATATATATATATATATATATATATATATATATATATATATATATATATATATATATTTTTTTTTTTCTTTTGAATAAATGCAAAGAAATAATGAATTTAAGTTAATAGTCTTTTAATATGTACTACAAAAAAAACACATTTAATTAAAGCTTAAAAATTAAAGAATGAGTAATATTATTACACTAAAATACATTATTTATAAAAGGTAATATAACCTATTAAATATTTCAATTAATGTAATCTATTAAATTTTACATTTTGAAAAAACAAACCTAGTAATCAACAAAACATTAAAGTCGTATTTGATTTGTATTAGAGAATCATTATGGTTATAGAGACTAAAGATCAGATGAGAAATAAATTAAAATAAGAATAATGAGAAAAAACCACAACCGTACATTTAAGATGCACCTGAAAATATAAATGCTCTCCTTTTATAATTCTTTTCTTTCCAAATATGTGGCTAATATTTTTTAAAGTTCTTTTCGTATATATTTCTAACAGGCAAAAGTTCAATATACATCTCAAATTTACTATAGATCCAATGAACCAATCATAGCCATTCATTTTTCTAATAAAATAAAATAAAATAAACTTACACCATTTTTTTAAAAATTAAATATCTCGCAAACCATTAATCGTTAAGCGAAAAAAATCATATCATCGCGACGAGGATTAAATTATCTTTCTATAGATATGCATTTTTATATATTTTTAACGATTTTTTTTCAAAATTTCGGCTCAGAAAAATAATATTTGATTTGTGAAAATCATATATGATTTGAGAAAATCATATATGATTTATGAAAATCATATGTGATTCGATTTTTACAAATAATATATGATTTTTACAAATCACATGTGATTTGAAAAAAATCATATATGATTTGAAAAAAATCACATGTGATTTGATTTTTATTTTTGAAAATCATATATGATTTTACAAATCATATGTGATTTTTCTGGGCGGAATTTTGAAATAAAAAAGTTTGTCTAAAATACAGAGAAGTTGATATCTATAGAAAGATAATTTAATTCTTGTTATGATGGTGTGTATTTTTTTGTAGTTTGAAGATTTACATATGTTGTTTTTAAAAAAAAGGGTAAAAATGATATTTTTATTAGAGCAGTTACAACAATAACATTATAACACCAATAACACCGTCCACGTCAGCGCCACATCAGCTTTAACATTTAACATTAACATCCCCAAAAAACACCCACAACAATAACAACCAATAACACCAATAACATTTCATATTTTCAATTTCAACCCCTAAACTAAAACAAACACTTCATTTATTAAAACACATATCACATTTAACATTAAAACACCAAGTACATTAACATTAAAACACCAAGTACATTAAACGTTAAACACGGATTACATTAAAAACTTAAAAAAACGTACATTAAACGTTAAACACGAATTAAATAAAACTACTAAAACTTAAAAAAACGAATCATCCGAGTCCCAACCATCAGAACTGCTTGGTGGAGAATAAAACTCCCCATTCATGTATCGACTCTCCATGATGTCGAAGAAGTTGTCTTGGGTACTGAGCTTCGTGCTTCTTGCTCACGTGGCGGCCTCTTCCGCGTGCTTGCACTTCCATAATCTCCCTAACGTTTTCTTCATCTTGTTCCAGTTGCCGGAGGGAAGCCTCACTTAACCAGCTGGGGTGGTTTTGAAAATCCACTGTGGACTGTTCACAGTGAACTTGGAACAATGGGAGGTACGGGATGTTTTCAAACCCAGGAAAGACATTTTCTGGTGGTGTAGAGTAAACATCGGGTTCTAGTAGAGTTGGAAAGGTGGTTTCCGGCAAGTGATTTGGAAAGCTGGTTTCCTAAACTTTTCTGGGCTGGGGAATCTGAGAGAAAAATCTTTGCGAGACATTTTTGTGTGTGAGTTGTGTGTGTAACTTGTGTGTGTTGTGTGTTCTAAACATAGGCATAGTTGATTTTGAAACTGAATAAATCCCGCTCATATTTGACTTTTAAATTTCAAATTTGAATTTGAATTTATCCCGCCCAGAATTGACCAGTATAATTTAAATTTGAATTTGAATAGGTGGAGGGGGTGTAAGTGAAAATTTATTTGAAATGGTTTAGGAGGGTGAAATGAATTTTTTTCGCGTCGTTAGTAAACCAGCACCTTTATGCATAACCCAAATAGCGATGCTTCCAACGGGTTATGCCGTTACCTTTGTGAGTGCTCTTAATTTTGATAAAAAATCAACTCATTTCCAACAAAACAAGTAGATCCCTAAAAAGAATGTTTTTCTTTACCAAATAGTTTGATAAATCTTTTCTCTAAAAAGATTCTGACGAAACCCTCAAACAAACAAATGTTCAATCGATAGTCATGTAAGTTTTCCACTTAATAGATTTTGATTTTATTAAATAGAAGAATGTTTCATTAGATTGTACATGTTTGTTATCTTCCAATATTATTATCCAATTGTATTCATATCTTGTGTTTTAATAAATATGATTCGAGTTTAAGGTTTGGGTTTGTACTCCAGCCAAATGCATGCTAGTTTTGGACAAATATGATTTGAGTTTTGACCTTATAGCGAGTAATCGCCAATTAGTTGGCCTTGTTTTAGGCCAATTGTGGGATCAAGTCCGTCTCGAAATTGTGTGAGATTTTGGGTTCAGGAGAAATTCTATATATAATCTTAGTTTATAGGACTTTTACTGTAACTTCCACTCGAAAGAGATGCAGCTTATTAGTCCGGAACATTACCTTGACAATTATTGTAATGTGTATATTGTGAGATTGTTAGTTGCCTTCAACAAAAGATAAGAAACACATAGATATGTTGTTATCGAAATGTCTTGAATGAAATTAGTGCCTGCTGAATCTGTTACTATCTATACATCTCGAAGGACTTGTGACCAACTAACTTAACCCACTAACTAACTAACTAACTTAGCAACTAAATTGTCTATCACTGTATGAATTACGATTAAATTTGTTGGTGTACAATCGTAATTCGTCCTAGTGATGTAATGTTAGCTAGTTCAGTAAGTTGGATAGTGAACTAAGTTGGTTAGTTATGTTTGATCGAGGCTCGTCCTTGATTAGAGGTACCCATTGGTTAACCATGGGTCTAGTTGGTTAAATATCTATTAGGGGATGAGTCTAGTTGGGTCTCGTTAAATATTATAGATAGGCCTAATTGGTTATTTGATAGAAAGTGCAATTATATAGCAATTACCCAACGGGTCTAGGCGGGTCTAACGGGTCAATTTTTTATTTTTTATTTATTTATTATTATTTTTTTTTCATATGTTACTAAAAAAAAATTATATATTTGAATTTGAAAATGACCAAAACCCATCTTGACCCGGACCCAACCCATCTAGACCTGGACCCATTTAGACCTATTTTCTAGAAGGTATTTAGACCCGGATCCATTTAGACCCAAACTCATCTAGACTTGTGACCCGACCAACATATTTTGCCACTTCTATCCACGATGTATAGATAGTGGAGTCAAGTGGCGTCAGTTTATTTCAAGGCGTTTGCGTAATAATGATAACATTTACTATGTTTGTGTTTCTTCATCTCTCTGATATACAATCTATGCTTTTATTGTCTCTTCAATATCATGAAAGCAAGACGTGAACACGTTTTAGAAATAATGATAATATTTTGATGTCATGTTCTTTTAACCGGACGAAACCCTCAAATCAACCTCTGTCCCAGTTTTGTTTTGTAATATTGCTGCTCAGTCGATCGTTGCTGGTGGTCTTTCTCTCATGTAAGTTTCCCACATACAAACGGACTTAATACCTAATTTTACCCTTGATTTTGCATTTCGTTTTTTAGTGACTAAAAGAGTTATGATTTCAGTTTTGCTTTGATTTGAATAACAAGGTTTATTAGATTAGACATAGATGTGTAGGTAGGTTTGTAATTTTTCAGAAATGTCTTGAATGAAAATTATGGCACTTGAACCTATGATCTTATAGATATTGGTAGTGCCAATGTCAGGTGTGACTAACTAACTCAACTCGCTAACTAACTTAGCAGCTAAATTGACATCACTGTTATGATTTACAATAAAATTTGCTGATGTACAGTTGTAATTCGTTTCAAGGCATTTTAGCAATAATGAAAACATTTACTGTTTTTTCATCTTTGTGATATACATCTTTGTATCTTTGTCTCTAGAATATTATGAAAGCAACATGGTATATGAGCATGTAATTAGTTAAACACTATTCATTCCTTAGTTGTTGATTTCATCTGATTTTGGCTCATTGATAAGCAAGCAATCCTTGTTTATAGTCCCTTCTTTTTGATTGATTGCTTTAAGCATTTTGCATTTTTTTTTTTATTTTTTTTTTAGCGTCTACTATGTGGGAATATGACATTCAGCTGTCGCAAGAAACCTTGAGATACAACAAAAAATGTTATGTGTTAGCTGATTTACCAATATAAATAACTTTAATAAAAATGGATTGTTGGGCATTTAAATTAGTTGTTGGAACATGACAATGAATATAAATATAAGAGTTGCAAGTCAAAGAGAAAGCAAATTGATTGACAAAGAATGTTGGGTCTGTGGGTTGACTTATCAGCAATACTATCGATTACTTCAATTGTTTACATTTGAACCGATACAAAACGTGATAAAATTGTTTGACCATTACTTGATGTTTGAACTCACTGAAGTAGCGAAATTTTAAATTTTTATGTTCTGAAATCGTTGCATCATTTATCTAGTTTGAAATTTTATGTTCACCCGCATATTATCTTATATTCTTCATCCATCACTAACCGTGCAAGATGCATAAGCTTCTCTAGACCTGTAAATTTTGATACATACCAGGATCAACTCTGGACAAAGGGTATGTTTGGCGAAGAGCATTTTAGACCATTTAGGAGCGGTTAGTGTATGGCATTTAGCGTTTCTGATAAAAAAATTTGTTCGAAAACAAGTGGTTATAACAAGCGTTAAAGTTCTAACGCCACTTTTTCTAAACACTTTTATAATTGCCAAACACCCACATACCCATAAGCTTATTGTTGTAGTATTTCCCCAAATGTGTCGCTCAACGAGTCTAGATATATGTCTTAGATTCTTGATCTTACTATGTTCACAATTAGGATGTAGTTTTTCTCTTTTCCTCTTAAGCTTCAATTGTCGTCAAATATGGAAATGTATGTTGGGCCTAGTGACCAGACAATCACTTAACTTGTTTGTAGATGCAAATATCAATCCATATGTTCCTCATGGCCCATCACCTTGGAGGTTCAATTTGGCTATGGTACATCGATTGCATTGTTAGTTTTGAGATGCAAGAAACTAAGCTTTTGTGAAACCGTGAGTACTCATATGTAGGTTCAAATATGGAGAAAACAAGTTGCTTTGTTGATATGTGGAGAGCTAATAGAGCAAGGGTTGGATGAAAATGCAAAAAATCTAGAGATTTGTTCGGGCGTGTGTTTGAAACAGTTGTTTGAAGATCTTATGATAAAGCTTGCAAAAAATATCACGAAATGACGGAGAAGGTGAACTCCTGAATTTCTTGATATGTCTTGCGCTGTTTTTTCATGAGATGTTTAGATGACTTTGCATACTATGTAGGAATCATAGAACCTTTTCTACTCCATACTCCCTCTACTCTCAACGTTTTACCAATGAGAAATGATTGAGAGGCCTTAACTCATGCCAAATTTTATGCCTAAACTTGGGTGTTACTCTTTCATTGGTTGTAACTGAGGGACCCACTTTATCATAAACCAAGATAATGCCACATAGGCACAAAAATTAGGCATGAGTTTAGGCCTCCCAATCATTTTTCTTTACCAATTATGAGTGCTCATTTTCTCCTTGTTCTATTGTTTGAACCTCCACATAAGTCCTTGTATTTCATTTTCCTTTATGATAGTGGATTCAAACATGGTTTTGAGATCTAGAAGGCTAAGTCCTAGAATTACATTTTTCTTTACGAAAGCGGATTCAAACATGGTTTTGAGATCTAGAAGGCTGTCAATGCTTCTTGGAGGGAAACTTTAAAACCATGTGCGAGATGGACCTTTAGAATTACTTGAAACATCTAATATGGGGATTATCAACATCCATCGAGACCAGTAGGCCACTTATGTTGTTCTAAAACAATTTAAGCAATTATCCGGGGTCTTAAATCCCAACATAAGTTGACATGTTTGGCGCCATTTTTAGTTTGGGAAGAATATTGAAATATGCTATCTTGTGTGAAAAGAGTGACAGAGCGTTACCCGGAGACATATCTTAACTTAATGATCAACGCATCCTATATATGTATGGGGAAATGCAAACAATGAGTTTGACAGAATATTGAGTGCTGAGGTGTCATGATGTAACATAACATCCCCTCTGGAGTAGGGGCCATAAATGCTAGAGGAGAAGCATTATGGACTTTTAGGGTTGCTATAAGTTCGGCGATAGAAAGGACAACTGTTATTTGGCGATTGATAATGTTGGAATAAGTTGGATGCAAACTGAGATTAAGCGTATTGCAATACGTGGTTGGAATGGTGCTAACATGGAAGCCGGATAGAAGATATCACAACAAACGCAAAATACTTCAGTCAATTTTGGGTTGTTTTACCATTTGTCACTTAGGATTTGTTGTGTCAAGCATTTCATGCACTAATGAAGGCCCCCAACTTTGAATGGCATAACAACCGTAATGGTAGAAATGATGACTATTCCAAATTGTAGCAAGCTATAATGCGTAGTGTAGTCATTAAAGTCTTTATAAGAGACACATGACAAAATTTAGAGGCCTTTGTGGATGACATGGTTGTATGTCATAAGCCCATAAGAAAACTTGAAACCTTTAGGACACTCCTATATATTAATGTGAAACTTAACCCATAAATTTGTACTTTCAGAGTGAAAGACGAGAAATTTTTGTGTTAGTTGATTATTGCAACGCGTCTGAATGCCCATCTATGTCATAATTGCCCATCTATGGCATAATATACCTTCCCCATAGATTTTAAGCTTGTTAATTGCTTGTAGATGGTTATTTTCATGTGTGTTTTCGATGGGAAAGTCGTGTTTTGATGTGTGTTTCAACATGCAATATTTTTAGCATTGGAAGTATGATACCATCATATATGTTAAACAAGATATGAATGTTATCGCATTATCCATTTTATGAATATACAAGAGTACAAAGGTGATTAGTATTGAATCCAAAGTGATTGATAGGTGTACGAGCACTAGGTGCCCATGAGCCATAGGGCTCGTTTTATAGCAAAAAGTGCTGTTACCTCGGCACTTTTCACCTATAACTTGACCCAAAAACACCCTCTCTCCATCACTCAAGTTATTAGGACACTCCCTCGCCCACACTTTAACCCAATATAACACGCACAAAAAAAAGCCGTGTAACTCGGCTGGTAATTTTGGCGCGAGGCCTTATAACTCAATGCGGGGTGTGGTGTCAAGCCATAGGGCTATAACTTGCCCTATAACGTGTGCGTACCATGTGCTCTAAGGGTCGTTCATTAATAAAACAAAGTTTGAGTTTTGGAAATGGATCAATCAATCTTATGATGAGAATGACTTTACTTTCCAAAATTGAATTTTAACACTGAAATTGGCTTGCGATAACACGTCTTTTGATGTTGTTTTGTACCAACTAATAGTATTTTGTCTTTTTTGCATGAGTAAAAAGCATGGTA
>OU343225.1:121584840-121607660 GCA_910596185.1 Chrysanthemum makinoi
CCACTACTCACGACGACGATGACCACCACCACCCACCATCGCCGCTCCCCACCACCCACCTCCACCACCACCCACCATCGCCACCACCACCACCCACCACCACCCACCATCACCACCACCTACCACCACTACCCACCATCGCCACTCACCGCCACCACCACCACCCACCACAGCCACCCATCACTGCCACTCACCACCACCACCACTACCACTTTGGAGGTTAATGTGTTTTTATTAAACCAAGCACTATCAAAGATAATGATAATCTCTGTTCCATTCCTTTGCTTTCCCTTTCCCTTTTCCTTTCCGATTCCCCAATACTAACTAGGCACCCCCTTAGTTTCCTAGTTGAATGTTACTTTCTGCTATCTGTTACTAAATGTTTTTTTATTTACATAAAATGCCAACATGTCTTTTCATTTGTCTTGTTTTAGTCATTCTACCTTTTTATACATCGAGTCTTATTAGATGGCTTTGTAACACGTATGAATCATTGATTGTGTCCTGTCCGAGTCATTAAAATATGCCTACAAAATGACTCAAACGATACACAAAGCTATCATTAAACAACTCAGGTGTACCAAAAAGTACAGTGACAAAACCGGGTCAATTGAAAATTTACGGGTTAGCATTTTATATTAAAAACACTCTTACATGTTAGCTAATTATCTTAAGAGTTAGAAGTGATTCCCTACTTTTTTATATGATGAGACTACAATTCTAGTGGATATTTTCACATTGATCTCATCAAGAACGTCTTGTAGCTCTTTTTTAAGGTCGTAGGAGAGACTATTAGGCTATTACCACACATATAATGAGATAACTATGGCTCAAGTGTTTTTTTAGATTGAGGGAATGCTATATGCTTTTAAAAAAATCTTAATTATCGTCCTAATGCCACATGTAGAGGTGGCAAAACTGGCAGGGCGGAAGGGTTTGGGTAATGGGTCCAAATAAGCTCGGGTCAAAACGGGAAATTTTAAAAACGGGTTCGGGTCAAAACAGACCAGTTAAAAAAACGCTGAATGACTAAAAAAAACTTTTGTCCTGACAAAAATCAGGCACAGTTGAGCGTGTGGGGTTTTAATTCTCTTATTTTATTTATTTATTTATTTTGATTATATTTTATAATAATCAACATCTATAAATGTTACTTTAAATTTTGTTATATTTGCAAAATAAAATTTGTAGCATTACAATATCAAACTAATTATAGTGACTTATTCCAGTTGGTTTTAACTTTGAAGTTTACAAAATATAAGATTTTTTAATCAAATTGGTTATTAATATCTATTAGTATAATAATAACTGTATCATATACGGAGTATGAACATTGTATTAATGGGAGTAAAGTAATATCTAACATAATTGTTTAAAAGTGAAAATATCAAAAAGTTGATCCCCGTGGCAAGCATTCAAGAAAGAACACAGTGTGTGCATGGTGTTACACTGTCACCACTCCAGCTCTTATTTCAGGGTTGACTGATCTGTTTTGTACTTTACCCATTCTTGCCCATCTAACCACCCTCCGTTAAATTTACAATTTCTCTACCTTTCGGCCCAATATGACCCGCATGACAATATCCTATAGCCCAACAAGTCCCGAAGAACTTAAATATAGTTCCCAAATTTACATGAAATCAAGTGTCTGGGCGGATATTTCTGGCTCTAGCCACATGTCAATCATCTGTATAACTAGAATGGACCCGTTCATTCGCACACTATAGATGTTTGGTCATGTGGCATTAGTTGGCCGATTAGGAATGCTTTTAGCTTCTCTTTATATTTATACTAGTTGTAGTGGGTCATTTATCTGGTCTAATTGTGCATGTGTTTGTGCAGAGTCTCTTTGGACAAGTCAAGAAGCATACCGAAGGGTTGACTGATGGAATCTGTATTTCTTTTTTTTCCGTTTTTTTTTAATGTTAAATGTATGAAGACTTGGAACCTGCAACTGTTTGGTGTCATTTACTGCTTTATCTTTTGTGTAAGAGATCTGGAATTTTGGATGATATGGTTGATCCTTTTGTTATGGCCTTATGGGCTCGTTTATGCTTTTATTTCTTTTTTTGTAAAGGCGTTTATGCTTTCATTTCTATCAAGTACGTAAAATGGATGTCTGACCAGATGTAGCTCTCTCAAAAACATTGAGTTGGTAAATACATCTTTCTATCCGTCAACTAGGTATTTAAACCATAAGGGGGTATTTGGTTGGCGGAAATGATTTCATTCCCTTGTTTGGTAGATGCTGAGAAATGAAAACCAGGTTTGTGCTTGGTCTTGTTTATATATTCTTGTTGGGATTTTGTTTCTCGTAAAGCTCAACTCTGGTTTTTCTTTTATTACTATATGGTATGCTTTAAGCCACAGTTTGTTTTATCAATATTTACTCTATCAATGGTTAATTTGTTTTTGGGTGGAACTTGATTGGCATATTTTGAAGTGGGTTGCTTTTTATATCATTTAGGTTGTAGCACATTTTTTGCTTGGGTTTAAACAGATTTTACTTTTGGAGCAACAATTCCTTTGTTTGCATGAATATCAGAAGTGTTGATGCTTTCGCCTATGAAATATAGGGGATTGTATAGATTATTTACAGATTAGGAAGGCTAGAATTAGATTAGGAGGTTAGATGGTAGGTACAGAGTTGTTTTGCTAGTTTGTCTTTCCTTTTTAAGCGCGTTGTTGTAGCCCTGTGTATCCTTTTTGCATTTGCCTTCGCATTAGGTAGAGAACCCCTTTGCTTTATGCCTTTTCGAACTTAGTTTGCGCCTGTAGGTCCTCTTTTTTATTTTTGCCTTGAGTAACCGGGCGGATTGGAGTCCTATTTGAGTAATAGCTTAATGCGTACTATTAGCCTTTTTGCTCTACTCGTATGTATTTTTTGTTCATGTCTATGGAGATCAGTTAATTTTCTTTATTTCAAAATTTGTTCATGTACTATTTTTTTTTGAAAGGATTTGTTCATGTACCATTAGCGGCCACTTCCTAGAGATGAATTTGTATGTTCAAATAGCTTAAAAGGGGTGACAACAATTCTTTAGAATGATTCAAAGAAGCTTTGGTTTAGGGAACCTCTATTACAGATTTACTACTATGGTTTTGGATAGACTTTTTGGACAATTTATTCTTAATAACTTAAAACTACTACCAGACATCTCGTATTCGGACTAAAGGAACTATATACGCAAATGACTAATGGGTCCGCGCGCATTTTAATTGCTAACTTATATTATGAATACATACAATGGCTCATTTCAAGTTTTACTATAACTTTATACACGTATGTGTTTGTGGAAAATAGATCAAGTCGGAAGAGAGTAAGGGAGTAGCATCATCATAGAAATTTTTACGACATTTATGAATGAGACAGATTTCCATACCAAAGGGTGTTGCCTATAATGTACGTAGAAACACAAGAAGCAAATTCAAACGAAAGTCAAATAGAAATCATAGTGAAATTGAATGATTAAACCTAATGTGATGATACGAGGCCTTTTCTTCTTGATTTCATAGCTCTAGTGACTGATCTTGAGACCTTAGAATGGTGAAATTCGTATGTGGTGAGTGAATGATATAGTCGCCAAATTGGTGGAAGAGGGATGAATAATTGGTGAAATGGGTGGATCTATTTATAAGGATAGAAGTAAGGTTACACTGAATTTTATGGGGAAAAGATTGGCATCTATGTGAAACATAGATGTTAATAATTTGCCTGGATAAAGGTTGTGGTTTTGATAAGCATCTAGGTAGAACCTAGATCCCAATATTCTTCAATCTTCCAATATTCTTCAAATCGCCTAAGTATCCTCCGAACATGATATGCCGTATTCTTCAATCTTCCAATATTCTTCAAATCGCCTAAGTATAATATACGTCGTATGACAATAAATGGATACGCCGTATTCTTCTGAGTACAATAAGGTATTGAAATTATCATAGTTAAGTATACGACGTATCCTCAGTAGCATGGATACGCCTTATCTTCCTCTAGAAAGAGTGCTTGTTTTCTTTGTTTTAACTCCAAATAATGCCATTTTCCGTGTCTTTTCTAATGTTGCTCCATAAACACTGAAAATAGTAAACTTACTCATTGAAGTATCAATTCAGTCATAAACATATAATAAATGAGCAATAATTGTGGGATAAATATAGTATACATTTGATGTTATTAGTTGCCTATTTTTTTTTTGGAAAGGCTGATGATATTAATAAGAACAAGGAAGACTCCGAGGAGGAAAGAAACTTATACAAGACACAAGCAACCAAGTAAGGAAGAAAAAAAGAACCAAAAGAGCCAAAACTACCAACATTACAATCTAGAGTAAAATCTCAAAAGGTCTTGAAATCCACACATTCCAGTTTGCATCAAGAGACTTGCACCTAGCTGAGATCCACGTCTTCGAGATACGTTGAATGGAGGGAAAGATATCCTCATCCAGGATTTTGTTAATTGAATCAATTTTCGCGTTTATAACCCTGTTTGTCCACTTCCAGATCGCCCAAAGGCTGCAATATAAAACTCCATGGAGGATCTTATTGATCCGAGAGCACCCACCAATCCGAACCAAACCAGCCGCAATATCAGGAACTGAAAACGAGGGGAAGACGGGGGGAAAACCGATGTTCCACCAACTCCACACCTTTCTCCAAACCTTCAGTACCCGGGGACAACTAATACAACAATGATCAATCTCTTCTAAGCCCTGATCATAGAATGGGCACATGAGATAATGCTATGCGGTTAGACAGGTTGGAATGGGTAGGCAACCGATTAAGAGAAGCTCGCCAGACGCAGATGCTAACTTTACGAGGAATCCAAGAGTTCCATCGGTAGTGATTATTAATAATAGAGTCGCTTAGAATCGAGTTCTGGATGGATTTTACAAGAGACTTAACCTTAAAATTACTAGAATTATCTCGGGTCCAGGCCCACTTATCAGTCCCATTCGAAGATAGGGAAGTGTTGCTAATCAAATCAACCAGAGCCTCAAGGCCGTCACAGGCCCTACCTCGAGGGTTGAGACGCCACAACCAATTTACCCCCACATGCCATTCGAGAAGCACCAACGATCTGCCACTTTGCAATCTTTATTCAACATAAAGCCTCGGAAAGACGTCCATGAGCCTAATACCATTCACACACCACGAGTCCTTCCAAAACAAAGTATCAAGACCATTTGAAACTTTTAAGACGAAAGAATTATTGAAGGAGCTGTCAATAGTACATATGTGAGACACTGCCTTTAAAATGTCACACCAAATGCCTCCAACCCCAAAGGAATTAGAAGACGAGGAGAAGCCACCACCATCACCATAGAATTCATTAATAACCAAGCGCCAAGGGCATTTTTTCACAAAGAAAACACCACTTCCATTTGCAAATAAGACCAAGATTTTTGCCATAAGGCCCACTCCCAACCCACCTTTGTCTAAGTCAAGAAGAATACTACTCCATTTGACCCAACTTATACCTTTTTGAGAATCTTTGAAGCCCCCAAAAAAACGGCTTCTAATTGACTCCAAAAGATTGATGATACTTATCCGAGCTTTGAGTAGGGACAAATAATAAATGGGGAGACTCCCAAGTACTGATTTGACAAGGGTAAGTCTACCGCCAGTAGAGAGGGCTTTAGCCTTCCATGAAGAGAGCCTATTTCGAAACCGGGCAATAACCTCATTCCAAACGCCAATCGAACTCAACCTTTTACCAACTGGGAGGCCAAGGTAAGTGAAAGGAAGAGACTCGTGAGAACAACCAAGGGAAGATGCCAAAGTCTCAACTTCATTGCAATGTACACCAACACCAATAACTCGACTTTTCGAAATGTTTACTTTAAGGCCCGAGGCTAGTTCAAAGCATTTGAGGATATGAATAAGATTCAAAGCGTTTCCCCTCGACCATTCCCCAAAGAACAGTGCGTCATCCGCATACTGAAGAAGAGAAAGGTTGGATCCATTTTCGGCAAGGAAAACCCCTTTATAAAGCCCCTTTTCACAAGCTTCCAAAATTGTAACTTGAAGGGCTTCGGCAACAATAAGGAAAAGGAAGGAGAAGAGGGTCTCCTTTTCGAAGTCCTCTCTCAAGTTTGAATTCCTTAGACGGAGAACCATTAACTAGAATCGAGATAGAGGCCGAGGAAAGGCAAGAGGCAATCCATCTCCTCCATTTATGCCCAAAACCCATTTGTCTCATAATATCAAGAAGAAACTCCCAATTGACACTATCAAATGCTTTCTCGAAATCAACTTTGAAGAGGAGGAGTTTGAGTTTCTCGATGTTTGCGATTCGGGTAGCCTCATTAGCAATGAGGCAACCGTCAAGGATCTGCCTTCCCGTTATAAAGGCCGATTGGTTAGGACTAATAATAGAGTCAATAACCTTCGATAACCTATTTGCGAGGACTTTCGAGATCACTTTGTAAACACACCCAATAAGACTAATGGGTCTGTAATCAGAAAAGCAAAGGGGGTCAAATTTTTTTGGAATCAGAGCAATGAAAGATGGGTTACATCCATTAGCGATGTTACCTGTGGATTCAAAAAACTTGAGGCAATCCCAAAAGTCTTGCTTGATGACATCCTAGTAAGCCTTGATGAAATTAAAGTTGAAGCCATCCGGGCCCGGTGCCTTGGAACCCGCGCATCCCCAAATCGCCTCCTTGACCTCCTCATAGAAAAAGGTTTTTCCAAAGATTCAGCATTTGTACTGGACAAGGAACGAAATCGTCTGCTAGAAAAACTAGGCCGGTTAATCCCACATTCCCCAAATCTTGACGAGAAGTGCTCGAAAGCAGCTTGTTTAATGGAATCAGGATCAACACGCCAAATCCCATCCGAGATAATGCCTTTGATATTGCTCCTGGAGTAACTAAACTTAAGTGAGGAATGGAAAAACCTAGTGTTTTCGTCGCCTTCAACCGCCCATTTCAAACGACACTTTTGTTTTAGATCTTCCCTTTGCATTTGATCAAGATGATTTAGGTCCATAATCCATTCCTCACGCTTGTCCACTTCGAAGTTGTTAATAAAACCATCCTCAGCCTTCGCGTCCCAATCCATCAACTTCTGACATAAATCCTCTTTCAAAGTGTTCGAGCAATCTTATTAGAGGTCCATGCCTTTATATCCGATCTAAGCCTCTTTAGTTTGTTTTTTAGAGCAATATCAGGAGGAAGTAAAGACATACTAAGATTCCATGATCCTATAACCATCTCCTTAAAACCTGCCTCACCAATCCATTTATCAAAGACCCGATATGGTTTTGGACCAAAATTTTGGGATCCCACTTTCATGAGAATAAGGCAATGGTCTGAGGAGGAGCGACACAAAACTGAGACCGAGGCGTCATTCCAAATATCAAAAAAATTACTAGAGACCAAAAAGCGATCAAGTTTACTAGCTTTTTTTCCATGCTTGTCAAATCTTGTAAAACGTCTACAACCAAGAGGGAAGTCAAAAAGACCCACCCTAGACACGAAATCATTAAAAACAGCAGCCTCGGAGGCATCAAATAAGCTGCCAATCCTTTCATCTTGACATCTCACAACGTTAAAGTCGCCAAAAACGACCCAAACAACGTCAACCGAACCCATAAGATTCTTAATCTCTACCCAAACTGCTCCTTAAGGTGACTAGATTGAGGAGCATAGACGTTTAGAAGACCAACCTTTTTGATGCCCCAGCCACTCACCAACAACTCCAAGATAGTTCCTGTTGACAAGCTCTTGCTCTTGAGAATCCCACGCGAGAATCCCACCAGACGCTCCAACAGAGCTGATGTGGACAAACTCAACAAAAGGACGCGACCATAGGGATCGGGTTAAGAGCAAATCTACATCCTCCATCTTGGTTTCTTTAATACCAAAAAAACCAGGCATATTATCCTCAATCAAACGCCTAATCCAACTCTTTTTAAAATCATGACCCAGACCATTAGAATTTAAGGAGATACCAATCATTAACACAAAGATGACACCTAGAAACCATGCCACACTAGATCTAAGAAGATCGACCAGGTTTGGAGATGTCTTGAAGGAGAAGCCGATTTGAGCACCAGTGTTATTCACTGCCGCTTCCTCCTCCAAACCCTCCAAACTTTCATTTGCAGAAACAATTTCGAGACCCAACGCAAGATCCAGTCACAAGTCTTCTCCTCCTTTTAGACCTTTTTTTCGTATTTTCACAGCCAGAAATTTCTTTTCCAGCATTATCCGAGATTCGTTGAAAACTAGAGAGGAGGTTCTTCAATTCCAAATCCTCTTGGACATTCTCACAATTTTGGTCAACAGGGACATTAATGTCTGGGGTGGAGTTATTAACCTGGTTTATATTATCCATAGAACCAATGGGATTACAAAATTGACCATCTTGAGAAGGCCCAACAAAATCCACAGAAGATGAGGAATGGGCTAGGTATTTATCCAAAGGAGGTGGGGAAGGTAGCCCAGAAGTAAGGGGGATAAAACATTTGTTTGAGGCCCCACAAAAGAAGAGTCGCCGAAAGAGTCACGGATGGGACGGAGGACCTCTTTATCATTAAGAGGATCAGCCTCGAGCCGTCCACCATTTACAACCCTAGAGTTCGGCATATTAAGAGGAGTCAAGCATGTGATGGGTGACTTTTCGTTTTCTCTACGATCCAAAATGCTATCAACAGATGAAGCACTACCACCACCAAGACCATGATCTACCAAAGTGGGACCAACAAAGTCTTCTTCATAGTTTGAGCTGTCATCATTCCTATCGAGTCCATCACTCGAAGAGGAAATGAACGATGTTTGGACAGGTTCTTCAAAAACCATGATGGAATATGTCTTTCCATTTAACGTAACACTTAACTAATGGTGTATCTCGATCATTTTATAAGTGAGAACCAGAGATTTAACCCCATGAAGGTTTTTAGAATTGAAATCAAGTCTCCCCACCTCAAGGACTTTTCCAAACTGATTAACCACCGACTTAACACTGCCACTATTTCTCGCCAGAACCGGGAGACCTTCTATAGTAACCCACGTGAGCCTACCTGATTGTTCTCCATTGTCTTCCCATAACTTTAGATCATCGAACCACTGTTGCAACCACATTCTATTAGCATCGTGGCCTGATTTAGCGGTTTCCTTAGAGTTCCATTCGAATAGGAGCGAAAGACCCCCTATGTACTTCACCTTACATTCATCCAACCCATTGTTGCTCACAATATCCCAAGCATTTTGGAGCACCTGGAAGTTCTTAGCCTTCCCCATCCAACAACACTCAAGCCTTGACTTAATAAAGCAATATTCTAAAATAGAGACGGGTTGGAGTTTAGGTTGAGCATGGTCTTGGTGACCAAGAACAGCCTCTTTGAAAGATTGATTAAAAGGGTTTGGTTTGATTCTAGTCTTAGAATGAACCCCATGAGTAATTGGTGGAAAGTCAGAAACGGGGACACCTTTCCCCCTACTTTTATAAACTTAGCACGATTAATCACTAACCTAGAGTCACCGATCAAGATTCCTTTGAGCTTCCATTCAAACGCTGCAATATCTCCCACATTTTTGAATCTAACAAAACCAAATCTCGAACCCTTTTTTGTTTTTTTGAAGGCTATATAAACATCCACGACATTACCATATCTCCTAAACATCTTCCATAACGCACCATTGTCCCAAGAATCTGGAAAATTAGTGAAAAAAAAGGAAACAACCATATCCCTCATAACCCTATCGAAATCAGATAGTTTTCCACGACTTGATCGATTACTTGTGTGGTCGTACCCCACATTTCTGGTACTACTATATCTCCTTGTAACATCTTCGCCATGATTTGGCCCTTGTTTTTTGTTGTTTTTCTGGTGGACAGTAGTCCAACCTTCATCATTGGTGGTATTGTTGTTATTGGTGGCAGTGGGTGGTTTAGGGCTGCTATTGTTGGAGGGATAGGGTGGATGAGGGTGATTTTTTGGGAGGTGGGTTTCTCTCCCCATTGACTTTAGAGAGAAAAAGGCAACGAGAATCTAAAGAATTTCTTATTTTTGTTATTAGTTGCCTATTTAATCTTAAAGAACACGAGGAGCCGCAATAACCTATCTTTGTCTTCGGACCAAGACTACACTTCTCCACAAATCAAAACCATCAATTAGCATAACTTGTTTTTACTTTAATAATTGTTTTTATGTAGTTTTCTAGTACCTGTTTGACCTTTCTTGGCATGATTTCTTAGATCATCATATGAACATGCCATTTCGACGTGGTTTTCCCAAGCATCATTATAGTGTACTGTCGTGATAAAGTCTGCAAGCCACTGAAGATTATGATAGAGCACTCTTTCAGTGATAGGCTTAACTTCATCAATCTCAGTACGGGGAGATTGGGCTTTAGGAGCTTCAGGATGAGGGGAGTGAGACTGAGAGCCTTGTTCATCAGTGGTTTTTAGAGGAGATGGAGGTGCTTCAGTTTCTGTTTCTCTTGGAGGAAAAGGAGGTTCTTCAGTACTGAGCAATTCACCATCACCAACATTGATAGCCTCTTCTTCATCATTGAACTCTATTATATCTTCATCATCAGAGCCATGAATTATATCCTGAAATGGGGTTTTATCCGCGTGGTCCTTAGAGCCCCCTGATGATAATGCTTTGCGTCCCTCATGCTTGACTGCTGTGTAGCGGAACCTTCTTGGGGATCTTTTGTAAGTGAGGGGTTGTTGCTCCTCCCATGAGAGAGTTGTTTGTTTCTTTCTGAGTCTTTAGAGTCTTCTCAAGGTCCCTCAGGCAAAGATTGTAAAAGTCAAACAATTTACACATAACACCCGGAATTCAAAAGTAGGCTACAGAGAATTGAAAAGAAAAGAAAAAAAAAGTAGGCATGAGAATGCATGCAGTGACAATTTAGATACATTTCCAAGTAATTACGTTTTTATTTTATTTTAATCTATTTCGAATAATATAATACCCATAATTGCATTTATAAATTGCAATTAATTAAAAAAAATAATAAATAGTATAGTTATGTTAGTGATTGGCACACTCATTTTTTTTTACACACTCCAGTGTATAAACAGAAAAAACATTATAAGATAAAATTACAATTCTTTATAGTGCAGAATGGAGTGTGCAAATAAATTTATCTCCCTATTGTTACACTACAAGGGATGAGCATTTGGAGCCGAATCCCGGTATTGAACCGAAACCGTACCGTACAAAAATGGTGCCGACTCCTGATATAGGGTACGATACCGGTACCATGAATCGAGCCAAAAAATAATTCGAGACCACTAATACGGTACCGGTATAAGAGTGGGATATTACCAAAAAAATTCCCAAAATATTAGTAGTCATGTTTTTTAATATAACAACTTATCCAAACATCCATTGGGCCCACTCCAAGCCAACAATAGTCATGTATTTGGTATGGGGGTTTAGTTTGGGTTTTGGTTTGATGTGATTAAAGACATTTGTTTGGTAAGTAAAATTGTATGGAATGGGAAATTAAATAATGTATAGATTCCTATAGATCTATAACACTATATATTGGTGGGTGTTATATTTTTTTTCTTCTTACAAACAGGGCCCACCACTCACATAACATAACTTTTCATATGATAATTTTTTGTCACTTTCTTTATTTACACTTATAATAATACACAAATATTAATTTAAGTTTTATATTAATCAATAAAATAAACAAATTATTATAATAATCAAATTGTTTCTCTCTCCGCATTTTCTTTCAAATTGAATCCCACTACCATACTCATTTACAAACCAAATGGACCCTAAATCTTTCATAAACCCTCCCAAAAATTAAACCCTAACTTATTATATAAGTTTTGGAACGTTTGTAAGTTACGACTATATTGGTGATCTGTTTATTTAATTGTTGCGTTTTTTGACACGTTGTGGTTTGAAATCACTCGAAAATGCACATTTGTCCTGTTTTTGTTGCAGTCACGAAAGTTAATAGCGTGACTAGATTTTTTTGGTTTAAAAACCGAGAAGAACCGGATAGGTACACCAGGTACTGGTACCTGAATCCCGTCTGGTATGGTATGTGATTTGATATTTCTTTTGCATCTTCATGGAAGTGTAAGACAGGAGGCGAGAACGAGAGGTATACTTATGTTAATAGTTCAAAATTTCATAATCGTATTGTTAGGTTCCCATATTAGTAACACAAGCATCAATATAAGAAAGGAGATGAAGGAAGGATCGGATGAACACACACACACTCTACGCGTAGGATATGAGAGAAAAGTTAAGCATAAGTGAAATGTAAATGTGAACAACCAACCTTCAAATGAAGGTTTACATGGGTATTTATAGGAAGGAACTAGGGCAACATGCAAGTTCCATTCCTTTCCCATAATGGGCTTTGGCATAGGCTCATGGGCTTTGAGCCTAGTCTTGATTACTAACATAAAAGCCATAATTAAGCTAACTATTACATATTAATTACTAACACTTGAATTCTAGTTTAGGAGTGATTCCAATAATCTCCCCCTAAGTGTTAGTGATTGATGATTTGATCTTTAAACGTTGTAGGTGCTGATGTAATAGTAGCTTTGACGTCTTCTGACATTCTTCTTTCTTGTAAGAAGAAGTGCCTTGATACGAACAATCTCCCCAGTGTAGGGATCTTGTTTGAAGTTTTTCAACTTTGACGTCATCATTATCTTTGTTCTTTGTGATGGAAGTGATAGTATGTTGTTGTTTGTGCCATCAGGTCCGCTTTGTTCCTTCAGTGTCTCCAAGTCTTTCTCCAACATGCTCACACACTCTTTAACGTTAGATTTCAATACTGATGTAGTTCTCTTAGTCTTTAAACTTTGTAGATTCTTTGACTATGACGAAGAATCATTCTGACTTTGTGTTGCCTTTTGAGAGAACTTCAATTAGGGATGTTGTAGGTATGAGCATGTGGAGAATCTGCACGATCTTTTCCACACGCAAGCATCCATAAGAAGAAAACATAAAACATAGGTTAGAAATAATCTAGCGCTTACAGGTTTGAACTTCGAGAGTGTTAACAGCATAGTGTGAAAACACAACTCTAATTCTCACAAAGGCTGTTCCTGAACTGGAGTCCCACAAGTGAGATAACACGATGTACCGAAGTACACCTACTTTTCAGATGAGTCGCTGAGGTACACCGAATCATCACCCCACAACTGTAGACCGTTTGAGACACACTAAGCGTAACCCACAAGGAGTTACCAAAGTGACCTGCTGTCAGGGCTGTTTGATGTTGACCCTGGGAGGAGTTTCCATTCAATCACTGAGGATCACATGTGTGAACCTCTCATAAATGTTCTCGACAAATTTCTAAGATCTGTGTAGGACTCGATAATGTATCACTTGCGTCCTTATTGTTGAACGACAAGTGATAAAATGTCAAGTGTACCTAAGAGATCTTTCTCGTGGCTTTAGACTCATTAGTGCGCTTTGGTTTTCCTGAGCGGAGACTAGGGAGAGGGTCTCCTTCTTCAATACCAGCAATCTCTAAGAGAAAGCCGATAGTTTACCTAGGGTTCCCTGTGAGAATGAAACAAGCTTCTGTTGAGAGAAACTTGAGTGGCTAAGAAGGTTTAGTGCATGCGTCACTGGGTCCATGACGACTTTTAATCTTCAATACCGGTGTCATCAAGTGACAACTAGTAGCATATGAATTGAACCCGTTCTGCGCCTAAGTTGAATAATCTGGAGGGCTATTTGTTTTCACCCTTTTCTTAGCTTTTCTTTTTAATTCTTCAACTCCTTCTTTCTCCAATTCTCTTTTTCTCCTTTTTTATAATCATACCTAAGGACTTCTAATTCTAACTATTGGTGGTGTCCTTGGGTAGATCCCTCCGCTCTGGCGGATCATAGGATGGTTATTCCTAACCTTAGTCACCTTATAATACCATGACTAACCTATGTTGCCATAAAACCAATTTTCTTGAAAATCTCTCAAAGTGGTTATGAGTAAAAGCATTTTGTACCACTGTGAGAGTTTAAGATTTTGAGAAATACCCCCTCCACGTGCGAGAATTTTGACAGAAATCGCACGGTGAGAAGAAAGCGCACTTTTGAATTGATCGACTCAAGATAGACAATCCCTCGCGAGACACGGTTACGTTGCATAGTTAAAGAGTTGCGTTGTCAGCTTTTAGGTGACAACTAGCTCTAATAACTACCTTGAAGGTGTGGACAAAACTCGAAAGATTATCAAACCCGTCAAAGTTCATGTCTACCAAGAGTTTTCTCGAATGGTACATTCTACTAGGACAAGTCCTTTGCGATACACATTTACATCACTAGCGAACTAGCTTGAAATTATTACCCGTCCCGGACAAGTCTTGTTTGGAATTGGAAATTCCATGTTAAAGTGTCAGTCACCCCAATTATGGTCTAGCATATGTTAGCTCGTAGACGTGTCATTATTTACGTTATTTAGTAGTTATTTAGTTAGTTTATAGCGTAGTTTAGTCTAGTATAACACCGTGGAGGAAGGACGGGTCTTTACCCACTGTATACCTGATCCACAGGCCGTCAGGAGGTCGTGTAGTCTGTAAGTATAAATACCCCTTCCATCCTTGGAAGGGGTGGTGCTTCTTTCATAATCTAACATTCACATTTTGTGCTACAAGTCTCTACCAAGAACACCCTCTCTTATCTTTCTCTCTCTAAATGGCTAACATGTATTTCCATCATCCAAGACCACCCGAATCATCAACACAATAATATTTACGATCCTACAATTGGTATCAGATCCAGGTTTTGTTGCTTGTGGTGATTCTCGTTGTTCGATTCATGGTTTTGTATGCGGTTTGTTCGGGTCTAGTTTGCGTTTTGATAAAGTTGATTGTTAAATGGATATGTTGTTACTGGTGGTTGTTGTTATGTGGTCAAAACATTCTAAACTGATTTTAAAAGGATTTCATAAGTCTTGTTTTTAACAGATTTGGTTTTTGATGTGTTGTGTCGTTGTTTTTTAACAAATATTATCTAGCATATGTCTTGTTTTTAACTAATGTTATGTCATTGTTTAAGCTGGTAACTGTTTGATATTATCTACATGTGCTGAAACTGTTTTAAATTTGAAACTGTTTGATATTATCTACATGGTACCTTTTGTTGGTTGATTTGAAGTCATAATGGGTCATCTGGTGGCTTTTGAGGTCAAAACAGAAGCAGTTTTATGCAGTTTTTCTGGGTCATTCTTCATAGCGAGTTGGTCATATGTTCCTTCATAGCGACTTGTCTAAGTGTCTAGATTCATTGTACCTTCTTTATAGCGAGTTGATGTAGCGACTTTACATTTTTGAATGTCAAGCGAGTTGTTAACAGATTTGAAGTAGCGACTTGTATCAAGAAAATGATGTAGCGACTTATCCATGAGTATTTACTCATGGTAGCGACTTGCCAAAGCGAGTTGACAAGTAGCGATTTGTTTTGAAAAAGTTTAGCGACTTGACTCATGACATATTAGCGACTTGTTAGTAAATAAAGAAGAAGATAAACGGAGCGACTTGTTGACTCATAAACCAAATCTGTTGACCTCTGGTTATCAACCTTCATCAGTCCACAACACAACAAATCTTAATCACATCTCCAACTCTATACTTAACCTAGACTCGAAATACATATAACAAGGACATCAATTGAAATCTCAGCTCTCTAGCTCGTGGCAGTCAAAGACAACATCAAGACCTTGAGGGTCTAAATCACGAATAGAATTAAGCATCACAGATCTCTACTTAAATATCTCATAACATAAATGAATCGTAACTTATTGATCTCAGTTTCGAAGGAGTGTAAGGTTCATCAAAATGCATAGATATTAAAAATCTAACAAACCTTCGATTACATCATTGATCTTTTTGATAATCATGTAAAGCTTCATTGTTTTTGTTTGAATTTAAGAATCGAAAAATAACATGTAAGTTATTTTCGTGCTCTCATTTCGTTTGTCTCATAAGGTCAAAGCATCAAAGCAACGACATAAAGTTAATATACCTACCTGAAACCTTTGGTAATTCGTGAGACTCAATATACCATCCCTCTGGCATCAAAAGTACTAACCATCCATGTGGCTAGGTCAAACGAGTCATTATATTGGAGCCATCCCTGTGGCTATCTCGTACATACATGACTAATATGTGTGAAAAAGGGTCTACTAATGATACACCTTTTGGATGATGACTTTTTGATTCGTATATCATATAAGGTTTTGATGGGGTCATGAGTTTTTTGATTATGAGACGAGGATTTGTTAATTATCTGAGATTTATTTTGGGAGCGTGTTTGAGGATGTAGGCGGATTTGTACTGAGTGAAATTAGGGTATGATGTATGATTACTTGGTGTTTTATACTCATGGTATTAGGGTATGAAGTGGATGTGAGATTCTCAACTCGTGGGCCTGTGGTGATTGAATCTGGTATGGATTTTGGATGGGCCGTGTGTCATGAGCCTTGTGTTGTGATGTTATATCTATCATGGGCTAGTGATAACTTGATAATGAATATAGATACATGGGCCTCTTAGTTCTCGAATGTTGATTTGGCATATCTCAATGTCTTGATATTAACAATTAGGCCTCATTAATCACAATTGGCGTGGGTCAATCTTTGCAATTAAATCGGGTATGTTGTATTAGTGATTGAATGGACTTGAACTTTTGAATGATTTGAACCAGGCTTAATGGATTTTTGATCAGATGATTATTGATGACTATGAGATTTGGATAATGAGATTTGATGATGAGATCTAATGATACTTTGGGTCACGCATTTTCACGGAGTATATTATGTCTGGCTTGAATTGATATTGGAAAATGTTGTTAGGGGTTGTTTGTACGGTATTTCTTTTTGGTTTAAAGTAAAGTTTTCTGGAGGCATCTACTTATTTCTTCTTCTTTCTTTCTACCCTTCTGCGAAGATGTCTTGTTCGGGCGTTTATCAGTATGATAAAGACTTGGCTATTTAGTTACGGTTATGAATCTTTCTCGCTTTTACACACAACGTAGCTATCACTTCGGTGTCTCACGCAGTTGAGGATATGTCAAGAGGTTTTGTACATTGGGTACACTGTTTCTTTTTCACGAGGATTAGTACAAGTTTAAGTAACAAATCTGGGGAATTTTACTTCATGATCAAGTTTGGCATGTCGGGTTTACTTCACCATGTTGTCACTGCAATTGCCGACAGAATGCATGAATGATGTGTTTACCAAAGTGTTTATTGGATGGCTAATGATATTGTTGATGTGGATAATGAACCGTTGATGAACCGCTGCATGTTCCCCGAAAACAGATATTCAACGAAACCAAAGTTGTCATAACACGTTCAAACTTACATTGTTTACGGTTTAGTCTTGATTTTGTAAAATCCAGCTAAAGAAACTATTTCTCGGTTTAAATCATAGATTTGTAAAATCCCGTGACAGTGGAAACATCCTGGTAATTGTTAAGTGCATTTCCGGATCTATCTTACGGTTTATTCTTGGTTTTGTAAAATCCCGCGAAAGAAACTATTTCTCGGTTTAAACTATAGAATTGTAAAATCCCGTGATCATGGAACCATCCTAGAGAAAGGAAAGTGTATTTCTGGATCTTTTCTGATGCTGGTGCTACGGTTTCTACTTCGAAGAAGGGATAAAAGGGTGTACTTCATGAATTGGATGTGTGTTTGGATATTCGTCATGGCAGTTTGGTTATTACATAGTTTTACGGGGTTATGTGCTTTTAACCATGGTCGGGATGAAACCATTATCATAGTTCACTTAAAGCGTCAAAGGAGGCTAGATGTGAGCTTTTAACTAGAAAATGTGACAACGGGGTTAATTCACTATTATTTATTTGAGGTTGAAGTGAATTATCACGGGCGAGTGTACTTAGTATCTGAAGGTATCGGGGATGGTTGGATGAAGATTCTTCAAGATCCTTGTTCGAGCTTATTATAAAAAACGAAGACTTGGAAATCTAGTTATTGTTGGGTGACTTTTACCTTTTCTTTTACCACTGGGGGAATTGGGCTCTTATCACCACAAAATAACTATCACTTTAAGGAGTTACGTTGTAGTGCTCAGTGTCACATTCAATTGTGGATTTTCAAGAGGTGATGTCCGTCTTATACTTGATGGTTGGTTGGTTGAAGAGTATAGAGTACTTAGAGAGTACTTAGAATGCTAATGAAATCGGCACCGCTCTTTGTTACATATGTGCAAGTTTAAGTCACGAGTTCGGGTTAGTTTACTTCAGGTCAAATTCATCATATTGGGTTTTCTCCATCAGTTGTCATGACAAAGAGCCTACTGAATGATAATGGGGTTGATTACAAGTTTGCCAAGAGAGATTGAAAAGAGAGAGATTTATGACGTATGAACACAACAGTTCATGCCTCGTACTCTAAAGAAAAGAAATGTGTACGTTTCAGTGCGCATTATCTTCTGAAAAAGAGAAATCTTCTTATTTATGACCACTCTCACCAACATGCTTCATGCTTTTCCATGCGCTTCGTCATCAAGTGACGGGCTACCGATGATTGTTATCTTATTCCACTTGCTCTTTTATAATGACGATGGCGACATCATATGATAATTTTGCGGGAGAGAAGTGTGAATAGACTACATTTGGATGATTTCACTTATTAAATCAAGAATGGCAAATCCATATGCAATTATTGAGGGGGAGAAGAAGTGTGAATTTACTGCATGGTTGATTGGATTCTGAGAATAAATGGTCAAACGGCTCCAAACTCATGTAAGAACCGAGCTTCTTATTATTGGGTCATCTTCACATGGAGTTTTTCTGATAAGAGCCGTTGGTTAACATCTTCACACGGGCTGATTTAATTAATGACAAAGTGCTTCCAGTTCTTGGTGCTGATTTCCTTAATGAACATCTTTCTGTTCTTGTTTGATTGGGAGGGATTTGAGTTATGGGGATTTGCTATTTGTATGTTACCGGGAATGCATTTGGTGAGTTGAAGATGTTGACTTTCTATTCCCCAATTGGACAATCTTGAAGAAGTTCGAGTCTACAGTCGGTTCTACATTTTCTGCTACATGTTAGAAGACTAAAGACGAGTTGCATTTAACGATCTAAAGACTTATTCTTAATTCAAGCATTCATCATAAAGATTGTCGGTTTAGGGGAGAGCACTAATTGGGGGAGAGTGAAAAGCCAAAGTTAATCCCCTATTAGACTTGCTCACATTCTACTTCAGCACGTTGATTCTCACAAAGCCTTCAAGTGTTCTTCTCAACAGATTTCTAGTGCATGGGCTTATAGTGTGTTGCTGATTCTGAAGTGTCAAAACCAGCAAGGGGGAAGGAGACACGTATCTAAACGCAAGTAAACTTGATGAACTTAATACTTCTAAGTGATTGAAGATATCCCGGGAAGACAAAGGTCATTACCGCAGAGAAACTCAATGTTTATCTCATGGCGTTTAGTGTTCTTATTCCAACTATGTGGGGGAAGAGATGGAAGAGTTAGTTTCTGAAGATAAAAGAGGTACACAAGTGTGTGATGATTTCGGTGCTATCGCAATCATCGGGAGAGAAGATTGTACCTTGGGGACTCAGCTGCTTCACTTGAGTGCTTAATCAGTGATTCGATATATAAATCACTTATTCCGGTGTAGACATCCGCAGAGATTGTCATCCGCAGAGATAATCAGTGATTCGGCTGGCTTCTTCAATGTTATCGGTTATTCTCTCTTTGAATTGGTTACTTCGGGTTCTTGAGCTTCATACTCTATCATCAGGGGAGAGAAAAGTATACATCAGGGTTATTCTTTGGCGATCGGACTTAATCTGCTACTTCAATGGTATAAGTTTCTCTGTCTTCGGTTATATGTGTATTCGGGTTCATGAGCTCTAGTCTAAGAGACTGGCTGAATCTATTCAACTACGTGGGGGAAGTTGTCTCGTGACATCTTTTGGAATGGACTGCTTCAGACTTCAGTGGAAAAGGAATTTGAGAAGAGTTTTTTAAGCGTGGGATGAAACGTTGCTGTTCTTCTATTGGATGATATAACCCCGAACGATGAATCACGATGATTATTCTTAAAAGGAGCAGCAAGTTCGATAATAATGGTGTGTTTCTTTGTGCACCTGGCTAAGAGAAGCTTGAAAGAAAGCTTTGAATCCGATCAGCTAAAGGATTTTCGGTTTGGGGGGAAGCTGCCAAAGTCTCACTTTCAGATGGTTCAATTTCTTTCTTCAATGCAAGAGCCTCGGAAGCTTTGGTGGCGAAAGTTTTAGGGATGATGACTTCTATCTTCTACGACGTGCTGCTCGATATCCTTATCTCGGTAATCGTATCATCATTCTCTTTAACTATATCAGCTACTCTATCTGTGTATATATTTATCAAAAAGCAAAATACAAAAATATAAAACTAACAAAAACAAAATAGAAAAATATAAAACCAACAAAAACCCATAAAAATCAGAAAATTTGAAAAATACCAAAAATATGTTTTCTCAAGACATGTCTTCTGGTATCGATAACATCTACGGTCTTAGAAATGTCATTCAACAATGGCACGGGACTATAGATGAAGTTCGAGCAGAAGGTGTAAATATTTCTTTTCAAAACATGTCACAAATCAAATGGCTTACAGTTATTTCAGACTGTAACCCGCGCTTCAAAAATGGCTTACAGTTATTTCAGACTGTAACCCGGGCTTAAACTATGGCTTGCTATTATTTCAGATAGCAACCCGTTTTTCAAAGAAGGAAAGTGCTACACTTAAACGATTTTCACAAAATTCGTGCACTTATCCTAAAAACTAAATTGAGGAAAGTATGTCGTATGACTGCTGTTCCTACTCAAATATTTTTCCTTCTAAAATTCTTCAGAAAAATATTTGTTTTAACAAAATGGTGGAAATTGAGTTGCTTGAAAATCGATCAGAATCAGAACTTTCATAAATTTGCAAAACCCAATCAATGACTTCAGCTTATTTAAAACTTTTCATAGAAAGAGTCATTGATTGAGGGGGAGAATGTTTTCAAATTTACATCATCTAATGGGCTTTCTTAATCATCCTACGTGCTTATCTGAAAAATATAATTGCCTATGTTGAAGGACTAGGTTTCTAGGATGTGATTGTTAGGATTAGATGATTATAGATTGATGAACACATTATTCCCATGCCTTATATGATCTGATTGATATGTTGGATTGACTTTTATTAGTCGATTGCTGTTTGGGTGATGTCGACCACCATATATCTGTATGTGTGTTCACTAACGTATGCAGGTATATTGGTATATAAGAATGTTCCCGATCCGGATCCCACAATTAATGATGATTGGATGCCGAAAGGAAAGGGTAACTATATCTTGGGTCGACAAAAGAAAACAGGCTTAATTTGACTTCTAAGGAAAGTTGGCATGAAATGCAACGTAAGAGGTCTCACTGCATCAGCAGATGGTTTTCTTCATCATCAAATGAAGAAACGGAGCTTAATTGGACCTCTATGAAGAGTTGGCATGACAAATGCAACGTTAGAAGTCTCAATGCATCAGCAGACGGCTTTCTTCCAGCCTTACATCAACAACAGAAGCAACCTCCATACCACCTAACGTATCTTGTGCAGGAAAAGTTGTGAATGATACCATTTTTAAACAATCTTGAAAATATTGTTTTGAAAATGGAAAAATATTGTTTTGAAAATAAATTGGACTAATTTTTGAAAATCACCGGACTTCATTTTATCAAAACTTAAGTCACTCAATCATCGACTTCGGTCATCGATTGAGGGGGAGAGATTTAAAATAAAATATTTTCAAACGATATTTCTTCATAAAGTCTGGTTTGTACAAAATAAAGTGGTGATCTAAAGATTTAATGTTATGTCATGGTATGATTTTCTTTAAAACTTAAAGATCTTACAAAATGAAATTTTTTCTGTTCTTGTTTGATTGTGAAATTGTTTTATTTTACTTAAAGATCTCTAAAAACAATCATACCTGACACTAACAATCTTTAATGTCTTATATTGATCCTTATCAGTCATTTTTCAAAATTAAATGTTGCCACGTCTTTCCCAAAAATTTTCTAAATGATTTAAATCAATCGGGATCCAAAATCTCAATTGGTTTGAAATTTTTGATCGGGGAGAGATCGTGATTTAAATCTCAAATCGGTTTTAAAGGGTGATTGTTTCAACAGCACTCCTTCCTTCATGTGTCAAACGATTTTGAAATACCTTATGCACATGAGCATTTAACCAAAAACCAGAAGAGTATTTAAACAAGGCCACATTTTCTCCCATGTTTTCTAAACCTTATTAAATCACTTGGGATCCAAAATCTCAAAGGGTTTGATATTTTTGATCTAGGGAGAATTTGTGATTTAATAATGAAATTTGATAAAAGGTGATCGTTTGATTCAAAAGTGCATGCAGCTCTCCCATATGTGCTAAACACTTCGAATCTCGAAGCATATATTGAGGAGGAGCATTTCAAAAGAAAATCAACTTTCAAGGTATAAAGATTCATATGTTTCAACATAAAGTACCTTGATTGATTTTCTAATGGTTTCTTAATGGCTTTGTGATCGTGGATGTGCTTCAAAAGAACTCTTTCCTCTATGTGATAAAATGATTTCAAAATATCCTATGCACATATTGAGGGAGGTACCAAAGAAAATCAAATGGCTTTTTCCATGGAAATTGTGATCAAAATTTATTTCAAAAGAACTCTTGCCTCCATGTGCTAAACAATTTATAAAATCATATGCACATGTTGAGGAGGAGCATTTCTAAATGATCAAAACAATTAAGGTACAAATGCTTTGATTTTATATCACAAGTACCTTGATTGATTTTCCAAATGATTTTCAATTGG
>OU343225.1:121607760-121731407 GCA_910596185.1 Chrysanthemum makinoi
AAGAACAATATAGGAACATTGCACTTGGTTACGACTCAAAAACTTCCTCATACAAAGTTGTAAGGATGTTGCGGGTTGCTAGTTGTAAAGAAGAATTGAGTAAAATGGGTGGATTGTGGTCCTCTTTTTATGACAAGAAAAATTATGATGCAACTACGGCTAAAGTGTATAATTGCAAGACCAACCTTTGGGATGAGATTAAAGATTTCCCATATGTCATTTTTGAAAATGCTCGTGGAGTAACTATGAATGGTTTTCCACATTGGGTGATGTTTAAAAAACGTGGTCAAGATAAAGTTTTGGACCTTGTTATTGTATACTTTGATTTATCAGAGGAGATATTTAAAGAAATTTGCATACCCCATTGGTTAGTGCCGTCGTCTAAATATGAATTTGGTGTTTTTGAAAAGAAGTTATGTTTTATTCATTACACCAAACCATCTAATGAAGTATGGGTAATGCCAAAGCATGGGGAATGTTGGATTAAGTTATCATCTGTAGTAGATGATGCTCGTGTTCGTCTCCCAGGGTGGAGTTCTGGTCGTATTGGTGACAATACAAGTATTTTTAATCGGAAGGCGTTTAGTGGGGCCATCTATGTTGAGAGTCTAGTCTCTCCTTTGGGTGGGAAAGACATGGTTGGATGAAGCTGTAGGTCACGATTGGACTGACAATGCAAGGTGACTTCTTTTTATTTTCTTAGGGGGTGCTTGGTTGGGGGTATTGGGGGGGGGGAGGGTGGGGGTAGGGAATGGGAAAGAGAATGAATAAACATGCCTCGTTAGGAGTAGGGAATGCAATCATTGCTTAGTAGTGGTTAATGGGGCATCACTCACTAAATTGGGAGGAAAGGTAATGATTACCCACCACCACCACCACCGCCACCCATCACTGCCACTCACCACTACTCACGACGACGATGACCACCACCACCCACCATCGCCGCTCCCCACCACCCACCACCACCACCACCCACCATCGCCACCACCACCACCACTCACCACCACCCACCATCACCACCACCTACCACCACCACCCACCATCGCCACTCACCGCGACCACCACCACCCACCACAGCCACCCATCACTGCCACTCACCACCACCACCACTACCACTTTGGAGGTTAATGTGTTTTTATTAAACCAAGCACTATCAAAGATAATGATAATCTCTGTTCCATTCCTTTGCTTTCCCTTTCCCTTTTCCTTTCCGATTCCCCAATACTAACTAGGCACCCCCTTAGTTTCCTAGTTGAATGTTACTTTCTGCTATCTGTTACTAAATGTTTTTTTATTTACATAAAATGCCAACATGTCTTTTCATTTGTCTTGTTTTAGTCATTCTACCTTTTTTATACATCCGAGTCTTATTAGATGGCTTTGTAACACGTATGAATCATTGATTGTGTCCTGTCCGAGTCATTAAAATATGCCTACAAAATGACTCAAACGATACACAAAGCTATCATTAAACAACTCAGGTGTACCAAAAAGTACAGTGACAAAACCGGGTCAATTGAAAATTTACGGGTTAGCATTTTATATTAAAAACACTCTTACATGTTAGCTAATTATCTTAAGAGTTAGAAGTGATTCCCTACTTTTTTATATGATGAGACTACAATTCTAGTGGATATTTTCACATTGATCTCATCAAGAACGTCTTGTAGCTCTTTTTTAAGGTCGTAGGAGAGACTATTAGGCTATTACCACACATATAATGAGATAACTATGGCTCAAGCGTTTTTTTAGATTGAGGGAATGCTATATGCTTTTAAAAAAGTCTTAATTATCGTCCTAATGCCACATGTAGAGGTGGCAAAACTGGCAGGGCGGAAGGGTTTGGGTAATGGGTCCAAATAAGCTCGGGTCAAAACGGGAAATTTTAAAAACGGGTTCGGGTCAAAACAGACCAGTTAAAAAAACGCTGAATGACTAAAAAAAACTTTTGTCCTGACAAAAATCAGGCACAGTTGAGCGTGTGGGGTTTTAATTCTCTTATTTTATTTATTTATTTATTTTGATTATATTTTATAATAATCAACATCTATAAATGTTACTTTAAATTTTGTTATATTTGCAAAATAAAATTTGTAGCATTACAGTATCAAACTAATTATAGTGACTTATTCCAGTTGGTTTTAACTTTGAAGTTTACAAAATATAAGATTTTTTGATCAAATTGGTTATTAATATCTATTAGTATAATAATAACTGTATCATATACGGAGTATGAACATTGTATTAATGGCCTAATGGGAGTAAAGTAATATCTAACATAATTGTTTAAAAGTGAAAATATCAAAAAGTTGATCCCCGTGGCAAGCATTCAAGAAAGAACACAGTGTGTGCATGGTGTTACACTGTCACCACTCCAGCTCTTATTTCAGGGTTGACTGATCTGTTTTGTACTTTACCCATTCTTGCCCATCTAACCACCCTCCGTTAAATTTACAATTTCTCTACCTTTCGGCCCAATATGACCCGCATGACAATATCCTATAGCCCAACAAGTCCCGAAGAACTTAAATATAGTTCCCAAATTTACATGAAATCAAGTGTCTGGGCGGATATTTCTGGCTCTAGCCACATGTCAATCATCTGTATAACTAGAATGGACCCGTTCATTCGCACACTATAGATGTTTGGTCATGTGGCATTAGTTGGCCGATTAGGAATGCTTTTAGCTTCTCTTTATATTTATACTAGTTGTAGTGGGTCATTTATCTGGTCTAATTGTGCATGTGTTTGTGCAGAGTCTCTTTGGACAAGTCAAGAAGCATACCGAAGGGTTGACTGATGGAATCTGTATTTCTTTTTTTTCCGTTTTTTTTTAATGTTAAATGTATGAAGACTTGGAACCTGCAACTGTTTGGTGTCATTTACTGCTTTATCTTTTGTGTAAGAGATCTGGAATTTTGGATGATATGGTTGATCCTTTTGTTATGGCCTTATGGGCTCGTTTATGCTTTTATTTCTTTTTTTGTAAAGGCGTTTATGCTTTCATTTCTATCAAGTACGTAAAATGGATGTCTGACCAGATGTAGCTCTCTCAAAAACATTGAGTTGGTAAATACATCTTTCTATCCGTCAACTAGGTATTTAAACCATAAGGGGGTATTTGGTTGGCGGAAATGATTTCATTCCCTTGTTTGGTAGATGCTGAGAAATGAAAACCAGGTTTGTGCTTGGTCTTGTTTATATATTCTTGTTGGGATTTTGTTTCTCGTAAAGCTCAACTCTGGTTTTTCTTTTATTACTATATGGTATGCTTTAAGCCACAGTTTGTTTTATCAATATTTACTCTATCAATGGTTAATTTGTTTTTGGGTGGAACTTGATTGGCATATTTTGAAGTGGGTTGCTTTTTATATCATTTAGGTTGTAGCACATTTTTTGCTTGGGTTTAAACAGATTTTTGCACTTTTTGGAGCAACAATTCCTTTGTTTGCATGAATATCAGAAGTGTTGATGCTTTCGCCTATGAAATATAGGGGATTGTATAGATTATTTACAGATTAGGAAGGCTAGAATTAGATTAGGAGGTTAGATGGTAGGTACAGAGTTGTTTTGCTAGTTTGTCTTTCCTTTTTAGGCGCGTTGTTGTAGCCCTGTGTATCCTTTTTGCCTTTGCCTTCGCATTAGGTAGAGAACCCCTTTGCTTTATGCCTTTTCGAACTTAGTTTGCGCCTGTAGGTCCTCTTTTTTATTTTTGCCTTGAGTAACCGGGCGGATTGGAGTCCTATTTGAGTAATAGCTTAATGCGTACTATTAGCCTTTTTGCTCTACTCGTATGTATTTTTTGTTCATGTCTATGGAGATCAGTTAATTTTCTTTATTTCAAAATTTGTTCATGTACTATTTTTTTTTGAAAGGATTTGTTCATGTACCATTAGCGGCCACTTCCTAGAGATGAATTTGTATGTTCAAATAGCTTAAAAGGGGTGACAACAATTCTTTAGAATGATTCAAAGAAGCTTTGGTTTAGGGAACCTCTATTACAGATTTACTACTATGGTTTTGGATCGACTTTTTGGACTATTTATTCTTAATAACTTAAAACTACTACCAGACATCTCGTATTCGGACTAAAGGAACTATATACGCAAATGACTAATGGGTTCGCGCGCATTTTAATTGCTAACTTATATTATGAATACTTACAATAGCTCATTTCAAGTTTTACTATAACTTTATACACGTATGTGTTTGTGGAAAATAGATCAAGTCGGAAGAGAGTAAGGGAGTAGCATCATCATAGAAATTTTTACGACATTTATGAATGAGACAGATTTCCATACCAAAGGGTGTTGCCTATAATGTACGTAGAAACACAAGAAGCAAATTCAAACGAAAGTCAAATAGAAATCATAGTGAAATCGAATGATTAAACCTAATGTGATGATACGAGGCCTTTTCTTCTTGATTTCATAGCTCTAGTGACTGATCTTGAGACCTTAGAATGGTGAAATTCGTATGTGGTGAGTGAATGATATAGTCGCCAAATTGGTGGAAGAGGGATGAATAATTGGTGAAATGGGTGGATCTATTTATAAGGATAGAAGTAAGGTTACACTGAATTTTATGGGGAAAAGATTGGCATCTATGTGAAACATAGATGTTAATAATTTGCCTGGATAAAGGTTGTGGTTTTGATAAGCATCTAGGTAGAACCTAGATCCCAATATTCTTCAATCTTCCAATATTCTTCAAATCGCCTAAGTATCCTCCGAACATGATATGCCGTATTCTTCAATCTTCCAATATTCTTCAAATCGCCTAAGTATAATATACGTCGTATGACAATAAATGGATACGCCGTATTCTTCTGAGTACAATAAGGTATTGAAATTATCATAGTTAAGTATACGACGTATCCTCAGTAGCATGGATACGCCTTATCTTCCTCTAGAAAGAGTGCTTGTTTTCTTTGTTTTAACTCCAAATAATGCCATTTTCCGTGTCTTTTCTAATATTGCTCTATAAACACTAAAAGTAGTAAACTTAAGAATTAAGTATCAATTCAGTCATAAACATATAATAAATGACCAATAATTGTGGGATAAATATAATATACATTTGATGTTATTAGTTGCCTATTTTTTTTTTGGAAAGGCTGATGATATAAATAAGAACAAGGAAGACTCCGAGGAGGAGTCAAGAAAAGAGCTTATACAAGACACAAGCAACCAAGTAAGGAAGAAGAAAAAGAACCAAAAAGAGCCAAAACTACCAACATTACAATCTAGAGTAAAATCTCAAAAGGTCTTGAAATCCACACATTCCAGTTTGCATCAAGAGACTTGCACCTAGCTGAGATCCACGTCTTCGAGATACGTTGAATGGAGGGAAAGATATCCTCATCCAGGATTTTGTTAATTGAATCAATTTTCGCGTTTATAACCCTGTTTGTCCACTTCCAGATCGCCCAAAGGCTGCAATATAAAACTCCATGGAGGATCTTATTGATCCGAGAGCACCCACCAATCCGAACCAAACCAGCCGCAATATCAGGAACTGAAAACGAGGGGAAGACGGGGGGAAAACCGATGTTCCACCAACTCCACACCTTTCTCCAAACCTTCAGTACCCGGGGACAACTAATACAACAATGATCAATCTCTTCTAAGCCCTGATCATAGAATGGGCACATGACCGAGGGTAATGCTATGCCTCGGTTAGACAGGTTGGAATGGGTAGGCAACCGATTAAGAGAAGCTCGCCAGACGCAGATGCTAACTTTACGAGGAATCCAAGAGTTCCATCGGTAGTGATTATTAATAATAGAGTCGCTTAGAATCGAGTTCTGGATGGATTTTACAAGAGACTTAACCTTAAAATTACTAGAATTATCTCGGGTCCAGGCCCACTTATCAGTCCCATTCGAAGATAGGGAAGTGTTGCTAATCAAATCAACCAGAGCCTCAAGGCCGTCACAGGCCCTACCTCGAGGGTTGAGACGCCACAACCAATTTACCCCCACATGCCATTCGAGAAGCACCAACGATCTGCCACTTTGCAATCTTTATTCAACATAAAGCCTCGGAAAGACGTCCATGAGCCTAATACCATTCACACACCACGAGTCCTTCCAAAACAAAGTATCAAGACCATTTGAAACTTTTAAGACGAAAGAATTATTGAAGGAGCTGTCAATAGTACATATGTGAGACACTGCCTTTAAAATGTCACACCAAATGCCTCCAACCCCAAAGGAATTAGAAGACGAGGAGAAGCCACCACCATCACCATAGAATTCATTAATAACCAAGCGCCAAAGGGCATTTTTTTTCACAAAGAAAACACCACTTCCATTTGCAAAGAAGACCAAGATTTTTTGCCATAAGACTGCCCACTCCCAACCCACCTTTGTCTAAGTCAAGAAGAATACTACTCCATTTGACCCAACTTATACCTTTTTGAGAATCTTTGAAGCCCAAAAAAAAAAACGGCTTCTAATTGACTCCAAAAGATTGATGATACTTATCCGAGCTTTGAGTAGGGACAAATAATAAATGGGGAGACTCCCAAGTACTGATTTGACAAGGGTAAGTCTACCGCCAGTAGAGAGGGCTTTAGCCTTCCATGAAGAGAGCCTATTTCGAAACCGGGCAATAACCTCATTCCAAACGCCAATCGAACTCAACCTTTTACCAACTGGGAGGCCAAGGTAAGTGAAAGGAAGAAACTCGTGAGAACAACCAAGGGAAGATGCCAAAGTCTCAACTTCATTGCAATGTACACCAACACCAATAACTCGACTTTTCGAAATGTTTACTTTAAGGCCCGAGGCTAGTTCAAAGCATTTGAGGATATGAATAAGATTCAAAGCGTTTCCCCTCGACCATTCCCCAAAGAACAGTGCGTCATCCGCATACTGAAGAAGAGAAAGGTTGGATCCATTTTCGGCAAGGAAAACCCCTTTATAAAGCCCCTTTTCACAAGCTTCCAAAATTGTAACTTGAAGGGCTTCGGCAACAATAAGGAAAAGGAAAGGAGAAAGAGGGTCTCCTTTTCGAAGTCCTCTCTCAAGTTTGAATTCCTTAGACGGAGAACCATTAACTAGAATCGAGATAGAGGCCGAGGAAAGGCAAGAGGCAATCCATCTCCTCCATTTATGCCCAAAACCCATTTGTCTCATAATATCAAGAAGAAACTCCCAATTGACACTATCAAATGCTTTCTCGAAATCAACTTTGAAGAGGAGGAGTTTGAGTTTCTCGATGTTTGCGATTCGGGTAGCCTCATTAGCAATGAGGCAACCGTCAAGGATCTGCCTTCCCGTTATAAAGGCCGATTGGTTAGGACTAATAATAGAGTCAATAACCTTCGATAACCTATTTGCGAGGACTTTCGAGATCACTTTGTAAACACACCCAATAAGACTAATGGGTCTGTAAGAAGAAAAGCAAAGGGGGTCAAATTTTTTTGGAATCAGAGCAATGAAAGATGGGTTACATCCATTAGCGATGTTACCTGTGGATTCAAAAAACTTGAGGCAATCCCAAAAGTCTTGCTTGATGACATCCTAGTAAGCCTTGATGAAATTAAAGTTGAAGCCATCCGAGCCCGGTGCCTTGGAACCCGCGCATCCCCAAATCGCCTCCTTGACCTCCTCATAGAAAAAGGTTTTTCCAAAGATTCAGCATTTGTACTGGACAAGGAACGAAATCGTCTGCTAGAAAAACTAGGCCGGTTAATCCCACATTCCCGAAATCTTGACGAGAAGTGCTCGAAAGCAGCTTGTTTAATGGAATCAAGATCAACACGCCAAATCCCATCCGAGATAATGCCTTTGATATTGCTCCTGGAGTAACTAAACTTAAGTGAGGAATTGAAAAACCTAGTGTTTTCGTCGCCTTCAACCGCCCATTTCAAACGACACTTTTGTTTTAGATCTTCCCTTTGCATTTGATCAAGATGATTTAGGTCCATAATCCATTCCTCACGCTTGTCCACTTCGAAGTTGTTAATAAAACCATCCTCAGCCTTCGCGTCCCAATCCATCAACTTCTGACATAAATCCTCTTTCAAAGTGTTCTGAGAAGCAATCTTATTAGAGGTCCATGCCTTTATATCCGATCTAAGCCTCTTTAGTTTGTTTTTTAGAGCAATATCAGGAGGAAGTAAAGACATACTAAGATTCCATGATCCTATAACCATCTCCTTAAAACCTGCCTCACCAATCCATTTATCAAAGACCCGATATGGTTTTGGACCAAAATTTTGGGATCCCACTTTCATGAGAATAAGGCAATGGTCTGAGGAGGAGCGACACAAAACTGAGACCGAGGCGTCATTCCAAATATCAAAAAAATTACTAGAGACCAAAAAGCGATCAAGTTTACTAGCTTTTTTTCCATGCTTGTCAAATCTTGTAAAACGTCTACAACCAAGAGGGAAGTCAAAAAGACCCACCCTAGACACGAAATCATTAAAAACAGCAGCCTCGGAGGCATCAAATAAGCTGCCAATCCTTTCATCTTGACATCTCACAACGTTAAAGTCGCCAAAAACGACCCAAACAACGTCAACCGAACCCATAAGATTCTTAATCTCTACCCAAACTGCTCCTTAAGGTGACTAGATTGAGGAGCATAGACGTTTAGAAGACCAACCTTTTTTGATGCCCCAGCCCACTCACCAACAACTCCAAGATAGTTCCTGTTGACAAACTTTAGCTCTTGAGAAAATAAACGAGAATCCCACCAGACGCTCCAACAGAGCTGATGTGGACAAACTCAACAAAAGGACGCGACCATAGGGATCGGGTTAAGAGCAAATCTACATCCTCCATCTTGGTTTCTTTAATACCAAAAAAACCAGGCATATTATCCTCAATCAAACGCCTAATCCAACTCTTTTTAAAATCATGACCCAGACCATTAGAATTTAAGGAGATACCAATCATTAACACAAAGATGACACCTAGAAACCATGCCACACTAGATCTAAGAAGATCGACCAGGTTTGGAGATGTCTTGAAGGAGAAGCCGATTTGAGCACCAGTGTTATTCACTGCCGCTTCCTCCTCCAAACCCTCCAAACTTTCATTCTGCGAGAAAAAATTTCGAGACCCAACGCAAGATCCAGTCACAAGTCTTCTCCTCCTTTTAGACCTTTTTTTCGTATTTTCACAGCCATAAATTTCTTTTCCAGCATTATCCGAGATTCGTTGAAAACTAGAGAGGAGGTTCTTCAATTCCAAATCCTCTTGGACATTCTCACAATTTTGGTCAACAGGGACATTAATGTCTGGGGTGGAGTTATTAACCTGGTTTATATTATCCATAGAACCAATGGGATTACAAAATTGGCCATCTTGAGAAGGGCCAACAAAATCCACAAAAGATGAGGAATAGGCCAGGTATTTATCCAAAGGAGGTGGGGAAGGTAGCCCAGAAGTAAGGGGGATAAAACATTTGTTTGAGGCCCCACAAAAGAAGAGTCACCGAAAGAGTCACGGATGGGATGGAGGACCTCTTTATCATTAAGAGGATCAGCCTCGAGACCGTCACCATTTACAACCCTAGAGTTCGGCATATTAAGAGGAGTCAAGCATGTGATGGGTGACTTTTCGTTTTCTCTACGATCCAAAATGCTATCAACAGATGAAGCACTACCACCACCAAGACCATGATCTACCAAAGTGGGACCAACAAAGTCTTCTTCATAGTTTGAGCTGTCATCATTCCTATCGAGTCCATCACTCGAAGAGGAAATGAACGATGTTTGGACAGGTTCTTCAAAAACCATGATGGAATATGTCTTTCCATTTAACGTAACACTTAACTAATGGTGTATCTCGATCATTTTATAAGTGAGAACCAGAGATTTAACCCCATGAAGGTTTTTAGAATTGAAATCAAGTCTCCCCACCTCAAGGACTTTTCCAAACTGATTAACCACCGACTTAACACTGCCACTATTTCTCGCCAGAACCGGGAGACCTTCTATAGTAACCCACGTGAGCCTACCTGATTGTTCTCCATTGTCTTCCCATAACTTTAGATCATCGAACCACTGTTGCAACCACATTCTATTAGCATCGTGGCCTGATTTAGCGGTTTCCTTAGAGTTCCATTCGAATAGGAGCGAAAGACCCCCTATGTACTTCACCTTACATTCATCCAACCCATTGTTGCTCACAATATCCCAAGCATTTTGGAGCACCTGGAAGTTCTTAGCCTTCCCCATCCAACAACACTCAAGCCTTGACTTAATAAAGCAATATTCTGAAATAGAGACGGGTTGGAGTTTAGGTTGAGCATGGTCTTGGTGACCAAGAACAGCCTCTTTGAAAGATTGATTAAAAGGGTTTGGTTTGATTCTAGTCTTAGAATGAACCCCATGAGTAATTGGTGGAAAGTCAGAAACGGGGACACCTTTCCCCCTACTTTTATAAACTTAGCACGATTAATCACTAACCTAGAGTCACCGATCAAGATTCCTTTGAGCTTCCATTCAAACGCTGCAATATCTCCCACATTTTTGAATCTAACAAAACCAAATCTCGAACCCTTTTTTGTTTTTTTGAAGGCTATATAAACATCCACGACATTACCATATCTCCTAAACATCTTCCATAACGCACCATTGTCCCAAGAATCTGGAAAATTAGTGAAAAAAAAGGAAACAACCATATCCCTCATAACCCTATCGAAATCAGATAGTTTTCCACGACTTGATCGATTACTTGTGTGGTCGTACCCCACATTTCTGGTACTACTATATCTCCTTGTAACATCTTCGCCATGATTTGGCCCTTGTTTTTTGTTGTTTTTCTGGTGGACAGTAGTCCAACCTTCATCATTGGTGGTATTGTTGTTATTGGTGGCAGGGTGTGGTGGTTTAGGGCTGCTATTGTTGGAGGGATAGGGTGGATGAGGGTGATTTTTTGGGAGGTGGGTTTCTCTCCCCATTGACTTTAGAGAGAAAAAGGCAACGAGAATCTAAAGAATTTCTTATTTTTGTTATTAGTTGCCTATTTAATCTTAAAGAACACGAGGAGCCGCAATAACCTATCTTTGTCTTCGGACCAAGACTACACTTCTCCACAAATCAAAACCATCAATTAGCATAACTTGTTTTACACATATATTCTCCATATTTCCCCAAATCAAGTTTTAACATGATGTACAATCAATTAGCATGTTTGGGTATATATGCAAATATGCAAGTTTTAGTGGGTATATATGCAATTGACCCTACTTTAATAATTGTTTTTATGTAGTTTTCTAGTACCTGTTTGACCTTTCTTGGCATGATTTCTTAGATCATCATATGAACATGCCATTTCGACGTGGTTTTCCCAAGCATCATTATAGTGTACTGTCGTGGTAAAGTCTGCAAGCCACTGAAGATTATGATAGAGCACTCTTTCAGTGATAGGCTTAACTTCATCAATCTCAGTACGGGGAGATTGGGCTTTATGAGCTTCAGGATGAGGGGAGTGAGGCTGAGAGCCTTGTTCATCAGTGGTTTTTAGAGGAGATGGAGGTGCTTCAGTTTTTGTTTCTCTTGGTGGAAAAGGAGGTTCTTGATCTGAGCAATTCACCATCACCAACATTGATAGCCTTTTCTTCATCATTGAACTCTATTATATCTACTTCATCAGAGTCATCAATTATATCCTGAAATGGGGTTTTATCCGCGTGGTCCTTAGAGCCCCCTGATGATAATGCTTTGCGTCCCTCATGCTTGACTGCTGTGTAGCGGAACCTTCTTGGGGATCTTTTGTAAGTGAGGGGTTGTTGCTCCTCCCATGAGAGAGTTGTTTGTTTCTTTCTGAGTCTTTAGAGTCTTCTCAAGGTCCCTCAGGCAAAGATTGTAAAAGTCAAACAATTTACACATAACACCCGGAATTCAAAAGTAGGCTACAGAGAATTGAAAAGAAAAGAAACAAAAGCTAGGCATGAAAATGCATGCAGTGACAATTTAGATACATTTCCAAGTAATTACGTTTTTATTTTATTTTAATCTATTTCGAATAATATAATACCCATAATTGCATTTATAAATTGCAATTAATTAAAAAAAATAATAAATAGTATAGTTATGTTAGTGATTGGCACACTCATTTTTTTTATTTGCACACTCCAGTGTATAAATTGGAAAAGCATTATAAGATAAAATTACAATTCTTTATAGTGCAGAATGGAGTGTGCAAATAAATTTATCTCCCTATTGTTACACTACAAGGGATGAGCATTTGGAGCCGAATCCCGGTATTGAACCGAAACCGTACCGTACAAAAATGGTGCCGACTCCTGATATAGGGTACGATACCGGTACCATGAATCGAGCCAAAAAATAATTCGAGACCACTAATACGGTACCGGTATAAGAGTGGGATATTACCAAAAAAATTCCCAAAATATTAGTAGTCATGTTTTTTAATATAACAACTTATCCAAACATCCATTGGGCCCACTCCAAGCCAACAATAGTCATGTATTTGGTATGGGGGTTTAGTTTGGGTTTTGGTTTGATGTGATTAAAGACATTTGTTTGGTAAGTAAAATTTTATGGAATGGGAAATTAAATAATGTATGGATTCCTATAGATCTATAACACTATATATTGGTGGGTGTTATATTTTTTTTCTTCTTACAAACAGGGCCCACCACTCACATAACATAACTTTTCATATGATAATTTTTTGTCACTTTCTTTATTTACACTTATAATAATACACAAATATTAATTTAAGTTTTATATTAATCAATAAAATAAACAAATTATTATAATAATCAAATTGTTTCTCTCTCCGCATTTTCTTTCAAATTGAATCCCACTACCATACTCATTTACAAACCAAATGGACCCTAAATCTTTCATAAACCCTCCCAAAAATTAAACCCTAACTTATTATGTAAGTTTTGGAACGTTTGTAAGTTACGACTATATTGGTGATCTGTTTATTTAATTGTTGCGTTTTTTGACACGTTGTGGTTTGAAATCACTCGAAAATGCACATTTGTCCTGTTTTTTGTTGCAGTCACAGAAAGTTAATAGCGCGAATTCTAGATTTTTTTTGGTTTAACAAAAACCGAGAAGAACCGGATAGGTACACCAGGTACTGGTACCTGAATCCCGTCTGGTATGGTATGTGATTTGATATTTCTTTTGCATCTTCATGGAAGTGTAAGACAGGAGGCGAGAACGAGAGGTATACTTATGTTAATAGTTCAAAATTTCATAATCGTATTGTTAGGTTCCCATATTAGTAACACAAGCATCAATATAAGAAAGGAGATGAAGGAAGGATCGGATGAACACACACACACTCTACGCGTAAGATATGAGAGAAAAGTTAAGCATAAGTGAAATGTAAATGTGAACAACCAACCTTCAAATGAAGGTTTACATGGGTATTTATAGGAAGGAACTAAGGCAACATGCAAGCTCCCTTCCTTTCCCATAATGGGCTTTGGCATAGGCTCATGGGCTTTCTACATGAGCCTAGTCTTGATTACTAACATAAAAGCCATAATTAAGCTAACTATTACATATTAATTACTAACACTTGAATTCTAGTTTAGGAGTGATTCCAATAATCTCCCCCTAAGTGTTAGTGATTGATGATTTGATCTTTAAACGTTGTAGGTGCTGATGTAATAGTAGCTTTGACGTCTTCTGACATTCTTCTTTCTTGTAAGAAGAAGTGCCTTGATACGAACAATCTCCCCAGTGTAGGGATCTTGTTTGCTTTGAAGTTTTTCAACTTTGACGTCATCATTATCTTTGTTCTTTGTGATGGAAGTGATAGTATGTTGTTGTTGTCTGCATCAGGTCCGCTTTGTTCCTTCAGTGTCTCCAAGTCTTTCTCCAACATGCTCACACACTCTTTAACGTTAGATTTCAATACTGATGTAGTTCTCTTAGTCTTTAAACTTTGTAGATTCTTTGACTATGACGAAGAATCATTCTGACTTTGTGTTGCCTTTTGAGAGAACTTCAATTAGGGATGTTGTAGGTATGAGCATGTGGAGAATCTGCACGATCTTTTCTACACGCAAGCATCCATAAGAAGAAAACATAAAACATAGGTTAGAAATAATCTAGCGCTTACAGGTTTGAACTTCGAGAGTGTTAACAGCATAGTGTGAAAACACAACTCTAATGCTCACAAAGGTCGTTCTGAACTGGAGTCCCACAAGTGAGATAACACGATGTACCGAAGTACACCTACTTTTCAGATGAGTCGCTGAGGTACAGAATCATCACCCCACTGTAGACCGTTTGAGACACACTAAGCGTAACCCACAAGGAGTTACCAAAGTGACCTGCTGTCAGGGCTGTTTGATGTTGACCCTGGGAGGAGTTTCCATTCAATCACTGAGGATCACATTTGTGAACATCTCATAAATGTTCTCGACAAATTTCTAAGATCTGTGTAGGACTCGATAATGTATCACTTGCGTCCTTATTGTTGAACGACAAGTGATAAAATGTCAAGTGTACCTAAGAGATCTTTCTCGTGGCTTTAGACTCATTAGTGCGCTTTGGTTTTCCTGAGCGGAGACTAGGGAGAGGGTCTCCTTCTTCAATACCAGTAATCTCTAAGAGAAAGCCGATAGTTTACCTAGGGTTCCCTGTAAGAATGAAACAACTTCTGTTGAGAGAAACTTGAGTGGCTAAGAAGGTTTAGTGCATGCGTCACTGGGTCCATGACGACTTTTAATCTTCAATACCGGTGTCATCAAGTGACAACTAGTAGCATATGAATTGAACCCGGTGTCTGCCCTAAGTTGAATAATCTTGAGGGCTATTTGTTTTCACCATTTTCTTTACTTTTCTTTTTAATTCTTCAACTCCTTCTTTCTCCAATTCTCTTTTTCTCCTTTTTTATAATCATACCTAAGGACTTCTAATTCTAACTATTGGTGGTGTCCTTGGGTAGATCCCTCCGGCTCTGGCGGATCATAGGACGGTTATTCCTGACCTTAGTCACCTTATAATACCATGACTAACCTATGTTGTCATAAAACCAATTTTCTTGAAAATCTCTCAAAGTGGTTATGAGTAAAAGCATTTTGTACCACTGTTGAGAGTTTAAGATTTTGCAGAAATACCCCCCTCCACACGTGCTTGAGAATTTTGACAGAAATCTGCACGGTGAGAGAAGAGCGCGCACTTTTGAATTGATCAACTCAAGATAGACAATCCCTCGCGAGACACGGTTACGTTGCATAGTTAAAGAGTTGCGTTGTCAGCTTTTAGGTGACAACTAGCTCTAATAACTACCTTGAAGGTGTGGACAAACCTCGAAAGATTATCAAACCCGTCAAAGTTCATGTCTACCAAGAGTTTTCTCGAATGGTACATTCTACTAGGACAAGTCCTTTGCGATACACATTTACATCACTAGCGAACTAGCTTGAAATTATTACCCGTCCCGGACAAGTCTTGTTTGGAATTGGAAATTCCATGTTAAAGTGTCAGTCACCCGAATTATGGTCTAGCATATGTTAGCTCGTAGACGTGTCATTATTTGCGTTATTTAGTAGTTATTTAGTTAGTTTATAGCGTAGTTTAGTCTAGTATAACACCGTGGAGGAAGGATGGGTCTTTACCCACTGTATACCTGATCCACAGGCCGTCAGGAGGTCGTGTAGTCTGTAAGTATAAATACCCCTTCCATCCTTGGAAGGGGTGGTGCTTCTTTCATAATCTAACATTCACATTTTGTGCTACAAGTCTCTACCAAGAACACCCTCTCTTATCTTTCTCTCTCTAAATGGCTAACATGTATTTCCATCATCCAAGACCACCCGAATCATCAACACAATAATATTTACGATCCTACAATTGGTATCAGAGCCAGGTTTTGTTGCTTGTGGTGATTATCGTGGTTCGATTCATGGTTTTGTATGCGGTTTGTTTGGGTCTAGTTTGCGTTTTGATAAAGTTGATTGTTAAATGGATATGTTGTTACTGGTGGTTGTTGTTATGTGGTCAAAACATTCTAAACTAATTTTAAAAGGATTTCATAAGTCTTGTTTTTAACAGATTTGGTTTTTGATGTGTTGTGTCGTTGTTTTTAACAAATATTATCTAGCATATGTCTTGTTTTTAACAAATGTTATGTCATTGTTTAAGCTGGAAACTGTTTGATATTATCTACATGGTACCTTTTGTTGGTTGATTTGAAGTCATAATGGGTCATCTGGTGGCTTTTGAGGTCAAAACAGAAGCAGTTTTATGCAGTTTTTCTGGGTCATTCTTCATAGCGAGTTGGTCATATGTTCCTTCATAGCGACTTGTCTAAGTGTCTAGATTCATTGTACCTTCTTTATAGCGAGTTGATGTAGCGACTTTACATTTTTGAATGTCAAGCGAGTTGTTAACAGATTTGAAGTAGCGACTTGTATCAAGAAAATGATGTAGCGACTTATCCATGAGTATTTACTCATGGTAGCGACTTGCCAAAGCGAGTTGACAAGTAGCGATTTGTTTTGAAAAAGTTTAGCGACTTGACTCATGACATATTAGCGACTTGTTAGTAAATAAAGAAGAAGATAAACGGAGCGACTTGTTGACTCATAAACCAAATCTGTTGACCTCTGGTTATCAACCTTCATCAGTCCACAACACAACAAATCTTAATCACATCTCCAACTCTATACTTAACCTAGACTCGAAATACATATAACAAGGACATCAATTGAAATCTCAGCTCTCTAGCTTGTGGCAGTCAAAGACAACATCAAGACCTTGAGGGTCTAAATCATGAATAGAGTTAACCATCACAGATCTCTACTTAAATATCTCATAACATAAATGAATGGTAACTAATTGATCTCAGTTTCGAAGGAGTGTAAGGTTCATCAAAACGCATAGATATTAAAAGTCTATACAAACCTTCAATTACATCATTGATCTTTTTGATATTCATGTAAAGCTTTATTGCTTTTGTTCGAATTTAAGAATCGAAAAATAACATGTAAGTTATTTTCGTGTTCTCATTCGTTTGTCTCATAAGGTCATCACCTCTTGGGTGATTCGTGAGTATGGCATGTACTAGCCATCCCGTGGCTATCAAAAGTCATTATATTGGATCCATCCTGTGGCTATCTCGTACATACATGACAGGGTCTACTAATGATACACCATGACTTTTTGATTCGTATATCATATAAGGTTTTGATGGGGTCATGAGTTTTTTGATTATGAGACGAGGATTTGTTAATTATCTGTATTTGTCTTGAGTGAAATTAGGGTATGATGTATGATTACTTGGTGTTTTATTGTAACACCCCGCCTTATCAGACCACAATATTGTCGCTTGCCGTAGGCTCATGGCTTTGTTTTGTGGCCTCATTTGAAAACTTAGTCACCCAAGCCAGTACTACTCTCACATGAGCACCAGTTCCTAAGAACTCCACCGCAGTGACCACAAAACGCTGAATGGACCCTCATTCTTTTGATGTTTGTCTGACTTTGATGATTCAACCTTCTTCTAGACCTATGTTAGTGAAGCATGCAATCTTCTTTGGAGACATCAAGCTCAACGAGGCACAAAGATGGTTCAAGTACTGTGAAACTACTAGCATATTGTGGTCAATAGTCAAGATCAGATTCATCCGCTACATATATTTCATTTGAGACATACAAATATGTCCATGACTCCACCATCTATAGACTCACTTTCGGCATGTTTCAAGTCCCATTTCGTAAAGGACCAAATAAAAGGGTGTCGTGGCTATACTGGACGGATTATACCTTTATATCGACATATATATAGTGTGTGATTCATGTAGCAAGAATATTATCTTTGGTCTTAGCTTCTTTTATCTAACTATATGTGTGTAAAATACGCATATAGAGGTTTATCTCATGATTTTTCGTAGCATCGACCTATTTCATGATTTTATTTAGGATCTTGATTCAATCATTCATGTTTTTATTTATGCACATGGTGCTATCACAAAGAATGTAGGTCATACATTTTGACAATTGGGGTAGCTAGTTTTAATCTTTTATGTAGGTTAATGTGACAATAAACTCATGCATTGGTGTACAAGTAGTGAGATGAGGATCGTGGTACCTTTGTAATGTGATGATACTTTCTTCTTGGAGTCTTTAGGTCATTTGAAATAATGGAGGTGGAGAGGGATAAATCAATTATTTATGGAGAGGTGGACGGTTTATTTTTAGGAGGTTACCATACAATTATTTGTTACACCTTTTATTTATTTTATCAATATGCATTTTATTTAGTCAAGCAACATCTTTGTGTTATATCTTTACTTGTGATATGCCTACCTTGATTGGGTATTTGTTGCTTCTAGGAACAAGTACTTGTTGATAAGTAAGATTTATTTCAAAAGCTCCAAGAAAATCAATTATTATAAGTACATGGCGAAATTATCGGTGGCTTTATTTTATGTAGGTGTATTAGTCTTTTTGGTAGGGTTTTTTTATACTCATGGTATTAGGGTATGAAGTGGATGTAAGATTCTCAACTCGTGGGCCTGTGGTGATTGAATCAGGCATGGATTTTGGATGGGCCGTGTGTCATGAGCCTTGTGTTGTGATGTTATATCTATCATGGGCTAGTGATAACTTGATAATGAATATAGATACATGGGCCTCTTTGTTCTCGAATGTTGATTTGGCATATCTCAATGTCTTGATATTAACAATTAGGCCTCATTAATCACAATTGGCGAGGGTCAATCTTTGCAATTAAATCGGGTATGTTGTATTAGTGATTGAATGGACTTGAACTTTTGAATGATTTGAACCAGGCTTAATGGATTTTTGATCAGATGATTATTGATGACTATGAGATTTGGATAATGAGATTTGATGATGAGATCTAATGATACTTTGGGTCACGCATTTTCACGGAGTATATTATGTCTGGCTTGAATTGATATTGGAAAATGTTGTTTACGGGGTTGTTTGTACGGTATTTCTTATTTGGATTTAAAGTAAAGTTTTCTGGAGGCATCTACTTATTTCTTCTTCTTTCTTTCTACCCTTCTGCGAAGATGTCTTGTTCGGGCGTTTATTGAGTATGATAAAGACTTGGCTATTTAGTTACGGTTATGAATCTTTCTCGCTTTTACACACAACGTAGCTATCACTTCGGTGTCTCACGCAGTTGAGGATATGTCAAGAGGTTTTGTACATTGGGTACACTGTTTCTTTTTCACGAGGATTAGTACAAGTTTAAGTAACAAATCTGGGGAATTTTACTTCATGATCAAGTTTGGCATGTCGGGTTTACTTCACCATGTTGTCACTACAATTTCCGACAGAATGCATGAATGATGTGTTTACCAAAGTGTTTATTGGATGGTTGATGATATTGTTGATGTGGATAATGAACCATTGATGAACCGCTGCATGTTCCCCGAAAACAGATATTCAACGAAACCAAAGTTGTCATAACACGTTCAAACTTACATTGTTTACGGTTTAGTCTTGATTTTGTAAAATCCAGCTAAAGAAACTATTTCTCGGTTTAAATCATAGATTTGTAAAATCCCGTGACAGTGGAAACATCCTGGTAATTGTTAAGTGCATTTTCGGATCTATCTTACGGTTTATTCTTGGTTTTGTAAAATCCCGCGAAAGAAACTATTTCTCGGTTTAAACTATAGAATTGTAAAATCCCGTGATCATGGAACCATCCTGGAGAAAGGAAAGTGTATTTCTGGATCTTTTCTGATGCTGGTGCTACGGTTTCTACTTCGAAGAAGGGATAAAAGGGTGTACTTCATGAATTGGATGTGTGTTTGGATATTCGTCATGGCAGTTTGGTTATTACATGGTTTTACGGGGTTATGTGCTTTTAACCATGGTCGGGATGAAACCATTATCATAGTTCACTTAAAGCGTCAAAGGAGGCTAGATGTGAGCTTTTAACTAGAAAATGTGACAACGGGGTTAATTCACTATTATTTATTTGAGGTTGAAGTGAATTATCACGGGCGAGTGTACTTAGTATCTGAAGGTATCGGGGATGGTTGGATGAAGATTCTTCAAGATCCTTGTTCGAGCTTATTATCAAAAACGAAGACTTGGAAATCTAGTTATTGTTGGGTGACTTTTACCTTTTCTTTTACCACTTAGGGGAATTGGGCTCTTACCACCACAAAATAACTATCACTTTAAGGAGTTACGTTGTAGTGCTCAGTGTCACATTCAATTGTGGATTTTCAAGAGGTGATGTACGTCTTATACTTGATGCTTGGTTGGTTGAAGAGTATAGAGTACATAGAGAGTACTTAGAGATGCTAATGGAAATCGACACCGCTCTTTGTTACGTATGTGCAAGTTTAAGTCACGAGTTCGGGTTAGTTTACTTCAGGGTCAAATTCATCATATTGGGTTTTCTCCATCAGTTGTCATGACAAAGAGCCTACTGAATGATAATGGGGTTGATTACAAGTTTGCCAAGAGAGATTGAAAAGAGAGAGATTTATGACGTATGAACACAACAGTTCATGCCTCGTACTCTAAAGAAAAGAAATGTGTACGTCTCAGTGCGCATTATCTTACAAAAGAGAAATCTTCTTATTTATGACCACTCTCACCAACATGCTTCATGCTTTTTCCATGCGCTTCAGTCATCAAGTGAACCGGGCTACCGATGATTGTTATCTTATTCCACTTGCTCTTTTATAATGACGATGGCGACATCATATGCTAATTTTGCGGGAGAGAAGTGTGAATAGACTACATTTGGATGATTTCACTTATTAAATCAAGAATGGCAACTCCATATGCAATTATTGAGGGGGAGAAGAAGTGTGAATTTACTGCATGGTTGATTAGATTATGAGAATAAATGGTCAAACGGCTCCAAACTCATGTAAGAACCGAGCTTCTTATTATTGGGTCATCTTCACATGGAGTTTTTCTGATAAGAGCCGTTGGTTAACATCTTCACACGGGCTGATTTAATTAATGACAAAGTGCTTCCAGTTGCGGTGCTGATTTCCTTAATGAACATCTTTCTGTTCTTGTTTGATTGGGAGGGATTTGAGTTATGGGGATTTGCTATTTGTATGTTACCGGGAATGCATTTGGTGAGTTGAAGATGTTGACTTTCTATTCCCCAATTGGACAATCTTGAAGAAGGTCGAGTCTACAGTCGGTTCTACATTTTCTGCTACATGTTAGAAGACTAAAGACGAGTTGCATTTAACGATCTAAAGACTTCTTCTTAATTCAAGCATTCATCATAAAGATTGTCGGTTTAGGGGAGAGCACTAATTGGGGGAGAGTGAAAAGCTAAATTTAATCCCCAATTAGACTTGCTCACATTCTACTTCAGCACGTTGATTCTCACAAAGCCTTCAAGTGTTCTTCTCAACAGATTTCTAGTACATGGGCTTATAGTGTGTTGCTGATTCTGATGTGTCAAAACCAGCAAGGGGGAAGGAGACACGTATCTAAACGCAAGTAAACTTGATGAACTTAATACTTCTAAGTGATTGAAGATATCCCGGGAAGACAAAGGTCATTACCGCAGAGAAACTCAATGTTTATCTCATGGCGTTTAGTGTTCTTATTCCAACTATGTGGGGGAAGAGATGGAAGAGTTAGTTTCTGAAGATAAAAGAGGTACACAAGTGTGTGATGATTTCATCGCAATCATCAGGGAGAGAATTGTGTACACTGGGGACGCTGCTTCACTTGAGTGCTTAATCAATGATTCAGATATATAATCACTTATTCCGGAGTTGACATCCGCAGAGATTGTCATCCGCAGAGATAATCGGTGATTCGGTCTGCTTCTTCAATGTTATCGGTTATTCTCTCTTTGGGCATTCGGGTACTTTGGGTTCTTGAGCTTCATACTCTATCATCAGGGGAGAGAAAAGTATACATCAGGGTTATTCTTTGGCGATCGGACTTAATCTGCTACTTCAATGGTATAAGTTTCTCTGTCTTCGGTTATATGTGTATTCGGGTTCATGAGCTCTAGTCTAAGAGATTGACTGAATCAATTCAACTACGTGGGGGAAGTTGTCTCGTGACATCTTTTGGAATGGACTGCTTCAGACTTCAGTGGAAAAGGAATTTGAGAAGAGTTATTAAAGTGTGGGATGAAACGTTCGTTCTTCTATTGGATGATATAACCCGAACGATGAATCACGATGATTATTCTTAAAAGGAGCAGCAAGTTCGATAATAATGGTGTGCTTCTTTGTGCACCTGGCTAAGAGAAGCTTGAAAGAAAGCTTTGAATCCGATCAGCTAAAGGATTTTCGGTTTGGGGAAGCGCCAAAGTCTCACTTTCGGATGGTTCAATTTCTTTCTTCAATGCAAGAGCCTCGGAAGCTTTGGTGGCGAAAGTTTTAGGGATGATGACTTCTATCTTCAACGACGTGCTGCTCGATATCCTTATCTCGGTAATCGTATCATTATTCTCTTTAACTATATCAGCTACTCTATCTGTGTATATATTTATCAAGAAGCAGAATTCAAAAATATAAAACTAACAAAAACAAAATAGAAAAATATAAAACCAACAAAAACCCATAAAAATCAGAAAATTTGAAAAATACCAAAAATATGTTTTCTCAAGACATGTCTTCTGGTATCAATAACATCTGCGGTCTTAGAAATGTCATTCAAAAATGGCACGGGACTATAGATGAAGTTCGAGCAGAAGCTGTAAATATTTCTTTTCAAAACATGTCACAAATCAAATGGCTTACGCTTATTTCGCTGTAACCCGCGCTTCAAAAATGGCTTACAGTTATTTCAGACTGTAACCCGGGCTTAAACTATGGCTTGCTATTATTTCAGATAGCAACCCGTTTTTCAAAGAAGGAAAGTGCTACACTTAAACGATTTTCACAAAATTCGTGCACTTATCCTAAAAACAAAATTGAGGAAAGTATGTCGTATGACTGCTGTTCCTACTCAAATATTTTTCCTTCTAAAATTCTTCAGAAAAATATTTGTTTTAACAAAATGGTGGAAATTGAGTTGCTTGAAAATCGATCAGAATCAGAACTTTCATAAATTTGCAAAACCCAATCAATGACTTTAGCTTATTTAAAACTTTTTATAGAAAGAGTCATTGATTGAGGGGGAGAATGTTTTCAAATTTACATCATCTAACGGGCTTTCTTAATCATCCTACGTGCTTATCTGAAAAATATATTTGCCTATGTTGAAGGACTAGGTTTCTAGGATGTGATTGTTAGGATTAGATGACTATAGATTGATGAACACATTATTCCCATGCCTTATATGATCTGATTGATATGTTGGATTGACTTTTATTAGTCGATTGCTGTTTGGGTGATGTCGACCACCATATATTTGTATGTGTGTTCACTAACGTATGCAGGTATATTGGTATATAATAATGTTCCCGATCCGGATCCCACAATTAATGATGATTGGATGCCGAAAGGAAAGGGTAACTATATCTTGGGTCGACAAATGAAGAAACAGAGCTTAATTTGACTTCTATGGAAAGTTGGCATGAAATGCAACGTAAGAGGTCTCACTGCATCCGCAGATGGTTTTCCTCATCATCAAATGAAGAAACGGAGCTTAATTGGACCTCTATGAAGAGTTGGCATGACAAATGCAACGTTAGAAGTCTCAATGCATCAGCAGACGGCTTTCTTCCAGCCTTACATCAACAACAGAAGCAACCTCCATACCACCTAACGTATCTTGTGCAGGAAAAGTTGTGAATGATACCATTTTTAAACAATCTTGAAAATATTGTTTTGAAAATGGAAAAATATTGTTTTTAAAATAAATTGGACTAATTTTTGAAAATCACCGGACTTCATTTTATCAAAACTTAAGTCACTCAATCATCGACTACGGTCATCGATTGAGGGGGAGAGATTTAAAATAAAATATTTTCAAACGATATTTCTTCATAAAAGTCCGGTTAGTACAAAAAAAAAGTGGTGATCTAAATATTTAATATTATGTCATGGTATGATTTTCTTTAAAACTTAAAGATCTTACAAAATGAAATTTTTTCTGTTCTTGTTTGATTGTGAAATTGTTTTATTTTACTTAAAGATCTCTTAAAAACTATCATACCTGACACTAACAATCTTTAATATCTTAAATTGATCCTTATCAGTCATTTTTCAAAATTAAATGTTGCCACGTCTTTCCCCAAAATTTTCTAAATGATTTAAATCAATCGGGATCCAAAATCTCAATTGGTTTGAAATTTTTGATCGGGGGAGAGATCGTGATTTAAATCTCAAATCGGTTTAAAAGGGTGATTGTTTCAAAGCACTCCTTCCTTCATGTGTCAAACGATTTTGAAATACCTTATGCACATGAGCATTTAACCAAAAACCAGAAGAGTATTTAAACAAGGCCACATTTTCTCCCATGTTTTCTAAACCTTATTAAATCACTTGGGATCCAAAATCTCAAAGGGTTTGATATTTTTGATCGGGGGAGAATTTGTGATTTAATAATGAAACTTGATAAAAGGTGATCATTTTGATTCAAGTGTGCAAGCTGCTCTCCCATATGTGCTAAACACATTCGAATCTCGAAGCATATATTGAGGAGGAGCATTTCAAAAGAAAATCAACTTTCAAGGTATAAAGATTCATATGTTTCAACATAAAGTACCTTGATTGATTTTCTAATGGTTTCTTAATGGCTTTTGTGATCGTGGTTGTGCTTCAAAAGAACTCTTTCCTCTATGTGATAAAATGATTTCAAAAATCCTATGCACATATTGAGGGGGAGAATTTACCAAAGAAAATCAAATGGCTTTTCCATGGAAATTGTGATCAAGAATTTATTTCAAAAGAACTCTTGCCTCCATGTGCTAAACAATTTCAAAATCATATGCACATGTTGAGGGGGAGCATTTCTAAATGATCAAAACAATTAAGGTACAAATGCTTTGATTTTATATCACAAGTACCTTGATTGATTTTTCCAAATGATTTTTCAATTGGTTTCAAAGAAGAATGAACAATACCAAAAGACCGACCAATTTACTTTATGCATGGTGTTATAAGGATGGTTAGGTTAGGTATTCGTTCCCACGATCCCGCCAGATCCGGAGGGATCTACCCAGGGACAATCCACTAGATAGTGTAGAAGTCCTTAGGTATGATGAAAAAAGGAGAAAAATGTGATATTGGAAGAGTGCGGACTGAGATAGAGCTAGAACTGGAATAAACCAAACAAGGTTCTAGTAATGAAGTCTCGGTAAGCACTGAACGGGTTGAAGAATGAAAAAGAATTAAATGTGAAAAGGGTGAAAAGAAATAGCCCTCCAATAATTCAACCTTAGGGTAGTAACTGGGTTCAATACATATGCTACTGGTGGTTACTAAGGTAACACTGGTATTGAAGACAAGACGTCATGGACCCAGTGACGCACTGCACTTAACTTCCCAAGCTACTCAAGTTCCTCTTAAAAGGGCTTGTTTCATTCTCACGGGGAACCTACATAATCTATCGACTTTCTCTTAGAGATGGTTGATATTGAAGAAGGAGACCCTCTCCCTAGTCTCTGGTATAGGAACCAAATTTGCACTATTGAGTCTAGAGCCAAGAGATCATCCACAATATCTCATTAGGACACGAAATTAATGAAGACTTGCTGTTTCACACAATGTGAAAAGTAAGTATATATTGAGAGTCCTACGCATTATCCTTGTGGTATTGCCAGAACATCCGAGTGATATGTAAAAATATTCACAATGAAGATGGAAATCCTTCTAGATCCAACATCAAACAAGCTCTTGGTGGGTAACATGTGAGATCTTGCAAAAGATCAAGCTTGTGACAACTGGATAGAAACAATGGGGCGATTCATTCTTGAATCAACCTTGGTCCAGGAAATGAATTGACGAATACTTTTGGAAAAACCGTTCGATGTGCAAATCTTCTTTTCTCTAGTGCATCGAATGTGTATTCATATTTCAAACTCAAATAGTATCTCTGATTGAAAAAGTACTTTTGGAAAAACCGTTCGATGTGCAAATTTCTTCTTTTCTCTAGCATATCGAATGTGTACTCATTTTATAATACAAAAAGTATTTTGATTGAAAATTGATCTTTCTCATAAAACCTTCGTCGTATTGCAAAACTCTTTCTTCATGCAATACACGATTGTTTTCAAATCAATTTTTCATCAATCAGTGAATCTCAATTCGCTGGTTCACTCACTCCGTGTTGTCTTCTTTGAGACGTTTCGGTTTGAGAACGGCTAGAATAGCTGCGAAACCTTGTCAAGGAGATTCTTCGAATTATACCGATCACGGCGGTACTTGTATTGATAACGGGGAACCGTGGGCGTGTACCTCAATTCAACGAAAGTGATCAAAGACACTTTCGTGCGCTTTATTGCTAACTGTCGTATGCAGGTACACCCGACGATTGCGGTGATCGTAATTGAGAGTCAATCCAAAGCCGCATGCTCACAACATCCACACTTAATTGAAGAAATCATGACTGGTGCATATCTATAGAACCGGCTCGATATTTTTATATTATGTTTCCGCTACGCTGCTGAAAATATCATGAGCCAGTAAAGCTTCCGCTACTCTGATGAAAAGATGTCATGATCCAGAAAGTGTGAGCATGTCGGTCCAAAAGTCACAACATCACATGATGGCAACACAACAAAGGGTGATCCAGAGATTTACTGTGGCTGATGATCTCAATGAAAGCTCAAAGATCATCAAAGATGTGGATCAGTTAAAGGCCTCCACTAAAAGTACAAAATTATGCGGACTTTGATGAATCACTACACAAGCACAAAGAATGCGGAATTTGAAGAATTGAAGTCTACGAGCCTGGAACTAAAGACAAAGATAGAATGCTAGGATACAAAATGTATTTCATGGGGTGACCTCCCTTAGGGGGAGATTGTTAGGAATTGGAAATTCCATGTTAAAGTGTCGGTCACCCCAATTATGGTCTAGCATATGTTAGCTTGTAGACGTGTCATTATTTAAGTTATTTGTAGTTATTTAGTTAGTTTATAGCGTAGTTTAGTCTAGTATAACACCGTGGAGGAAGGACGGGTCTTTACCCACTGTATACCTGATCCACAGGCTGTCAGGAGGTCGTGTAGTCTGTAAGTATAAATACCCCTTCCATCCTTGGAAGGGGTGGTGCTTCTTTCATAATCTAACATTCACATTTTGTGCTACAATTCTCTACCAAGAACACCCTCTCTTATCTTTCTCTCTCTAAATGGCTAACATGTATTTCCATCATCCAAGATCACCCGAATCATCAACACAATAATATTTACGATCCTACAAGTCTTTTCGAGTTACTAACATTTAAGATCTCGTCAATTCATTGGTTAAGTCTTTAGCACGACGATTCATTTGCAATTCACAACATATTTCTTATCACATAATTTTTCTCCCCCTCAAAAATGGCATATAAATGTTATTTTTGATGAAATTTTGATATCAAATATGTCCATTTCGAGTTTTGTGGGAAGATTACCACGAAGAACAATTTGTGAACAAAGTTTTTAATCAAATACTCCCCCTTAACAAGTGATGTTAACTTTTGAGGTTTTGAAATTCATAAGGGGAAGTACTTGTTCTTTTGAGCAAAACTTTGAAAAAGAAAGTTTTGATTAGTTTTACTCAAAAGTAAGAAGCTTTCGCTCCTTTTATAAGGATTGTGGTACTGAAGCGTACCACAGGGTCCTTTCATTACAAGTACAGGTTGTACACTGTTATGTGTGCACAAGCCATAGTCATAAAAAGTCATACATCCAAATAATATTGAAGGAAACAAATCAAGGTTTACCAAGAGAATCAGGTAGTCCAGCAATAACTCTGGGAATGCGTTCTGGATGTTGATATCCTGTGAGAGATATGCTTGGACGACCACCAACGAAACTCTCCAATGTTCTGATCTGATCCCTTCTGAACAACCTTTCATCGATGCGAGTGATAATCTTCTTCATATCCCTTCTCTCCCTCGAATTCCATCTCTTAGGTGACCCAATGCCTTCTTGTATCACCTTTAACCGATAAGCTAACCCGTCCCTGACTTTCTTCAATGTGTGATCCCCAAACTTATGAAGCTCTTTGCACGCCATGAAGCAATTGCGGTGTAGTTCACTACGGTAGACTACTCTAAATGGTTTGCTGATGAGGGTGTATTGAGCAATTTGGTTGATGTCGGGAAGGTGTAGCTGTGGTTTAGTGAGGTTAACACGCGTCTGATACGATTCCACGGCAAGTTGAATGTCTTCTACACGTTCTTGGATCACTATGCTTCTGATGAAGATTAACAAGGACTTGATGTACTCGCATTGGATAGTAGTAGAGAAATGTCTCATTCGTCCTTGAACCTTAGCGAGATACATATCTTCAATGTCTTTAAGAGACAGTCGTGGAAAATCCGCTTCACAGAAGTCATAATATTCTTTGTCTTGTCGTTTGACCACAATGTTCTTGAGGAATGTGTAGTCCCACTTCGACGACAGGGTGACATGCTTGATTGCAATGATCCGTTTGTCACTAAACACTTCCTTTTTAGACGTAAGAACCTGGTAGCTTATGTAGAAGATTCTTCGGCGTTCAGGCCAATGATGAATCCCATACATTGCATCAAGGTAATACTTTTCCACTTTGGCAGCAAACATATGTGAGGCTTCTTCCTCGATGGCTGGATTGTTAGAATAGATTGCTGCTGGGAAAGGAAATGTGAGTGACGTAGCGTACTTCCTTGTAACATCGCTACCGTGTAGAAGAAACTCAAGGTCATTGTTGAAGAAGTAACGGTATGGAATTTAAGGTTGATCCGGTCGGCCAATTGTTGGTAGAGGTCGGTCCAGTGTAGTATGGAGCTTTGTCTTGTCTTGTGAAGTCGATGTTAGCTTCGGGATTGAGCCAATCGATATTGTTCGACATGGCTCGTGCAATGTTTTTGAGATGGTATTCAACTTCAATTGCACTTTCTGAGCTGTCTTTAAGCAGTTGGAAGGCATCATTCTTAATTCGCCTTAGCTCAGCCTTAGTCATCTTCTTCACTCTAAACTGTTCTTGAATCAGCTTCACATGCTCCATAGTACAGCCATCTACCATTTCTTGACCTTCTGGTAGTGAGGGAGTAGCTTCAACAAGTCTAGAAAACCAGTCATATTCTTCGGTTGTATCGTCATCTAGCCATGAGAGAACATCGGTCTTCATCTTCTTCTTCTTTGGCTTTGATGAGGACTTTGGTTTCTTTGTTGTGGCGGTAGAGGTGGGTTGTTGTTGGGGCTCTGGGATCTCTTTATCGTCACCACCAGTGTATTCGAAATGATCACCGGTTTTCTCTGTAGATGGTGGTAACTCAGAGTCCTGAGGTTTATCAATAGCAGCAGAATGTAGAGGAGGTCTTCTTTCGGTTGGAGTCCTTTGGGGTGGTGGTTGCATAGAGGATGATTCACCAGTTTTCTTTGGGCATTTAGGCTCTTTGTCTTTATCCGCATCATCATCGTCTCTAGGACGTTTAGCCATTTCAGATGCTGCTTTGCATCCTGTTTTAAGTTGGTAATCCAGCAATGCTTCAAACAGTTTACCTTCTTCAGAAGTAAACATTCCAGATCGTTTTGACATTTGGAGTACAAGCTTGGAAACCAATTCTGCATCGGAGAAAGCTGTAGGCTCAGTTGGGTTGATTGTAACAGTTAGGGGCGTTGATCTGATTGTTTGTTTGGCCAACTGCATGAGATTCGGATAGAGTTGTCTGGTGAACATCTCTTTTTTCACTCCAGGAACAATGTCAAGAAGGAACTTATGAGTATATTCCCTAATCGTCTTGTTCATTTCTCCTTGGACATCATGATTGATAAACTTCTGGATATGCTCCCTTTCACTCAACATCTCGTTCATCCCGTCTTGTAGAAGATTGATCCTATCAGCAAGTTGATTCAGCTTTTTGTTGGTCACGTCTTTCTTCCTGACTTGCCTGACAGCTTTGACAATCTTTGTCTTAGCACGGGATATCCAAGAGTCGGTTGGTTTCTTTACCGACTTGGATGCGGATCTGGTTGTGCCTTTGGATGGTGGAGGTGAAGAGTGAGAAGACGAGTCTGATGATGATGAGACATGAGGAGGCAATTTTGGTGGCTCAAAAGTTAATTCCTTGGAGCGTGCTGGACTATCTAGAAGAAAATCATCATAATCAACTTTGTCATCTTTTCCAGATTTAGCCATTTCTTCAGCCTTAATCCTAGCTTCTTCATCTGCTTGAGCTTGAGCTTCTTTTTCTGCTTTTTCTTTAGCTGCAACCTCAACATCTTTATCAGTAGTTTTCTCAGACTTCTCCTTTTCCGGTTCCTCAAAGTCATAGGTGATAGAATCCTCCTGTTGCCTTAGTTGTTGTTCGAGGGTGGTGGTACTAGTTTCCTTATCGGGTTGATTAACCGCATCGGAAACTGGTGTAGATAGTGCACCACCACTTGACCCTCCGGGGCCACGAGTTTGTTCACGGGTAAATTCCTGAGCAACATGTTGGAGTATGAGATTCTTCAACTTCTTTCTGTAGTCTCTGTCCGGTGGTTCTTCTTCCGAGCTCTCCTCTTCCTCTGGTTCAGCAATTAGGGTTTTACCTTTATCAGCCTTAGGACTTAGAGGTTTTGCTACTGTCAAAGGATCATCGATTGGAGTTTCAGAGTAGATGACCTCTTCATCCGTTTCAGTGTCTTCATCCATTAGTTTTTGTTGCGGTTCAGGTTTAGGAATAGGGATAGCTTCCTTTAATGGAACTTTCCTTTTACGGGAAGGATTCCTCTTTGGATACTTGAGGGCACTCTCAGTGCTTGTAACACTTCCTGTACTGACTCTCCTAGTCTTCCTAACAGGTGTACCAGAAGACTTTGCATCAATGAACCCTACTTTTCTGCATCATTTGCTACCGGATATCGTTTACGATTGAAGTCCTTTGATAACATCAGAAAGTAGATGATCTGGCAACACTACACCCTATTTCTTCGTGGTTGATTCTTTGAATCTTACAATGTTGAGTGTGGGTTCAAGTAGCTCGGAGTGATGGTTGGAATCGTCAAGTCTTTGGGGAATATCTGGATTGGTTTCAAGAATCCTTCTGATCAACAATTTTGTGTATCTGACATAAGGGATCTTGGAACCAGGTTTTTTAAGATAAGTCATCATGTCGTCCCAGATCAGAGCAGCATATTCAATGTGTTTCATGTTGACCATGCCCCAAAAAATTTGAAGTTCCATGAGCTTTGGGTGCTCATATCCACTGTCACGTCCGGACACTGATTTAGCAATCATGATGTACAGTGTTCTCCATGGTTGAGGAATGTTCTTGAGATCTCTGAGGAGTGTTTAGTGATTACCCCGGCAATCTTCATCATAGCCGATGTCGACCATGAATTGGAGAACGACCTCTTTCGTAGGAGTAGAAGAGAAATCAGTAGGCTCAATGGTTGGAAGAAGAAGAACAGCCCTTAAATCTGCAGGAGTGATGGTGACTTGTTTGTTGTTAAGCGTCACCGTCACAGCACTTTGACCTCTGACCTTTTGTATTGTGTGCCAGAATTGGTGAACATAGATCTCCGGCACAATAGCAGAGTTTGTGAGCATGTTCTGATAAGGGTGAGTCTTCAGAATATCCACCGCAATCTGACAGGAAGACTCAGAACAAGTGAAGTTTTCAAAATCGACCCTGAGGTTGTTCTTTCCAATCTTCATAGTGTTACCGTTGGGGAAGATGTCTTCAACTGTGAGAACATTTGGTGCATCCACATTTTCCATTTGAACGTCCATATCGTGATCTAAAAGATATTTAGCCAAAAGAACCAACATATCGAAAGACATTATGTTAGTTAAAAGTTGATTTTATTGTCTATTTATTGAATGTGATATGTCAATGATTGTTACGAGTCTAATGTCACTTGTTAGTCCAATAGTCCAAAGACGTCGTGATAAGTTTAGTGAGTAGATTAACTTTGAGTTTTAAAGTCCAAGTTTTCATTTATTTTTCACAACTTATTAAACATTTAAGCTTATTAGTGACATTTTGGGTTCGTGACGTTATGACTTATTTATTTACAATTTTGCACGCGTAACAATTCACAATTTTGGTTAAAATTAAGCTTAGGCGTAGGTTTTGTAAGCTTATGCGTAAACAGTGAATCATACGTGTAGTTATAAGCTTATGCGTAGGGTCTTGACATACGCGTAAGAAATGTTATGCGTAGGAAAAGATGGCCTAAAGCATAGAGCTTACGCGTAAGCGTATATGGGAGCTTACGCGTAAGGCTTACTCGTAAGAGTGAACCTTATGCGTAAAGCTTACTGTTTACGCATATCCTTCACAGAATACGCGTAGTCCCCTTTGTAGAACCTTACGCGTAAGATTTCTCTTCGCATAACATTCTCTGGCGTAAGGTGATCCTTATGCGTAGAAGCTTAGTTAACCTTGAAATTGAATATTTCATGCATAATAACCTGAAATAAATGAATCATAACACATTCATTAACACCACATTCAATCCCTTTCAGTTCGAACATGAAGTATTAATCAAAACAGTTACGCGTAGAATACCCTTACGCGTAAAACCTTAAACCCTAGGATTCAATTTTTACGAATAAGAGATTTAACCATAGAATTTGCACCAAATCTTTTCTGGGTTATCTTAGAGGCCTAGTGAGTTTTCCTAAACAAGTTTTAACACATAAACCCTTGTGAATTAAAAGTACATAATTTGTATGAACATAAACCCTAAATTTTAATTTTCACAAAATTGATGTTTCTGGGTATGTATCAAGCAAGGTTTTTGACAAATAAACATGTAAGTAACATAACAAAACCATCTTTTTAACCAGAAGCTCTTCCAAATGAAAACACCCAAATTTACGCGTATGAACCCTAATTTGAAAAGTGATTGATTTATGTTTCTGGGTGGATTTGGTAAATAAAAAAGGTTATGGCACCTTATTTTGAACATTTTGACACCATTTAATCATCACAAACATCCACATGATGATCTTGTGTTCATACGCATACGCGTAGAACACAAAATCACTCATAGCTTGAAATCAAGTCGTTGGATGTTTGTGAAATTAAAAACCAAAGTTTGTAACACCACAAAGATTATAAAAACACTTACAAATAAGGATTACAAAGCACGGATTTGAGAATCAAAGCTTAGTCGTAGGATTTGGTGGTTGAGGATAATAAATGTTGAAGTAAATGTGTTTTGAAATTAGGTGGAGAGTTTTATTAAAAGATAGTTTAAGCTTTTGGCAATCTTAGTCCCTCCACCTCAACCTTTTTCATTAAATGCCCATAACTTTCATTTTGGTTACATAAAGCATGATTTTTGGAAATAAACTTGACGACACTCCCCCTCGACTTAAGAAACAAAGAAATCTTACAAATTTGAGTCTGGGGAATGTCAATTGACCAAAAATGTGACCACCATTATCAAAGAAACAACCGGGATGAGATAGCATGCAAGTACAAGGTTTTATGAAACCGGAAAAATATTTACTTTCTCCCCCTCAACACTTGACTAAGAAAATACTGAATTTTGAAGGGGAAAAGTGTTGACGGAAGATTTGTACTTGCCATGTTGAAAGAAATATAGATAGAAGAATATTTTTGGATTTTTATCAGATTTTATATTTTTGTATTTTGTTTTTGAAAATATTTACAAAAGATGTTTTGGTGTTTGACTGGTTTTTAAGAATGTTGTAAAAGTTCATCCAGTTCCTTCGGAGTCAAACACCGCATACCAATCCGGTGGACCAACTCATTAAACCTAGCAGGATCTAAGGCTTTGGTGAGAAGATCGCGATTGGTATTCAGTACCCACAAAGTATAATTCAACGGTACCCTTTTCCACGAGCTCCTTGATGAAATGATATCGAAGACCGATGTGCTTTGATTTCGAATGTTTAACAGAGTTACACGAGATCGCAATAGCACTTCGATTGTCGCAGTACATCGGGATTATGTCAAATATGTAACCATAGTCTTTGAGTTGTGTTCTCATCCAAATGACTTGAGCACAACACGCCGACATGGCTACATATTTTGCTTCTATTGAGGATAGCGATGTACAATCCTGCTTCTTTGATTGCCATGACACCAGTTTATCACCAAGAAATTGTAGTGCTCCTGAAGTACTTTTCTGAGAATCTAAGCAACTGCTTGATCGGCGTCTGAAAAAGCTATTAGTTCAAAACCTGAATCCTTCGGATACTAGATCCCCAATTAATGGTTCCCTTGATGTATCAGAGGATTCTTTTAGCCTCAGAGAGGTAGGTTTCAGTTGGTCTCGACTGATAACGGGAGCAAAGGTATACGGCAAAAACAATATCAGGCCTGCTTGCTGTTAGATACATGAGAGACCCAATAATACTTTGGTATTTGGTAGGGTCGACCAATTTCCCATGCAAATCAGCGTCTAGTTTCTTGGTGTGTGCCATTAGGGTGGCATAGGTATCCCAACTTGTCATTTCATGTTTGTTTAAAATTTCAAGGGCATATTTGGACTGACTTAGAAAAATACCACGGGGTGATTGATGAACTTGTAGTCCTAGAAAGAACGTAAGTTCACCCATCATGGACATTTCAAAATGTTTTTTCATGAGTTTTGAAAAAGCGTTTGAGTACTTTAGATGTGTTGACCCAAAAATGATGTCATCCACATAGATTTGAACAATTAAAATGTGTGCCCGTGATACTGTATGAAAAGTGTAGGGTCGACCGAACCTTTGTGAAATTATTAGCGATCGAAAGGATGATAACTTATCATACCACGCTTGAGGGCTTGTTTGAGACCGTAGAGAGCCTTCTTCAGTTTGTAGACGTGATTAGGGAACTTTGTATCAACGAATCCTTCGGCGGCTAACATAGACTGTTTCTTCGGTTGTCCATTGAGAAAGCGGTTTTGACATCCATCTAAAAAGCGTGATGTTCATGTGAGCATAAGCGCCAGAAAAATCCGTCAGACCTCAAGGCGAGCAACGGAGCGAATGATTCTTCAAAGTCAATACCCTCTTCTGTCTATAACCCTTAGCCACCGGATGTGACTTATTTCGATTACGGTTCCTTCAACATCAATTTGTTTTCCAAATCCATTTGAGACCAATGCGAAGACCCCTATTGGTCTTTCAACCAATTCCATACTTCAAGGCGTTTAAACCTGATTGAGTTCTTCTTGCATGGATTCAATCCAATTATCTTTGTCATTGCATCTTTAATGTTTTAGATTGATTGGCAGACGGTGAGTGCATAAATGCAATGTTCACTTTATGCGTGTGGCGTTGTCTCGTTCGGCCGGTTGATTCAGTTAGATAATGTTCTCAAGAGGATGGTCTTTAGTCCAACGATGTGTGGAAGGTTGATGTTGATATACATTCTGCAGATTGGGAGGATTCAAATGGCTTGTAGATGATTCCGCAACATCTGGTGCAGCAGTTTCATTAGCAAACGGGTTGAAGAACGCATTTGGATCATAATCTATAGGTAGGGGGTACTTCATTGTTCGAACATCATCGGTGGTTCAGTCGTTGGATGCGGTTTGTTCAACTGTTGTTGTAGAATCAACTAGTGGTGCTTCCTCACAGATAGTTGTTGTAGCAGTGTATCGGTATTGGAGTTTGATCGGGTTGAGCAGCGGAAACATTGGATACACGGAACGCGTTCATCAATATCATCACTAAACAGAGGAGCAAATAGCCGTTCCATTTGACGTCGAGTTAATTGTAAACTAGGTTCGATTGATGATGGGGTTTGAGGAAGTTTAAAGCGGTTATGACCGGGTTCCAAGTGTTATGCTCGAAGCCATCTCTATAAGCTCATCGAAATTGGCATGAATCGTTTCCATAATCTCTCTTATGCGACGGTTCGGATCCGGTAACCCTTGGAGTTTTCACAATATCCTACAAATACTCCAATGTCAGCTTTGGCTTTGAGCTTACCAAAGTCATCACGATCATTATTCGGATAACACAGGGATCCAAATACATGAAAGTGTTTGAGATTTGGTTTACGGTTGTGGATAAGCTCATAAGGTGTTTTGTTGTGGCGCTTAGTAATCATTGAGTGATTACGAGTGTAGCATGCGATTGACACGGCCACCCACAAGTATCTGGAAGTTTAGCATTAATTAACATTGTTCTTGCGGCTTCCACTAACGTCGGTTTAGTCTTTCAACAACGCCATTTTGTTACGTGTATGCGTGCAATAGATGTTTGATTCACAAATTCAGTTCCTTTGTTTGTTCGATTTGTCGTGTTCGGGTGAACTTGAATTTTGTGAGAAAGGTGATGATCATCTGTGGAGCTTGATCTTTACTTCGAAGAAAATAAACCCAAGTCCATCTTGAGTAGTCATCTACAATTACCAAGATGTAGCGTTTGCCATTAATCATCTGTGACAACTGGCAATTTCAGGTCATTTCTCAAGTTTCACAATTTCATCATTTATCGTAAACTGGGTTTGCGTGTTCCAAATTCGCGTAACCTTAATGGTTTAGCGGCGAATTCATGATCATATCATCACGAACATTTCATATGGACTAAGTTTAGTCTACATTTCATTTACATCATTTGCATCATATTAGTTCATTCATGACATTGCATTTCATATTAACCGCGTAAATTTTATATTAAATAAACGTTATCGCGTGAGTTATTATTTTGAATATTTAATCCGTTATTTCAAAAATGATCCCGATATATTTTTATACTTATGTTTAGTTTATAAAACTATATTTTGAGTTTACCTAGTGTTTTAAATTTATTTGGTATATAAATCGTTAAAGTTATATTATTACGACGTTTTTCTTAAAAACTACACGAAAATTTTTATATCACTCAAATTTTTGCAAGAAATGTATTTTTATAATTTTTATGACATCGATATATTTTATTTTGTTCGGTTAAAATTTATTTCTAGCTAACGCTACCCTAAATACTATTTTAACTTACAACTTACAAACTATATCTACACATTAATACATTTATAAAAAAAAAAATTCAAACTTTTCTTTTCTTGTCATGAATCCCACGCCACCCCCTTAGTGTCCTCCATATTTTATGGATCTTGTCTAGTGAATCACCAAGAGATATTTGCAAATTATCATGACAAGTTAATGTATTATACTTGTATTATATTTTATCTATTCACTACTTTCACCATTCACTTCATTTTGTAAACCAATAGACCAAAGCTTCATCTTTCTTTTCTCTCTACTAATTCGGCAGCCAAGGGACCAAGGAAGGATTACTCCAAGATTTTAAGTCAAGTTTTATAAACACTAGTATCACTTGTTGCAAGGTTTTGTAATATAAACCTCAAGTGATTAGGAAAACCTTTTGTCCATTAAACCTCATCATATCACTAGTAAGCATTCATAGTCATATTCTTATTTCATATTCATTTTTGTGGTCATATCATTTTATTGGTGAAGCATGCAAGACTTATGTTGATTTATACCATTTTTACATGATTTAGAGAGTTATATATATATAAAGTCATCCTATAATTATTCCCTTGGTATATTTTGGTCTTGATGATGTTTAGGAACCCATGACACCCTAAGAAGGTGTATGGTAGGATTAGATTAGCTTTGGAGTTGATTTGAAGGGATTGGAATAGGTTTAGTACGAGAAAAACTATTTTCGACAAGTATTATAAGTGGTCTGTCCTTATTTTGTTTTCTGGAAAATCCGACAGTAGGCACGAATTTTTGGCCTTAATATTTAGAAAATATACTTTAAAAGCGAATCCGTGGCGCTTGAGCGGATTAAAAGCGGAGTTATAACGAAGAAGTTATGAATTTTTCAAGTTTGACGACGAAATATATAATTTCTGAAAATTTCAGCAAAGTGTTTTTGTTTTGTACGAGTCAAAAACGAGCCTTAAGCTTTACAAATTATTTCGACTTATCAAAAATCTATTAGTATAATTTGATCGAAGCTAAGGGCGTATAATACAAAGCGGATTTGAAACGACTAAGATATGCACGTTTTCATAAAATTGCCGTAACTATTATTTTCAGAAAAACTATATTATTTTTACGAGACAAGTGTTACGGTAACTAAAACGACCATGTTGAAGGCTGTTTTTAACGATGATGTAGAACTTTTTGTGACGAGATGTCTTCTAATAAAATTAAGATGACCAAGCATATTTTCCAAAATGACCAACCGTTTGTATAGCAGAGTTGTAATAAGTTATTTACGATTAAACTTAAACTTTGCCGAAACTCACTTTTAAACCACATTTTAGACAAAATCACCATCTTTAACCTTTATTATCTTTATGTTCGAGACCTCTATGACGAAAACTCATGAACTGAAACTTCTAGATTTCGATACAAACTTTCCAAAACCGTCGAGTTCATTTCCTAATGTGCGACGTACACCATTTTACGACTAGTTTTCCAAAGCCATTTTTTGTCACTTTTATGAAAATTCCGACGACATTGTTTTACGACGAAAAGTGATAATTTCACTATAAATCATTACAAAACCATTGTAGGATGACATTTTGACGTAAATACTTGTAAAGTGATTTAAGAATGGTCAAGACGTCAAAAGAGTATTTTTCGACGATAAAGTATTATTTTCAAAACTCGCAAATGGTATAAATAACATACGAAATGCATGCATAACATTACATTGCAACTCATTTAGTATCATATCATTCACTATAGGTCATTTTCGAGATTCACGCTATATTTCAGTGTATCCACTTTTGTCATCGTAATCATTTCAACAGGTGAGTTCATAGCCCCACTTTTACTCTTTTAAGCGTTTTACAAACTCTTGGGGAGATACATGCTACATTTTTAATCGAACACAAATGCTTTGAACTGTATGCTATAACCCGAATGTTTTATTGTCACTAAGTATTTGCCATGTTCGAAGTCCCTACATCATGATCCATTAGTCACTTGCAGTGGCCTTGAATATTGTGAATAGGCCTATTGGAATTAACACTCCGCTCTCTATTGACCGGTTAGGGAAATCGGCGCACTATATTTGAATCATTAAGGTAAATTGGCAAGTTTACCTATTAGGGCGGCGATGAAGCGATGATTACCAATTTTTATTGGTGCGATGTTTACGCTTTGGTGTCATGAACTTAGTGAAATAAATACGATTTTGTTTTCAACGATGAGTGTGAACCATTTAACTCACACTGCGATGATTGTGTTCAAACGAATTAATTAAACCTATGGATTTCACTCAACCTTTGTGTTGACCTTTTTAAGCATGTTTTATCTCCGGTATCTAAGGCATTCAATTCATGGCATGCATTTGGACACATCATGGAGTCGCGGTGACGACGCGTCTCACTTGGGTTTTATGAACTTTAAAAACATCGTTTGACTTGTACTAAACATATTTTCCGTGCATAGTAACTTTCATGTGGGACCTATCTTTGTAAACTCTGATTGTTTTATTAAATCAAGCGATGTATTTTTCAAACGACACTTTAGGTCGTTCAATATAACTGTGATTGTGATGCTATGACGGTCAATCCCGGAATTCCATTCATTGCAAAGCAGGTAATTTGGGGGTGTGACAGATTGGCATCGAGCGATTATAGAGAACTAGGTTGCATCATTGACCTAGACTATAACTACATCATCATAGCATCTCATCATTTCATCATAAGTGCATGTTCACTTTACATGCGGTTTATACTTACATTTTTCGAGTTATTTACTTTCATTTCATATCGATTGTCACATGGATGCTCTTAAATTCCCATCCTATTATCATTTCCTCATACTCTAATGTGGTGAATACTTTGTCATTCCCTATCATAATTTTTACATCAATTGACTCTTCACCGATAGCGTCGAATCCGAGATAAACCTTTATATAGAGGCGAAGTCACTCTCACTCCTTTGTTGCACCACTAACATGTCGAGTTACACGTTATTAACACATTAAGTCACTAAACCACCATACATTTGAAACATTTACAACACCTCATAACCCATCTTTTGGAAGCCGTCGATCATTTTGAAAAATAACCTCAAACTTATCATTTCTTATCACATCTCTTTGGAGCGTTTATTATTGACATCGGACTTTGCTACATCTCATCTTTCCTTTTATTTTGAAGAAGATATGGCGCCGAAGAAAGCCACACTGAAATGACCCAATGGCTATTCAAAAGTTGGTAAGGGATAGTGTAGCGAGAGGCATTAAGGATTGAAAGGGAAAGCGGTGGGCTTTGCCTTGGGCTTCTTTGGCCGCTAGGCTTCTTTGCTCTTGGAAATGGGAGGAGGATCCGGGGTTAAAAATTGTTCGTACAAAGATTTCAAAAGTGGAGATCCCACTAAGTTTAGAGGGACCGAAGGAGCTCTGCCATGGTGCGATGGTTCGAGAAATTGGAGTCCGTGTTTTTTGTGTAATTTCGGGATGATAGTAAGGTCAAGTTTGCTACAAGTACACTACTTGATGGAGCGTTGTCATGGTGGAACTCATATGCTCAACCGATGGGAATGGAGAATGCTTTCAAGCTCACTTGGGAGCAATTCAAAGGTTTGGTAACAAAGAAGTTTTGTCGCGGGAGGTGAAGAAATTGGAGACCGAATTCTATGAGTTGGTAACTATTGGGTATGACATTGATACTTACATTCGAAGGTTTCAAGAATTGGCCGTGTTATGTCCATCTATGGTTTCGGATAATGAGAAGCTACTGGAGGCTTTCATTGAAGGACTTCCCGAGATTATTCAAGGTGATGTGACCTCCTTTGATCCGCATAAGCGATTGAGGAATCTATTCGAGTGTCTCAAAAGCTCATGGCTCAAGTAGTAAAGAGGGACAACATCACCAACACCAACCGTAACAACAATATCAACAACCACACCAACTACAACAATAACCAAAACAACAACAACAACGATGATAACCAAATCAACAACAACAAAAGGAAATGGGAAAACGACCAAGGAGATTATAAAAACAACAACCAAAACCGCAACACTAACGAGTCATCAACAACAAAATAGAAGGCAAGAAGCGGGAATGGTTTATGTCACTGCACCAATGAGAGGTAGAGGGTATCTTTGGAACACACCCACTATGTAATCGATGTAATTTTCATCACTCGGGTCCTTGCCCTGCTAAGTGCTACAAATGTCAAACAGGGACATCTAGCGGGGATTGTAAAGGTAAAGCGTAGTCACATGCTTGGATGTGGGGAGCAAGGACACTATCGGAATCAATGTCCTCAAAACCAAGGTCAACCAATTGAAGGTGCTCATGGGAATGCATACATGTTAGGAGGAGGAGAAGCTCGTCATGGTCACAACAACGCGGAAGACTGAAGAAGTTTGGAAACTAGGTCTTAATTATCCTTATGTACTATGTTGTACTAAGTTTATGTCTTCCATCATATTCGGATCTTATGACTTAAGATGTACTACTTTTGCTAAACCACTCGTTGTAAAATATTCTCATCTATCGTACTTTATTTCCTTTCGATTCGATATCATTTACGAGAATTTTACTTCTTTTTACTTTATCGACCATTTTAACGACACGGTTTAAATCCTTGTAAGCATCGAGAGTTATAACAACTAAACCGAACGTCACGTCATCGTTCCTTAATTATACATAGCCTAGCTAACTATGTCTAATTCTGGAGGGATCATGTTATGTGGGAGCGGTTATTTATAAATCTTAGTGCAAGCAAAATCTTCACATATTCCACAGTCAAAGTATTACTCATGCGAGATTTATCCAATACGATGTTTTGTACGCTCTCAATCATCGACAACCGTAACGACACTTCTCCATGTCTTTTCTCCTCGATATTCATCATAAACTCAAAAATTCGATAGACTAACACGAACTGAATTCAGGGACTGAATTCCTTTTTGGATGGGCGAATGTGACAACTGGCAATTTCAGGTCATTTCTCAAGTTTCACAATTTCATCATTTATCGTAAACTGGGTTTTACGTGTTCCAAATTAGCGTAACCTTAATGGTTTAGCGGCGAATTCATGATCATATCATCACGAACATTTCATATGGACTAAGTTTAGTCTACATTTCATTTACATCATTTGCATCATATTAGTTCATTCATGACATTGCATTTCATATTAACCGCGTAAATTTTATATTAAATAAACGTTATCGCGTGAGTTATTATTTTGAATATTTAATCCGTTATTTCAAAAATGATCCCGATATATTTTTATACTTATGTTTAGTTTATAAAACTATATTTTGAGTTTACCTAGTGTTTTAAATTTATTTGGTATATAAATCGTTAAAGTTATATTATTACGACGTTTTTCTTAAAAACTACACGAAAATTTTTATATCACTCAAATTTTTGCAAGAAATGTATTTTTATAATTTTTATGACATCGATATATTTTATTTTGTTCGGTTAAAATTTATTTCTAGCTAACGCTACCCTAAATACTATTTTAACTTACAACTTACAAACTATATCTACACATTAATACATTTATAAAAAAAAAAAAAATTCAAACTTTTCTTTTCTTGTCATGAATCCCACGCCACCCCCTTAGTGTCCTCCATATTTTATGGATCTTGTCTAGTGAATCACCAAGAGATATTTGCAAATTATCATGACAAGTTAATGTATTATACTTGTATTATATTTTATCTATTCACTACTTTCACCATTCACTTCATTTTGTAAACCAATAGACCAAAGCTTCATCTTTCTTTTCTCTCTACTAATTCGGCAGCCAAGGGACCAAGGAAGGATCACTCCAAGATTTTAAGTCAAGTTTTATAAACACTAGTATCACTTGTTGCAAGGTTTTGTAATATAAACCTCAAGTGATTAGGAAAACCTTTTGTCCATTAAACCTCATCATATCACTAGTAAGCATTCATAGTCATATTCTTATTTCATATTCATTTTTGTGGTCATATCATTTTATTGGTGAAGCATGCAAGACTTATGTTGATTTATACCATTTTTACATGATTTAGAGAGTTATATATATATAAAGTCATCCTATAATTATTCCCTTGGTATATTTTGGTCTTGATGATGTTTAGGAACCCATGACACCCTAAGAAGGTGTATGGTAGGATTAGATTAGCTTTGGAGTTGATTTGAAGGGATTGGAATAGGTTTAGTACGAGAAAAACTATTTTCGACAAGTATTATAAGTGGTCTGTCCTTATTTTGTTTTCTGGAAAATCCGACAGTAGGCACGAATTTTTGGCCTTGATATTTAGAAAATATACTTAAAAACGAATCCGTGGCCGCTTGAGCGGATTAAAACGGAGTTATAACGAAGAAGTTATGAATTTTTCAAGTTTGACGACGAAATATATAATTTCTGAAAATTTCAGCAAAGTGTTTTTGTTTTGTACGAGTCAAAAACGAGCCTTAAGCTTTACAAATTATTTCGACTTATCAAAAATCTATTAGTATAATTTGATACGAAGCTAAGGACGTATAATACGTAGAAAACGGATTTGAAACGACTAAGATATGCACGTTTTCATAAAATTGCCGTAACTATTATTTTCAGAAAAACTATATTATTTTTACGAGACAAGTGTTACGGTAACTAAAACGACCATGTTGAAGGCTGTTTTTAACGATGATGTAGAACTTTTTGTGACGAGATGTCTTCTAATAAAATTAAGATGACCAAGCATATTTTCCAAAATGACCAACCGTTTGTATAGCAGAGTTGTAATAAGTTATTTACGGTCGCTTAAACTTTGCCGAAACTCACTTTTAAACCACATTTTAGACAAAATCACCATCTTTAACCTTTATTATCTTTATGTTCGAGACCTCTATGACGAAAACTCATGAACTGAAACTTCTAGATTTCGATACAAACTTTCCAAAACCGTCGAGTTCATTTCCTAATGTGCGACGTACACCATTTTACGACTAGTTTTCCAAAGCCATTTTTTTGTCACTTTTATGAAAATTCCGACGACATTGTTTTACGACGAAAAGTGATAATTTCACTATAAATCATTACAAAACCATTGTAGGATGACATTTTGACGTAAATACTTGTAAAGTGATTTAAGAATGGTCAAGACGTCAAAAGAGTATTTTTCGACGATAAGTATTATTTTCAAAACTCTCAAATGGTATAAATAACATACGAAATGCATGCATAACATTACATTGCAACTCATTTAGTATCATATCATTCACTATAGGTCATTTTAGAGATTCACGCTATATTTCAGTGTATCCACTTTTGTCATCGTAATCATTGCAACGGTGAGTTCATAGCCCCACTTTTACTCTTTTAACTGTTTTACAAACTCTTTGGGGAGATACATGCTACATTTTTAATCGAACACAAATGCTTTGAACTGTATGCTATAACCGAATGTTTTATTGTCACTAAGTATTTGCCATGTTTGAAGTCCCTACATCATGCACCATTAGTCACTTGCGAGTGGGCGCGAATATTGTGAATAGGCCTATTGGAATTAACACTCCCGCTCCTATTGACCCGGTTAGGGGAAATCGAGCGCACTATATTTGAATCATTAAGGTAAATTGGCAAGTTTACCTATTAGGGCGGCGATGAAACGATGATTACCAATTTTTATTGGTGCGATGTTTACGCTTTGGTGTCATGAACTTAGTGAAATAAATACGATTTTGTTTTCAACGATGAGTGTGAACCATTTAACTCACACTGCGATGATTGTGTTCAAACGAATTAATTAAACCTATGGATTTCACTCAACCTTTGTGTTGACCTTTTTAAGCATGTTTTATCTCAGGTATCTAAGGCATTCAATTCATGGCATGCATTTGGACACATCATGGAGTCGCGGTGACGACGCGTCTCACTTGGGTTTTATGAACTTTAAAAACATCGTTTGACTTGTACTAAACTTATTTCCTGTGCATAGTAACTTTCAATTGGGACCTATACTTTGTAAACTCTGATTATTTTATTAAATCAAGCGATGTATTTTTCAAACGACACTTTAGGTCGTTCAATATAACTGTGATTGTGATGCTATGACAGTCAATTCCAAGGAATTCCATTCCGCGCAAAGCAGGTAATTTGGGGGTGTGACAGATTGGCATCGAGCTTGATTATAGAGAACTAGGTTGCATCATTGACCCTAGACTATAACTACATCATCATAGCATCTCATCATTTCATCATAAGTGCATGTTCACTTTACATGCGGTTTATACTTACATTTTTCGAGTTATTTACTTTCATTTCATATCGATTGTCACATGGATGCTCTTAAATTCCCATCTTATTATCATTTCCTCATACTCTAATGTGGTGAATACTTTGTCATTCCCTATCATAATTTTTACATCAATTGACTCTTCACCGATAACGTCGAATGCCGAGATAAACCTTTATATAGGGCGAAGTCACTCTCACTCCTTTGTTGCACCACTAACATGTCGAGTTACACGTTATTAACACATTAAGTCACTAAACCACCATACATTTGAAACATTTACAACACCTCATAACCCATCTTTTCGGAAACCGTCGATCATTTTGAAAAATAACCTCAAACTTATCATTTCTTATCACATCTCTTTGGAGCGTTTATTATTGACATCGGACTTTGCTACATCTCATCTTTCCTTTTATTTTGAAGAAGATATGGCGCCGAAGAAAGCCACACCTGAAATGACCCAAGCGGCTATTCAAAAGTTGGTAAGGGATAGTGTAGCAGAGGCATTAAGGATTGAAAGGGAAACGGTGGCTGCTGCTGGCGGCTTCCGGAAGCCGCTAGGCTTCTTCTTTGCTCTGGAAATGCAGGAGGATCCGGGGTTAAAAATTGTTCGTACAAAGATTTCAAAAGTGGAGATCCCACTAAGTTTAGAGGGACTGAAGGAGCTACTGCCATGGTGCGATGGTTCGAGAAATTGGAGTCCGTGTTTTTCTTTGTGTAATTGCCCGGATGATAGTAAGGTCAAGTTTGCTACAAGTACACTACTTGATGGAGCGTTGTCATGGTGGAACTCATATGCTCAACCGATGGGAATGGAGAATGCTTTCAAGCTCACTTGGGAGCAATTCAAAGGTTTGGTAACAAGAAGTTTTGTCGCGTCGGAGGTGAAGAAATTGGAGACCGAATTCTATGAGTTGGTAACTATTGGGTATGACATTGATACTTACATTCGAAGGTTTCAAGAATTGGCCGTGTTATGTCCATCTATGGTTTCGGATAATGAGAAGCTACTGGAGGCTTTCATTGAAGGACTTCCCGAGATTATTCAAGGTGATGTGACCTCCTTTGATCCGCAAACGATTGAGGAATCTATTCGAGTGTCTCAAAAGCTCATGGCTCAAGTAGTAAAGAGGGACAACATCACCAACACCAACCGTAACAACAATATCAACAACCACACCAACTACAACAATAACCAAAACAACAACAACAACGATGATAACCAAATCAACAACAACAAAAGGAAATGGGAAAACGACCAAGGAGATTATAAAAACAACAACCAAAACCGCAACACTAACCGTCATCAACAACAAAATAGAAGGCAAGAAGCGGGAATGGTTTATGTCGCTGCACCAATGAGAGGTAGAGGGTATGCTGGAACACACCCACTATGTAATCGATGTAATTTTCATCACTCGGGTCCTTGCCCTGCTAAGTGCTACAAATGTCAAACACCGGGACATCTAGCCAGGGATTGTAAAGGTAAAGCCGTAGTCACATGCTTCGGATGTGGGGAGCAAGGACACTATCGGAATCAATGTCCTCAAAACCAAGGTCAACCAATTGAAGGTGCTCATGGGAATGCATACATGTTAGGAGGAGGAGAAGCTCGTCATGGTCACAACAACGCGGAAGACTGAAGAAGTTTGGAAACTAACAGTCTTAATTATCCTTATGTACTATGTTGTACTAAGTTTATGTCTTCCATCATACTCGGATCTTATGACTTAAGTTGTACTACTTTTGCTAAACCACTCGTTGTAAAATATTCTCATCTATCGTACTTTATTTCCTTTCGATTCGATATCATTTACGAGAATTTTACTTCTTTTTACTTTATCGACCATTTTAACGACACGGTTTAAATCCTTGTAAGCATCGAGAGTTATAACAACTAAACCGAACGTCACGTCATCGTTCCTTAATTATACATAGCCTAGCTAACTATGTCTAATTCTGGAGGGATCATGTTATGTGGGGAGCGGTTATTTATAAATCTTAGTGCAAGCAAAATCTTCACATATTCCACAGTCAAAGTATTACTCATGCGAGATTTATCCAATACGATGTTTTGTACGCTCTCAATCATCGACAACCGTAACGACACTTCTCCATGTCTTTTCTCCTCGATATTCATCATAAACTCAAAAATTCGATAGACTAACACGAACTGAATTCAGGGACTGAATTCCTTTTTGGATGGGCGAATGTGACAACTGGCAATTTCAGGTCATTTCTCAAGTTTCACAATTTCATCATTTATCGTAAACTGGGTTTGCGTGTTCCAAATTCGCGTAACCTTAATGGTTTAGCGGCGAATTCATGATCATATCATCACGAACATTTCATATGGACTAAGTTTAGTCTACATTTCATTTACATCATTTGCATCATATTAGTTCATTCATGACATTGCATTTCATATTAACCGCGTAAATTTTATATTAAATAAACGTTATCGCGTGAGTTATTATTTTGAATATTTAATCCGTTATTTCAAAAATGATCCCGATATATTTTTATACTTATGTTTAGTTTATAAAACTATATTTTGAGTTTACCTAGTGTTTTAAATTTATTTGGTATATAAATCGTTAAAGTTATATTATTACGACGTTTTTCTTAAAAACTACACGAAAATTTTTATATCACTCAAATTTTTGCAAGAAATGTATTTTTATAATTTTTATGACATCGATATATTTTATTTTGTTCGGTTAAAATTTATTTCTAGCTAACGCTACCCTAAATACTATTTTAACTTACAACTTACAAACTATATCTACACATTAATACATTTATAAAAAAAAAAAAATTCAAACTTTTCTTTTCTTGTCATGAATCCCACGCCACCCCCTTAGTGTCCTCCATATTTTATGGATCTTGTCTAGTGAATCACCAAGAGATATTTGCAAATTATCATGACAAGTTAATGTATTATACTTGTATTATATTTTATCTATTCACTACTTTCACCATTCACTTCATTTTGTAAACCAATAGACCAAAGCTTCATCTTTCTTTTCTCTCTACTAATTCGTGCACCAAGGGACCAAGGAAGGATCACTCCAAGATTTTAAGTCAAGTTTTATAAACACTAGTATCACTTGTTGCAAGGTTTTGTAATATAAACCTCAAGTGATTAGGAAAACCTTTTGTCCATTAAACCTCATCATATCACTAGTAAGCATTCATAGTCATATTCTTATTTCATATTCATTTTTGTGGTCATATCATTTTATTGGTGAAGCATGCAAGACTTATGTTGATTTATACCATTTTTACATGATTTAGAGAGTTATATATATATAAAGTCATCCTATAATTATTCCCTTGGTATATTTTGGTCTTGATGATGTTTAGGAACCCATGACACCCTAAGAAGGTGTATGGTAGGATTAGATTAGCTTTGGAGTTGATTTGAAGGGATTGGAATAGGTTTAGTACGAGAAAAACTATTTTCGACAAGTATTATAAGTGGTCTGTCCTTATTTTGTTTTTCTGGAAAATCCGACAGTAGGCACGAATTTTTGGCCTTGATATTTAGAAAATATACTTTAAAACGAATCCGTGGCCGCTTGAACGGATTAAAACGGAGTTATAACGAAGAAGTTATGAATTTTTCAAGTTTGACGACGAAATATATAATTTCTGAAAATTTCAGCAAAGTGTTTTTGTTTTGTACGAGTCAAAAACGAGCCTTAAGCTTTACAAATTATTTCGACTTATCAAAAATCTATTAGTATAATTTGATACGAAGCTAAGGACGTATAATACGTAGAAAACGGATTTGAAACGACTAAGATATGCACGTTTTCATAAAATTGCCGTAACTATTATTTTCAGAAAAACTATATTATTTTTACGAGACAAGTGTTACGGTAACTAAAACGACCATGTTGAAGGCTGTTTTTAACGATGATGTAGAACTTTTTGTGACGAGATGTCTTCTAATAAAATTAAGATGACCAAGCATATTTTCCAAAATGACCAACCGTTTGTATAGCAGAGTTGTAATAAGTTATTTACGGTCGCTTAAACTTTGCCGAAACTCACTTTTAAACCACATTTTAGACAAAATCACCATCTTTAACCTTTATTATCTTTATGTTCGAGACCTCTATGACGAAAACTCATGAACTGAAAATTCTAGATTTCGATACAAACTTTCCAAAACCGTCGAGTTCATTTCCTAATGTGCGACGTACACCATTTTACGACTAGTTTTCCAAAGCCATTTTTTGTCACTTTTATGAAAATTCCGACGACATTGTTTTACGACGAAAAGTGATAATTTCACTATAAATCATTACAAAACCATTGTAGGATGACATTTTGACGTAAATACTTGTAAAGTGATTTAAGAATGGTCAAGACGTCAAAAGAGTATTTTTCGACGATAAAGTATTATTTTCAAAACTCGCAAATGGTATAAATAACATACGAAATGCATGCATAACATTACATTGCAACTCATTTAGTATCATATCATTCACTATAGGTCATTTTCGAGATTCACGCTATATTTCAGTGTATCCACTTTTGTCATCGTAATCATTGCAACAGGTGAGTTCATAGCCCCACTTTTACTCTTTTAACTGTTTTACAAACTCTTGGGGGAGATACATGCTACATTTTTAATCGAACACAAATGCTTTGAACTGTATGCTATAACCCGAATGTTTTATTGTCACTAAGTATTTGCCATGTTTGAAGTCCCTACATCATGCACCATTAGTCACTTGCGAGTGAGAGCGAATATTGTGAATAGGCCTATTGGAATTAACACTCCGCTCCTATTGACCGGTTAGAAATCGAGCGCACTATATTTGAATCATTAAGGTAAATTGGCAAGTTTACCTATTAGGGCGGCGATGAAACGATGTTTACCAATTTTTATTGGTGCGATGTTTACGCTTTGGTGTCATGAACTTAGTGAAATAAATACGATTTTGTTTTCAACGATGAGTGTGAACCATTTAACTCACACTACGATGATTGTGTTCAAACGAATTAATTAAACCTATGGATTTCACTCAACCTTTGTGTTGACCTTTTTAAGCATGTTTTATCTCAGGTATCTAAGGCATTCAATTCATGGCATGCATTTGGACACATCATGGAGTCGCGGTGACGACGCGTCTCACTTGGGTTTTATGAACTTTAAAAACATCGTTTGACTTGTACTAAACTTATTTTCCGTGCATAGTAACTTTCATTTGGGACCTATCTTTGTAACTCTGAATGTTTTTATTAAATCAAGCGATGTATTTTTCAAACGACACTTTAGGTCGTTCAATATAACTGTGATTGTGATGCTATGACAGTCAATCCCCAGGAATTCCATTCCGCTGCAAAACAGGTAATTTGGGGGTGTGACATCATCTATACGCGCATCGGGCCACACAAATCCATGTGAAGAAGATGAAGCACATGTTGTGAGCTGTGTTCCACCTTTGAAGGAAAGTGAGCACGAGTGCTTTTCCCTTGTTCACAAGCTGAGCAGAGGTGATCTTTAGAATATCAGAATCTTGGGAGACCTTCAACAAGTTTGTATCGAGCAAGGTTGGTTATGGTTTGAAAGTTTAAATGTGAGAGACGACGGTGCCATAGCCAAGATTTGGTAGATGTTGCCTTTGAAAGTAGACAGATGGGAGATGAAGCAATCATGTCTTGCATTAAGATTGTGTAAAGACTTGAATTGCGGGTGCCAGACATAAGATCGTTTCCTTGTAGATCACGAATGAAACAAGTTTTCTCTCGAAAAGCAACTTCCAAATCTCCATCACAGAATTGACCAATAGAGAAGAGATTGTGACCGAGGCCTTCCACATAATAAACCCTGCTAATTTCGATGTTTCCATTGATGTAATCTCCGTAGCCCATGATAGCTGCGAAGTGATCATTCCCAAATCTGACAGTGCCAATGAACTTTGCAACAAAGTTTGATAACAGCTTGAGATTGCATGTCATGTGTCGGGAACATCCGCTATCAACAATCTAAAGGATGATCTGTATCACCTGCATTACACATAGATGACACAGATGGAATAGAAGTAGATGTGGAACCGGAAGAGTTAGAGGATTCTGAAGCAGTTATAGTAGAAACACACATATCAATGATTTTAGGTATCCATGTAAATCCAAGTGTATTATGTAACCATTTCTACCATCTCCAACTAGTCTTAGCTTTGGTCTTAGTGAATGCACTAGGTGATAAGTTCTTCCTAGGAGGTGAAGGTGGTTCTATGGGTACATCAATGATCATAGTTGGAACACTAGAGGGTGGCTTACCTAGCACAGACTTAGAAGCATTAGTGGGCCTAGAGGTATTCCGTTTTATATTATTCCGCTTACGATTCAAGATAGCCTTAGCAACACATCTATTATGACAACCAGAAAACATGCTTTTATGACAACCAACACAAGAAGCTTCAAACAAAACATTAAGAGTACTTAAAGATTCAGCATTCGTTACATCACTTTGTTCATTACATTTGTCAGATGCAATATCTAAAGTGGGTGCAACTTGAGTTTTATTCAAAGTCCCAGGGTGTTCTTCTCCTTTAGCATTCTTTATTGTTCTTTTCTTACGTCACAACTTCCTATTCTTCCTTGTATTGCTCTAAATTGTGAAGTGCGGGCGTTGGTAAAAGAGTCAACTATTCTGTTTCGATGAGGGAAGCACATTAGTTTCTTGTGGTTTGTCATTAGATGTTCTAGAGTCATTTTGAATCTGTAGATCTTTGATACTACAAATGTTACTATTCCTATCTTGCTTAAGTTTCACCAACTCTGCTTTAAGATCATGAATTTTGTGTAACAAATCTAGATTTTCAGAACGAGTGAGACCATCTCGTCGTAAGACATCTTTCATGTAATAAAGATATTCATCTAGGTCTTTTGATGCTTTAGCACGAGTCTTTTATAGTAAATCAAATATGACACCATATTCCTTTTTAACTTTTGAAATTTCTTGTTCATATTTTGAGATTTGACACTTGAAAGACACATTTTCATCATCCAGTTGCTCAATTTTTGGAGTAAGATTTTTGGTATGCAACTGGTGGAGTTTGTTTTGCCAAACGAGTTCACGAGTGTGACAATCGTTTTGACACCATTGAAGACGACGTTTTGCATTTGAAAGCTCGTTAATCAATCGTTCATTTTCAACTTTTAAAGATGTGATTTGTGACACAGTATCAGTATTCTCAACATTTGCAACAGAATCAACAGAATCAGCAGAGATATAATCAAATGCATATGCAACAGAATGTAATAACACCAGATTATGGATATCAACACATATAACATCTTCCAAGAGTCGATCAACATCTTTTCGTAACATTTTCTTTTTATGTTTTGTTTTTGAAATAGATGTTTCTGTTTTCTCCAAAACTATTTTCATCAGTCCAAGTTCCTTATGAAATTCCCTTTCCCAATACAATGCACAATTTTTCAAATTTTGAACATGGGGTAAAATTCTTTTCTGAAAAATATCTCTTTGTTCTCGCACCTGAGGCGATTGAAAATGTTCAACTTTTATTTCAGAATGAAATTCAATCTCACGTTCTAAAAGTTTGATTTCAGATAGGAAAGTGTCAAAATATCTAAGAATTTGACGACTTTTGGGTATTGATTTTACTTCACTGAGTGAAGGTAAAGGACCATTAATTTGTGCAGAATTGGGTTGGGGACCAACATTAGAAGACTCAGACATAGGTGTGATAACCCAAGGTGTGTTAGAAGTATCCTTTTGTGTGACGAAAGTGATGGCTTTTGAATAGTTAAATGGTTTGTTATAAACAACATTTTCTAATTTTGATCGACTCTCGTCTTCTGTATCTAATTCCTCTTGACAATTATATTCAACAACACTCATTATGGAATCATCAATTCTATGTTCTGCACTGTAAACTTCAGGATTTGGTTTGAATGCTCTATTTGAAAACTTAGGTTTGTAATCAGCAAGATTCGGGCCATATCCATTTGGATTTGGTTTGAAAGTAAAATTTTGAATCGTTGTGATTGATTCACCATGTTTATAAACAACATTTCGAAACTCTTTGATTTTGTTTTGTAAGTCGATAATTTCCTCAAGATATGCATCTATTCGTTTCGTTGAATGCTTTTTGTACTCAGAGAACTGTTTTTGACAAGTTAACAACTCAGCCTTGGCTTTTTGAGTTTCCAAAGTAAGAGCGTTAAGTTGTTGTTTATGATCATATTTCTGTTGTTCTATTTGAGATAACAAAGCATTCTTGGATGCGACTAGATCACGCATCTGTCGTTCTAATGATTTTTCGTTTTGGAAAGATTTAGAAAAAGCGACTTCAAAACCTTGTTCATGTTTTTCTTGAGTTTTAAAAATGTTGAGTTGCCTTTTTAAGCATTCAATATCCCTGGTTAACAGTGCATTTTTGTTTTTTAATTACTGATTGAGTTCAAAACATTGTTCCATTCGAGATCGTTGGTCATTAAGTAAGAGGTCAATATCTGGATTAGGCAAAGGTTCAGCGTGTTCAACGTGAGTCTTAACATGATTATTATTCAGATCCTCAAGTATAACCACAAAGTCAACTTGATTATCAATGGTAACCAGGAGGTCATCTTGATCGTCAAATGTAACTACTGGATCTAGTTGAGTATCATCAGAATGAGATGTGGACGGCTCATGTTGATCATTCTGAGCCTCGTCGGATTCAGATGTTGACTGAGATATTAGATCAGTGATGAATATGGTTTGATCCGGTACCTGAGACAATCCGTCAGTGTCATACACTGGGCCTGTGTCACTCATATGGAGTTCGTGCATGTTTGCCATCAACATAACTGCTGAATTAGCCTGCAAGTCCTCCATATCATCATCAGAATCTACATTTGCCATGAAGCTCTGTTCCTTGTTGGTAAGAGTTCCACCAGCTTCATCCTTAAGAGCCAAGAGTAAAGCTTCTTTGTGATAAGCGCTGCCTCTTGTCGTCGGCTTTGGGCATGCATTAGCCAGATGACCCTTCTTATTACAGTTATAGCCACGAAGACCATTAATCCCATTCTGAGCATTACCCTGTTCAACCACTTGAGCCCTTTGTTGTTGTAGAGCACCCATGTTATTCCTTCCCATTAGATTAAACCCTTGACTACCACCCATCTGACGAACATTACCACGATTCTGAACTTCAACACGTCCATTGTTAACAACAGCTTGATTCCTTGTGTTTGTTGAGGTACGAATGCGATTGTTGGATTTGTTTGAATATCAGCCGAAGGATCTAGCAATCATGACAAGCCCTTGCTGCAATGCATCGAAAGCTTCTGTATCCTCATTAGATTTACTGTAAAGATCTTGATCATTGTTGTTGTTGTATGGAACCAATTGAGTTTCTTGAGATTGGTGCTGTGACGGATCATATGGTGTTATCTTAGCAGATGGTTGAGCAGTGGGTTGTGGAGGATTTGTGAATACTTTTTGTAAAGTTTGGAATTGAGGATAACAAGCTTGAGCCCACAAAGCTAATTGTTGATTATCCGGAAGTGAAGGTGAAACAGTTTGTCCACGGATAACCCTTTCTTTGTCAACTTCTTTTTGATGGGGCTTGAAATAGTCGTACAACAATCCGTATGTAGCATGATGAAGATTCTTTGCTTGACGGATGAATATGACATACTTTTCCCAATCAGGACCAAGGCTACTTGGGAACTTAGTGTTGACTGCAATTCTTGGCATAATGATGTTATGTTTTTCCAAGTCATTGATGATGTCTGAGAAGCGATGATGATAAGACTCTGATGTCTCTCCTGGTTCAATCATGAAGTGTTCGTAAGCCAAGTAGATTTTGGATTCCATGTCCTTTTGATTGAGTTCAGTGCCTTCCATGAGAAGATGAATATGTTCCCACATTGCTTTAGCAGTCTTTTGATCATCAACACTTCGAAAGGATCGATTGGGTAATCCCAAAGGATGTATTGCATTGCTAGTTCATCAGCTTCAAAATGTAGAAGTTCATCAGCAGTGAGGTCAGTAAGAATTGCAATGTTGGTGACGTCACCTCTTGGTGGATTGGCATTTGGATCTCCGGGTGTAACGACAGTAGGCATCTGAAATGGACCTTCCAGGATGACCTTCTTTAAAAACATTCCATGTGGCTTTTTTAGATCACAAAACCTAAAGAACCTAATCACCCATTGATCGTAGTTTTCGGGAGTAAGCATTGGAGGTATATCAAGTGATCCAGCCTCATGAATGGATTGTTGGCTGCTTAAAGCTTCACACATCTTTGCAAACCAAGACGGTTCCTTCATAGTATTCCTGGACGGATGTTGATTGTTAAAGTTTGTGTAAGGTTGTACTTGAAGACTAGGGGGTGGTTGAATCATTTGTGGTTGGATTGCTCCTTGAGGAAATTGTTGTTGAAATTGTTGTTGATAAACTTGTTGTTGTAGATTGAATTGTTGTTGTTGTTGATGAGTTGTTGTTGTTGACTAAGTTGTTGTTGTTGTTGTTGAGGATACACATGAGGAAAGTAATTAGAGTATGGTGGTTGAGACATCTTGAAACTTGTGTTAATGATGGATCTTTGTAGTCGAGTGAAACGTTGTTGATGAAGTATCCTTAGGCGTAGAAATCAAGCGTAGGCAAAGAAAGACCTTAGGCGTAAGAGGTTAGCTTACGCGTAGGATTAGCTTACGCGTAGGGTTAATGAAACCTTAGGTTATGCGTAAACTAAAGACTTAGAAGTAAGAAACTTATGCGTAATATTTCCTTAGGCGTAAGATGTGCTTATGCGTAGGAAATGCTTAGGCGTAAGATTTTTTACTCGTAAGCTTTTATGCTTAGGCGTAAAACTCGGGTTTTATCCCAAAAATCCTTTACACTTTTCTAGTGTAGAAGATATCCAAATTCGAAGTGTTTTCAGGCTTATCCAAGCAAGAAAACACTGAGTAAACCAAGAACACTGAAGATCAAACTTTGAAGAACTTACGCGTAAACTTAGGGTTTACTTATGCGTAAAAATTAACCAAAACTGATTTTCAGCCCAAATTGTTTCTAAACCAGATTTTTGTGATGAAACAGCTTCAATATCACTAAAATAACACAAAAGTGTGAAACTTGATGATCCAAAACTTTGATACAGCTTACGCGTAGAAGAGACCACACGATTAAAATCAAGCTTAAAAATAATGAAATACACGTAAAGTTTGAAACTTTTTCCAAAAAACTTAAACTGTATCACCAAATAACCTTTAAAGGACAAGAATCTTATATTTGAAAGTGAAAAATTCAAAGCTTTTTGCGTATGAAAGTTTGTATACCGAGAGTTACGCGTAAAACACAATAACGTCAAAAACAAAATCGTTTCACCCAACTATTTGGCGATTGATACCACTGTTAGGTTCCCATATTAGTAACACAAGCATCAATATAAGAAAGGAGATGAAGGAAGGATCAGATGAACACACACACACTCTATGCGTAAGATATGAGAGAAAAGTTAAGCATAAGTGAAATGTAAATGTGAACAACCAACCTTCAAATGAAGGTTTACATGGGTATTTATAGGAAGGAACTAGGGCAACATGCAAGTTCCCTTCCTTTCCCATAATGGGCTTTGGCATAGGCTCATGGGCTTTCTACATGAGCCTAGCCTTGATTACTAACATAAAAGCCATAATTAAGCTAACTATTACATATTAATTACTAACACTTGAATTCTAGTTTAGGAGTGATTCCAACACGTATAACCACTAGTTTAGTATTAGCAGATGGTGTTTAGGTGTGTTGTAAAAAAGAAAAAATTACATGTTTCGTCCTTGTGGTTTACCTAAAATCACACTCATTGTCCTTATTCGATTTTAATTACATCAATTTTTTCAAACTAGTTACATCGATGGTCCCTATTTTGAAAAATAGAGATCATCTCTGTAATAATCTGTAGTTTTTTATTACACGCATAGTCCCTATCGTGAAAAATAGAGATCATCTCTGTAATAATCTATAGTTTTTCATTACACGCTTAGTCCCTATCGTATTACACAGATAGTCCCTATTTGTCTAAATAGGGACTGTCAATGCAAATAGTTTGAAAATTAGGGATTATTTATGTAATCAAAATCGAATAAGGATGACGAGTGTAATTTTGAGTAAACCATAAGGAAGAAACATATAATTTTTTCTTAAAAAAATTACCTGATATAGTGTTTAGACGTGCATTTGGGTTGTAATATTCACATAAGTAGGCGTTTGAGTATTTAAAGAAATTGTCAAATCAGTGACAAAGAACGGGTGACATAACATGACATTTATTACAGGCTTCCTATGGGAGAAAATTCGTCTTACGCATCCCACGGTCTGAAAATGTAGTGTTACTAATATAGCGCGACCCAAAAACTTGCTTTATTTAGGTGTACCAAAAACGTCTGGCTAACTTGATTGATTTAGGTGTACCAGTTGGTGCTATGAGTAGTTATTGTTTAGTTGCGAATTCATTCAATAACTCGCAGTTCTTCTTGATGTGGGCCATGAAGGTAATTCTGCCACTGCATCTAATGATTATGATCATATGTCCCTTTTATTTAGATACATCTACAAATCGAGCAGAATGTTAATCCCACAAATGGTTCAGTGACTCAAAACATAATAGGTCTTGGTAATTTTACTATAAGCAAGCAGCCTTATACAAGTTTAGCTCAAGACGAGTTATGAGGTGCAGAGTGCACACTCGTTATAATTAGATTGACACTGCCGTGACAAAGACACAGGGTTCAAGGGGCAACACCCCTTGTTGGGGTCTTGCTCTCAAGTGGGTGGGCGGGGGGTCGAGGAGAAGTCTCCCTTCGCGGGGTTTAGAGCAGCGTCCCAAAATCTAAACGATTTTTATGAGTCGTTTTTAACAGGATTTTCCGCTAAAACCCAACCGACGCGTCTTTTACTAACCAACACAATGGTTACTAAATACCTGACAATAACCAAATTTTGGTTAATGATTATAACCACACTTATGGTCTCATTTGCAAAATATAACTATGAAATATAAATAACAAATAAGACATTATCTTAACTTTCACGAAATTGCATGTTTTATCGAAACCTTTTTAAAAGTGTAGCTTTTATCCCTATAGGAAACTTTGGGTCATACTTTGTTGCTGGTTCAAGAAGACATTATCTTTCTTCCGTTAACATAAACACATGACTTGAACACGAGGTTGTTTGGGTCTTTTTACACCTTGGTCCTCATTTAATATTCCACCAACCTTATCCCCACCCATATACCTGTTACGCCCCAAAAAGGAATCTAAAACTTTTTTTGAGAATACCCACATTTTTACTATTACAAACAAACTACTTAGATGTAAGGACACACATTAGTATAAATGACATAAACAAACTCAGAGGTATTTATAAGAACGGTATACCAAAAGTCAAAATTAGAACTCGAAACACGAGAGAGATAAAAACATTCTGTTAACAAACGCCGATACTCCGTATCCATTTCTTAGATACTCCGTTTTCATCGATACTTCATATCCATATTTTAGACACTTCGTATTCATCAATACTTTGTATCCATATTTTAGATACTCCGGATTTATCGATACTCCGTATCCATATTTTAGATACTCCATATCCATATTTTGGATACTTGTTGGGTTCAGTAAATACCCAAACCCCTTAATCTAGGATTTGAATAAAAATATCCTAAGTGTTTAGACCATTAAACACTAACAGGTCACTGAGTGCATAGTCTCTCAGTGAGCCATCTTCAGGATACTCAGTAAAAGGCGAAGAAGAAGTCTCTCCACTCAGTAAGGCGGAACTTAAAGGGTGAAGACTGAGTCAAGAAGAAGATGGTGGATTCAGTGAGTGATGACAATAACTCACTGAATCCCTAAAACTCCTCTCCAGCTACTTACACTGAAGACAAACTTAAGTAGAAGACTGAAGGATATGAAGACTGAAGAATGAGCGGGATAAGGTGGGATAAGTTTGAATCAGATAAGACGAAGTCCTTATCAACCAAAGTCAACTTTCCCTGAATGGCAAAAAATCAGGCTTAGTGTCATCAGCGACCTTTGGAAGCGACCTTGTCTCTTACTTAATATAGTCTTTGTAAACAGAGACAAAATACATCAGTATTTTGTCTTCTGTAAATTGTCAGTTTGTCACTTAGGAAAGAGTTAAAACTCATACTTGTATAAATAGCATAAGAGATGGACTGAAAGAACTAAGCTTGTCAATTGTAAAAACACACATACACGCAAGCCATCTTTCACTCCTCCAAATACAACTTAATCCCTGAGATAGCTCAGTGGGTACTTGTAGTTGTGCTCAGACTCAGCCTGAGCTTCGTGAGGAGTTACACCCTTTGTCATTTCAATCCCAAGTACTATTCCGCAAGTACTTGGGTAATGTATTCTTGTTTGATTCATTTCTAATAAAGAATATTAAGTTGAAAATTATTCAGTGTGTTTTACTTACATCTTATCAGTCATAGATTCACTATTAACTTGTTTTTAAATACTTAACTGTTTTACGATAGTGAATAGGGAACAACAAGTGGTATCAGAGCAAGGCTGATTATAAAACTTTTTTAAGCCGCTCTAAAATGTTTTAAAATCAGGATCCTTATGGCTGAAATTGATGTACCCCAACTAGTCGATAAAAAGGGTGGAGCTTATTCAGATGTTGCCCCTAGACTTGAAGTTGGTAAATTCAACAAATGGAAAAAGCGTATGCTTTGCTATTTGATTGGCATGGAACCTTATTATATCAAGTGTATAATTGAAGGTCCATTTATCCCAAAGACTGCTGAAGGTTTGGCTAAACCTGAAGCTCAGTGGACTCAGGATGAGAGGAGAGTGGTCAACCAGGACTAAAGACTCAAAAGTATCATCATATCATGTCTTCCTGATGATATTATGGAGTCAGTTATAAGCTGTAGTACAGCTAAACAAACCTGGGATGACCTAGTCTATAGCCATGAAGGCCCATCTGATACCAAGGAAAACAGGATAATGGACTTGAAACTTGAGTATAACACCTTCAGGGCTAAGGACTCAGAAACTCTGTCTCAAACTTACACCCGGTACAAAACCTTGCTAAATGAACTGTCAAATGATGGTGTCAAGTTGTCCAAACATGAAATCAATGTTGGTTTTGTCAATAGTCTTCCTGAGAAGTGGTTGAATTTCTCTTAGGGACTTAGGAATGCTAATCATATCCAGAATCACGAACTTCCTGAAATTTATGGGAAATTTGTCTATGAGGAAAACCTCATCAACAGACGATACCCTGACTTAAAGAAGTCTCAGGAAGTCAAGAAGTACCTGACCACCACTTCAACACCAATATCAACTGCCTTTTATTCTAACAACGTGGTTCAAGATTTCCAGGAAAATTCAGATGATGAGCCTGATGAGAGATCAAGTGAGGAGTACCGAAATGACCTGAACGCTGAATTTCAGGAAAGGGCACTCCTTGCTAACTCTCGGAGGTTTATAAAAAGAAACAAAGGTTTTTCAAATGCTAAAGCAAATGAGGACACCGAATGCTTTAAGTGTCACAAAAGAGGTCATTTTGCAAAAGACTGTTTTTCAAAAACAATTTCTGAAACCTCTTATAAACCATCAGGGTCAAATCAGTCCTCGCTTTAGCAAATTTCAACCTAAAATCTATCAGTCTCATCAAAATTTTCAAAACAAATCTGATCAAAACAAAACCGTTGATTTTAAAGCTAAGTATAGGAAAGTCAAAGCTAAGCTTGCATTGCTTGAGGCCAGTCCCTCAGAAACAACAAAAAGTGTTCAATCTGTGCAGGGTAAAAACAAAGGCCTTGTTGCTGAAACCTTCGACTGGGATGAAGAGCCAGTCTCATCTGATGATGAAATGGTGCATGTCAATGCACTGATGGCCCTCTCAGAAGAGGACAAGCTAGCTGTTGGGAAAAATCATGCCAGGAATGGAGAGTGGGTCAACATCACAATGAAGAAGGTAAATATTTTACTTTCTATGGAAGACGACTCTGATTGGCAGTCCTATATGAACTATATAAATGTTGACCTTAAGTTTGTAGAAGAGCAACGATTAAATCTTTTTTCAAAATATAACAAGCTAAGTTTTGAACTAAACAAGTGTAGGGATGAACTGCTTCTATTAAAACAAAATAAGCTTGAGGCTATCACTTTGCAAATTCAAAACACTGAATTAGTTAAAAGAAATCAGGCTCTTCAAGATGAACTTAAGAAAGAAAAGGATGTCATTGCTAGTTGGACTGCTAAGAATCCAAAAGTCTTTGATGCTGTGGGAGCCCCCAGTAGCAAAAACAGAGTCATAGGTGAAGATCATTGTGACAACTCGTACTTTCAAGTCATTTTTCAAAACACTACTCATGCTTCACTATTCATTGTTTACCGTAAACTAGGTTTACGAGTATCAAATTCGCGTAACCTTAATGGTTTAGCTGCGAATTCATGAACAATCATCAAAGACATTTCATATAGACTAGGTTTAGTCTACATATCATTAGCATCATTATCATCATATTAGTTCATGCATGATTTTGCATATTACATTAAACGTGTAATTTCATATTAAATAAACGTTATCGCGTAATTAATTATTTTGAACAATTGATCCGATACTTCCAAAAATTATCCCGATATATTTTTATACTCATATTAAGATTATAAAAATAATATTATGAGTTTACCCGGTGTTTTAAATTTATTTTGTATATAAATTGTTATATTTATATAATTACGACGGTTTTCGTAAATACTACACGATAATTATTATTTCACTCAAATTTCGCAAGAAATTTATTTTCATAATTTTTATGACTTCAATATATTTTATTTTGACCCGTTAAAATTTATTTTTAGGTAACGCTACCCTAAATGCTTAAATATGCATACAAGTTACTAAATGTCTTCAAATAACTTTACATCTACATATACTTATACATTTAAATACTTAATAAAAAAAATGTATTAGCTAACTACAATCACACCCTTGTCGACAACAAGGGTGAGTCATTTCAAACTTTGCAAAATATCCTACAATTATATCATATTATACACTAGTATACTACACATACAACTCAATAATTTCTAAGTGTAAAAAAAGATCAAGTATCCTTTCTCTCTTCTCTTCATAACCGGCCAACCATAAGGATCAAGAGGAGATCATCAAAAATTTTCAAGACAAGTTTATTACACTCTAGTTACACTCTTAGTTTAGGTTTTGAAATAAAAACCTAGGGTGTTAGGATTAAACCTTTGTTCACTTCATCTCATCAAGTTACTAGTAAGCATCTCATATCCATATTCATCTTTCATATTTATTTTGTGTTCATTTTATCATATTTTAGAAAAACATGCAAGTCATAATGATGTTTATACCACTTTTCATTGTTTTTAAGTGTTACATATATATTTATCATCCTATAATTACTCCTTAAAATATATCACTTTTGGTGATGTCTAGGAACCCATGACACCCTAAGAAGGTGTATGGTAGGATTAGAATAGCTTCGGAGTTGTTTTGAATTGGTTGAAATAGGTTTGGCGCGAGAAAAACTCATTTCGACAAGTTTACTTAAGGGTCTGTCCATATTTTTGAAATCTGGAAATTTCGACAGTAGGTAAAAATTTTTGGCCTAAATATTTAGAAAATATACTTTAAAACGAAAACGTGGCCGCTTGAACGGGTTAAAACGGAGCTATAACGAAAAAGTTATGCTATTTACAAGTTAGACGACGAAAAGTGTAAAAACCAGAAAATTCAGCATGTTACGTCTACTTTGTACGAGTAAAAAATGAGGCTTAGGCGTTATAAAATGTGTCGACTTATCAAAAATATATTAGTATACTTTGATACGAAGCTAAGGACATATAAAACGTAGAAAACGGATTTGTAACGATTAAATTACACACGTTTACATAAAGTTGCCGTAACTATATTAAATAAGCTAAACTAATATATTTCTATTAGACAAACCTTACGGCAACAAGTGACCATGTTGAGGGTCATTTTTAACATTGATGTAGTATTTTTTATAACGTGATGTCTTCTAGTAAAAGTAAGTTCGCCAAGCATATTTTCCAAAATGTCCGACCGTTTGTCAAGCGGAGTTGTAATGAATAAAATACGGTTACTTAAACTTTGCCGAAAACCACCCTTAAACGATATTTTGGACACAAGTACCATACTTTACCTATATTTTTCTCCATGATCGAGACCTCTAGGATGAAAACTTAAATGCTAAAACTTTGAGATAATGATACAAGCTTCCCAAAACCGTTGAGTTTGTTTCCTAACACTCGACGTGCATCATTTTACGACTAGCTTTTCAAGGCCATTTAGTCACTTTCATGAAAATTTTCAACGACATTATTTTACGACGAAAAGTTATAATTTCATAATAAATCACTAAATGATTATCGTCGGATATCATTTCAACATAAATACATGTAAAATAATTTAAGAATGGTCAAGACGTTATAAGATTATTTTTCGACGATAAGTATTATTTTCAAAAATTCACAAGTGGTATAGATATCATGCGAATTGCATGCATAACATTACATCATGACTTATTATATATCATATCATTCATAATAGGTCGCAGTTAGAGATTGCGCCTCATTTCAGTGTACTCACTTTTGTCATCGCATCATTGTACCAAGTGAGTTGATAGCCCCACTTTCTATTACTTAATTGTTTTACAAACTCTTGGGGGAGATACATGCTCAACTAATTTTAATCGAACACAAATGCTTTGAACTGTATGCTATATCCAAATGTTTTATTGTCACTAAGTAATCAATTGCCATGTTTGAAGTCCCTACATCATGCACCATTAGTCACTTGCGAGTGAGCGCTAATATTGTGAATAGGCCTATTGGAATTAACACTCCGTTCTTATTGACCCAGCTAGGGGAAATCGAACGCACTATATTTGAATCATTAAGGTAAATTGGCAAGTTTACCATATTAGGGCTGCGATGAAACGATTTTTACCAATTTCTATTGGTACGGGGTTTACGCTTTGGTTGTCATGAACTTAGTGAAATAAATGCTGTTTTGTTTTCAACGATGAGTGTGAAACAACGTAACTCACACTACGAATATTGTGTTCAAACGAATTAATTAAACCTATGGATTTCACTCAACCTTTGTGTTGACTGTTTTAAGCATGTTTTATCTCAGGTATCTAAGGTATACACTTCATGGCATGCATGTGGACTTATCATAGAGTCGTGGTGACGACGCGTCTCTCATGGGATTTTTGCACTTTAAAACATCGTTTGAATTGTAACAAACTTATTTCCGCACAAGTTGATTTGCATTTGGGACCTATACTTTGTAAACTCTGATTATTTTATTAAATCAAACGATGTATTTTCCAAACGACACTTTAGGTCGTTCAATATAACTGTGATTGTGATGCTATGACATTCAACCCCCAGGAATTCCATTCCGCTGCAAAACAGGTAATTTGGGGGTGTGACAGATTGGCATCAGAGCTTCAGTTATAGATAACTAGGTTACATCATTGACCCTAGACTATAACTACATCATCATAGCATCTCATCATTTCATCATGAGTGCATATTCACTTTACATGCGAATTCTTATACATTTTTTTTTGAGTTATTTACTTTCATTTCACATCGATTGTCACATAGATGCCTTCAAATACCCGTTCCATTATTCTTTCTTCATACTCCAATGTGGAGAATGCTTTGTCATTCCCTATCGCAATTTTAATATCAGTTGACTCATCACCAATAACGTCGAATGCCGAGACAAAACCTTTAAGTAGGGCGAAGTCACTCTCACTCCTTTGTTTCACCACTAACATGTCGAGTTACACGTTATTCACACATTAAGTCACTAAACCATCATACATTTGAAGAACTTACGACATCTCATAACCCATCTTCTTGGAATCCATTATTCATTTTTGAAAGATAACCTTAAATTTATTATCTCATATCACATCTCTTTAGAGCGCTTATTTTTAACATAGGACTTTGCTACATCTCACCTTTCCTCTTATTTTGAAGAAGTTATGGCGCCGAAGAAAGCTCCACAAGTATTGGCACAAGCGGCTATGCACAAGTTTGTGAGGGATAGTATAGCCAATGCATTAAGGACTGAAAGGGCAACAGTGGCGGCTGCTGCTGAGGTCGCTGCTACTGAAGCCACTAGACTTGCCAATGCTGCTGAGGCTGCGGCTACTGCTGAAGCCGCTAGACTCGCCACTGCCGCTGAGGCTGCAGCTAATGCTGAAGCTGCCAGGCTTGCTAATGCCGCCGCGGCTGCGGCAACTGCTGAAGCCGCTAGACTTGCTGCTGCTGCAGGAATTGCAGGAGGGTCCGGGGTTAGAAGTTGTTCATATAAGGAATTTAAAAGCGGAGATCCCACTAAGTTCAAGGGTACCGAAGGGGCCACTGCCATGGTTCGATGGTTCGAGAAAATGGAGTCTGTGTTTCTGTTATGTAATTGCCCTGAGGATAGCAAGGTTAAGTTCGCCACTGGTACACTCTTAGATGGCGCAATGTGATGGTGGAATTCGTATGCGCAGCCTATTGGTATCGAAAATGCTTACAAACTCACGTGGGGTGAATTCAAGAATCTGGTAACTAAGAAGTATTGTCCACGCACGGAGGTGAAGAAATTAGAAACGAAATTTTATGAGTTAGTGACTGTTGGTTATGACATCGAGACCTGCATTCGAAGGTTTCAAGAATTGGCCGCGTTATGCCCATCTATGGTTTCAGATAACGAGAAGCTACTGGAGGCTTTCATTGGGGGACTTCCCCAGATTATTCAAGGAGACGTGATTTCTTTTGATCCGCAAACGATTGAAGAATCTATCCGAATATCTCAAAAGCTCATGGAACAAGTTTTGAAAAAGGGAAACAATACCAACACCAACCGTAACAACAATACCAACAACCACACCAACTACAACAATAACCGAAACAACAACAACAACAACAACAACAACGACGATAACCAAATCAACAACAACAAAAGGAAATGGGAATATGACCCAAGAGGTTATAATAACAACAACCAAAACCGTAACACTAACCATCATCAACAACAGAATAGAAGGCAAGAAGCTGCAATGGTTTATGTCGCTGCACCAATAGAAGGCAGAGGTTATGCTGGAACACACCCACTATGTAATCGATGTAAGTTTCATCACTCGGGTCCTTGCCCTGCCAAGTGCCACAAGTGCCAAAAATCAGGACACCTAGCCAGGGATTGTAGAGGTAAAGCCGTAGTCACATGCTTCGGATGTGGGGAGCAAGGACACTATCGGAACCAATGTCCCCAAAACCAAGGTCAACAAGTTGAAGGTGCTCTTGGGAAAGCATACATGTTAGAAGGAGGAGAAGCTCAACAGGATTTCAACAACGCGAAAGACTGAAGAAGTTCGGAAACTAACAGTCTTATTTCTCCTTATGTACTCTGTCGTACTAAGTTTATGTCTTCCATCGTATCCGAATCCTTATAACTTAAGATGTATTACTTTTTGATAAACCACTCGTTGTAAAATATTCTCATCTATCGTACTTTATTTCCTTTTCGATTTGTTATCACTTACGAGAATTTTTCTTCCTTTTACTTTAACGACCATTTTAACGACACGGTTTAAATCTTTGTAAACATTGAGATTTATAACAACTAAACCGAACGTCACATTATCGTTCCTTAATTATACATAGCCTAGCTAACTATGTCTAATTCTGGAGGGATCATGTTATGTTGGGAGCCGTTATTTATAAATTTTAGTGCAAGCAAAATTTTCACATATTCCAAGTCAAAGTGTTACTCATGGGAGATTCATCTAATATTTTCTTTACTATGATGTTTTATACACCCTTAATCATAGATAACCGTAACGACACCTCCTCATGTCTTCTCTCCTCGATATTCATCATAAACTCAAAAATTCGATAGACTAACACGAACTGAATTCAGGGACTGAATTCCTTTTTGGATGGGCGAATGTGACAACTCGTACTTTCAGGTCATTTTTCAAAACACTACTCATGCTTCACTATTCATTGTTTACCGTAAACTAGGTTTACGAGTATCAAATTCGCGTAACCTTAATGGTTTAGCTGCGAATTCATGAACAATCATCAAGGACATTTCATATAGACTAGGTTTAGTCTACATATCATTAGCATCATTATCATCATATTAGTTCATGCATGATTTTGCATATTACATTAAACGTGTAATTTCATATTAAATAAACGTTATCGCGTAATTAATTATTTTGAACAATTGATCCGATACTTCCAAAAATTATCCCGATATATTTTTATACTCATATTAAGATTATAAAAATAATATTATGAGTTTACCCCGTGTTTTAAATTTATTTTGTATATAAATTGTTATATTTATATAATTACGACGGTTTTAGTAAATACTACACGATAATTATTATTTCACTCAAATTTCGCAAGAAATGTATTTTCATAATTTTTATGACTTCAATATATTTTATTTTGACCCGTTAAAATTTATTTTTAGGTAACGCTACCCTAAATGCTTAAATATGCATACAAGTTACTAAATGTCTTCAAATAACTTTACATCTACATATACTTATACATTTAAATACTTAATAAAAAAAATGTATTAACTAACTACAATCACACCCTTGTCGGCAACAAGGGTGAGTCATTTCAAACTTTGCAAAATATCCTACTATTATATCATATTATACACTAGTATACTACACATACAACTCAATAATTTCTAAGTGTAAAAAAAGATCAAGTATCCTTTCTCTCTTCTCTTCATAACCGGCCAACCATAAGGATCAAGAGGAGATCATCAAAAATTTTCAAGACAAGTTTATTACACTCTAGTTACACTCTTAGTTTAGGTTTTGAAATAAAAACCTAGGGTGTTAGGATTAAACCTTTGTTCACTTCATCTCATCAAGTTACTAGTAAGCATCTCATATCCATATTCATCTTTCATATTTATTTTGTGTTCATTTTATCATATTTAAGAAAAACATGCAAGTCATAATGATGTTTATACCACTTTTCATTGTTTTTAAGTCTTACATATATATTTATCATCCTATAATTACTCCTTGAAATATATCACTTTTGGTGATGTCTAGGAACCCATGACACCCTAAGAAGGTGTATGGTAGGATTAGAATAGCTTTGGAGTTGTTTTGAATTGGTTGGAATAGGTTTGGCGCGAGAAAAACTCATTTCGACTAGTTTACTTAAGGGTCTGTCCATATTTTTGAAATCTGGAAATTTCGACAGTAGGTAAAAATTTTTGGCCTAGATATTTAGAAAATATACTTTAAAACGAAAACGTGGCCGCTTGAACGGGTTAAAACGGAGCTATAACGAAAACGTTATGCTATTTACAAGTTAGACGACGAAAAGTGTAAAAACCAGAAAATTCAGCATGTTACGTCTACTTTGTACGAGTCAAAAATGAGGCTTAGGCGTTATGAAATGTGTCGACTTATCAAAAATATATTAGTATACTTTGATACGAAGCTAAGGACATATAAAACGTAGAAAACGGATTTGTAACGATTAAATTACACAGGTTTACATAAAGTTGCCGTAACTATATTAAATAAGCTAAACTAATATATTTCTATTAGACAAACCTTACGGCAACAAGTGACCATGTCTTCTAGTAAAAGTAAGTTCGCCAAGCATATTTTCCAAAATGTCCGACCGTTTGTCAAGCGGAGTTGTAATGAATAAAATACGGTTACTTAAACTTTGCCGAAAACCACCCTTAAACGATATTTTGGACACAAGTACCATACTTTACCTATATTTTTCTCCATGATCGAGACCTCTAGGATGAAAACATAAATGCTAAAACTTTGAGATAATGATACAAGCTTCCCAAAACCGTTGAGTTTGTTTCCTAACACTCGACGTGCATCATTTTACGACTAGCTTTTCAAGGCCATTTAGTCACTTTCATGAAAATTTTCAACGACATTATTTTACGACGAAAAGTTATAATTTCATAATAAATCACTAAATGATTATCGTCGGATATCATTTCAACATAAATACATGTAAAATAATTTAAGAATGGTCAAGACGTTATAAGATTATTTTTCGACGATAAGTATTATTTTCAAAAATTCACAAGTGGTATAGATATCATGCGAATTGCATGCATAACATTACATCATGACTTATTATATATCATATCATTCATAATAGGTCGCAGTTAGAGATTGCGCCTCATTTCAGTGTACTCACTTTTGTCATCGCATCATTGTACCAAGTGAGTTGATAGCCCCACTTTCTATTACTTAATTGTTTTACAAACTCTTGGGGGAGATACATGCTCAACTATTTTAATCGAACACAAATGCTTTGAACTGTATGCTATATCCAAATGTTTTATTGTCACTAAGTAATCAATTGCCATGTTTGAAGTCCCTACATCATGCACCATTAGTCACTTGCGAGTGAGCGCGAATATTGTGAATAGGCTTATTGGAATTAACACTCCCGTTCTTATTGACCCAGCTAGGGGAAATCGAACGCACTATATTTGAATCATTAAGGTAAATTGGCAAGTTTACCATATTAGGGCTGCGATGAAACGATTTTTACCAATTTCTATTGGTACGGGGTTTACGCTTTGGTTGTCATGAACTTAGTGAAATAAATGCTGTTTTGTTTTCAACGATGAGTGTGAAACAACGTAACTCACACTACGAATATTGTGTTCAAACGAATTAATTAAACCTATGGATTTCACTCAACCTTTGTGTTGACTGTTTTAAGCATGTTTTATCTCAGGTATCTAAGGTATACACTTCATGGCATGCATGTGGACTTATCATAGAGTCGTGGTGACGACGCGTCTCTCATGGGATTTTTGCACTTTAAAACATCGTTTGAATTGTAACAAACTTATTTCCGCACAAGTTGATTTTCATTTAAGACCTATACTTTGTAAACTCTGATTATTTTATTAAATCAAACGATGTATTTTCCAAACGACACTTTAGGTCGTTCAATATAACTGTGATTGTGATGCTATGACAGTCAACCCCCAGGAATTCCATTCCGTTGCAAAACAGGTAATTTGGGGGTGTGACAGATTGGCATAAGAGCTTCAGTTATAGAGAACTAGGTTGCATCATTGACCCTAGACTCTAAAGAGCATGCTTGGAATCCCTGATGTGCCCAGTAGTACTGAACACATCTCTGAGTTTGAAGCAGAATCTCAAGCACCACTTCCACCCTTAGAATCTCTTCAGGGTGCTGCTCCTAGCTCTGAGCTTACTCCATTACAATTCAATCCACACTCACCAAAAGAAAGGTCTGGACTTGGTAGAACCATCCTGAAAAGACCATCAAAACCAATTCAACAAGAATCTAACCCCATTGAGACTTCCACATCCTCTGTCCCCAACGGTGACCAAATTCCAGAATGAGAACTTGTGAGGACGCTAACTGATAAGATGGAATCCATCTAAAAAGTCCTTGAATCAATCAAGGAAACTAAGTCAGCCTCCTCTAGTTCCTCAAAGTCAAAAGCCACCACCAAAACCAAACAGAAGTGTGATCTATGCCACTATACCAGTTCATACCACGACAAGCTGTTATAGAATCCTTTTTGTATGATCTGCAAAAAGGATGATCACAAAACTTTTGATCACTTACAATATGTAAGTTCACTCGAAAGCAAACTATACCAAAGTTGGTCATCAGTATGCTTCAACCTCTAAATCTGCTCAAAAGTTTAGAGCAAAACCCTTTCCTCCTTGCCCACACTGTGGCTTTAATGATCATCATCCTGATGATTGTCTCATGAACACATGCTTTGTGATATTTGCGGAAATCCGACTCATGAGACATCCCTAGATGACAGTGTCATCCAAGCAAGGAGAAGTTCCAAGCAACCCGAATCACGAGTCATCCTCGTCGAAATGCAAAACATGTGGTAGTACAATGCACTCAACCACTGACCATGAGTCAATTGCCAAATTCAAATAGACCTTTAGGCCCAAGCCCACTAGTATGTGGGTCAGCAAGAGAAACTAATCCAGTTTACTATTTGTGCAGAGACACGCCGGGGAGCCTATTTGGCATCTAGATATTGGATGCTCAAGAAGCATGACTGGTGTTAAGGATTATCTACACAAATATGTAAAGGAACCAGGACCCAAGGTAGTATTTGGTGATAACTCATCATGTCCCACTGAAGGTTATGGTTCAGTATACTACAATGGAATAGTTTTCTCTAGAATGGCTTATGTCACTGGTCTCAAATACAATCTCATCAGTGTCAGTCAACTCTGTGATGCAAAGTACATTGTGCAATTCAACGACAAACAAGGCACCATTTTCAATGCCAACAAAGAAGTTGTCTTGATAGCTCCTATAAGAGATGATTTTTATGTCTTAGACATGTCAACACTCTCTCAAAATGGAACTTGTCTCTTTGCCAAATCCACTAAAACTATCAACCGTGGCACAAAAGACTCTCACACTTAAACTTCAAAACATCAACAACTTGGCAAAACAAAACAAGGTCCTTGGCTTACCATCACTGGTTTTTGCAGAAGATAAACCATGCTCGCTCTGTGAAAAGGCAAACACCAAAGAGCATCTTTCAAAACAAAACAAAATTTCTCAATCAAAAGTCGCCTTCACCTCCTCATATGGATCTCTTTAGACCAGTACCCTAGATCAATCCAGCATGAGAAGTATACACTTGTCATTGTTGATGAGTTCTCAAGATACGCTTGGATATACTTTCTTTCCAAAAGAGTCGGCAATGATACTTTGTAATGTCATTCATCAGGGAACATTGAAAACCAAAATGACATTATCATTAAACAAATCGAACCCGACAATGGCGAGTTCAGAAATGAAGAGCTTGAGAATTTCTGTGATGAAAAGGGAATCTCCCAAAAATTTTCATCTCCTTACACCCTTGAACAAAATGGGGTAAAAGGAAAAAGAACTCTCATTAAGGGCTGCAAGAACTATGTTAAATGGCTCACCTATATCAAAACATTTCGGTCGACCTGATCCAGCTACCAAAAGACTGTTACACTCAAAACAGTCAATCATTGTCAAAAGACATAGCAAAACCCCATATGAGATATTCAAAGGTAGACTTCCTAATATCAGCTACTTTCATGTGTTTGGATGTCCCGTGTTCATTCATAACCACAAGGATCATCTAGGCAAGTTTGATGCTAAAGCTGATGATGGATACTTTCTAGGTTACTCACTAATCTCCAAAGCCTTCAGGGTATTTAACACAAAGAGACAACAAGTTGAGGAAACCTTTCATGTTACCTTTGATGAGAGTTCTGAAAGCATCAGGTTCACCAACACCTCAGTGGAGGAAGTAGGAATTGATAACTCATCAAGATATCTTCCTGATGAGTATAACACTGAAATCAACTCCTCACACCAAGCAGATCTTGACATCTCATATTATGTCTTACCTCACAACCTTCCCCAACCAACTATGAGTGAATTCATTGATAATCAATCAGTCCCAGCTAGGATAGGCAACACTGAACCAAATGTTCAGGAACCTGTGATTCAAGAACCCCAACCTGAACAAGACATCTCAACAGATGATCTTAATGATTCTGTGGCTCCTACACCTGAACTCACTCCTGAGTTTCCAGTGACCTCTTCAAGCTCGGATCCTAGACCACAAAGTAAGTGGACAAAATCTCAGGACATTGAGCTTGTAAACATCATTGGTGAACCCACTGAGGGAATGCTTACAAGAAGCATGGTACGCTAAACTAACTGCAACTTCAGCAAATGAATGTCTATATGCTGATTACCTATCAGAAATAGAACCTAAAAGTGTCAGTGAGGCTCTAAAACACCCAAGGTGGGTTCAGGCTATGCAAGAAGAACATCAACAGTTTGATAAAAATAAGGTCATGACCTTGATCAAATGTCCTCAGGATGTCATTATCATTGGAATGAAGTGGGTTTTCAGAAACAAAACTGATGAAAACGGCATTGTCATTAAAAACAAAGCCAAACTTGTAGCCAAAGGTTACAGCCAACAAGAAGGCATTGACTATGATGAGACATTTGCTTCTGTTGCAAGAATGGAAGCCATCAGGATCTTCCTTGCATATGCTACCTACATGAACTTCAAAGTTTACCAAATGGATGTAAAAGTGCATTCCTGAATGGTGAAATCAAGGAAGATGTGTATGTTCAGCAACCTCCTGGCTTTGAGAGTAGTGAATTCACGACTATGTCCACAAGCTTGATAAAGCCCTTTATGGACTAAAGCAAGCTCCCAGGGCATGGTATGAAACTCTCTCACCTTCCGATTCAAAACAAGTTTGTCAGAGGAAAGATAGACAATACCTTGTTTATCTATAGGACAAAACAAGATGTGATTCTGGTCCAAGTATATGTTGATGACATCATCTTTGGCTCAACAAACTACACTCTTTGCAAACAGATTGAAAACCGATGACAAAGAAGTTTGAAATGAGCATGATGAGTGAACTCACATACTTTCTTGGACTACAAATCGTGCAAACCGATAAAGGAATCTCCATCACCAAGAGAAATACACCGAATTCTCTTGAAGAAATATGAGATATCTGACTGTCGGCCTCGTGAAGACACCAATGGTCCCTCCTAACAACCTTGGACATGATCTCACCGAAAATCAGCCAATCAAACCCATTTCGAGGGATTTTTGGCTCACCGATGTATCTCATCGCCTCGGACCGCACTGACATACAATTCTCCGTCTAATAGCAAGATATCACCAATCCCAAAGAATCCCATCTCACTGCGAGCCAAAAGAATACTAAGATACCCGGGGAACTCCAAGCCTCGACTCTACTATCCAAAGTGCTCGGGTTTGACCTCAAAGGATATTCTGATTCTGATTATGTCGGCGCAACATGGACATAAAAAGTACCTCGTGGTCCTGTCAATTTCTTGGAGGAAAACCGGTCCGTTGGAGTGCTAAAAGTAACAATCATGGCTATGTCTTCACCGGAAGTTGAGTATGTTGTCAGCTGCAGGATGCTGTGCCAATGTAGTATGGATGAAAAGTCAACTTAGTGACTATGACATCCACTACAAAATGGTACCCATCTTCTGTAACAACACCAGTGCCATTGCAATCTCCAACAACCTGTCCTTCACCAAAGAACCAAACACATTGATATCAGATATCATTTCATCAGGGACCACATAATGAAAGGAGACATAGACCTTCATTTCATCCCTACTGAATATCAACTTGATGATATCTTCACCAAACCCTTAGATGAACCTACCTTCAGAGATGAAAGTGAATTGGGAATGCTAGACATTGAAAGTCAACAACTCGAAAATCAATCCCAATCTCAGTAAGTTTTCCCTAAAATGGTTCATCCTCCCTGAACAAAACCTCAAAATAACCCTCTCACTGAATGAGTAAGACTCATTCAGGGACCCTGACTCTTGATATTGAGCATTGAATGAGTAACTAAATGCACCAAGTATTAGTTACTTAAATGTCCTAGGTTTATAAACACACCAATTAAATATAGGAATATATGTCTCTCTATCTTACTTACCTCATCCCACTTGGCATTAAATGCCCCCTCTCACATGGAATATCTTATGGATATTTTATTGTTGCAAAATGCACTTTTACTGTGCACTGCAACTGTTCCTTGAAAACCGGGATTTTTACTGCGGGTAGTGGAGTGATGGCATTAAATGTGGAAATTCGAAACGTTTTCAAAAATTGACTTTACAAATCTACATTTGTGCATAAACTACCTCTCTCATCACTCTATAAATACCCCTCACAAAATCATTAAAACACACACAAAGTATTTCTGCAACAAAACTCTGTCAAAATACTCTTTCAAACCCAAAAATCTTTGTGTTCTTCAAACCTTTTTCTGAAAAACCTTCTCTGTAAACATTTACAAAAGTTTTTTCATCACAAACTTGAGAGATTTAAAACTCTTTGATTGTTCTAGTTCAGATATTCTTTCAAAACCCTAAAATCTTTAAATGGAAATGACTAGAACACAATCTCTTTAGTTTGCATTTCAGTGGGTAGGGGATCTCAGTAGTGTTGAATTTAAAACAAACAACGTTATAGGCCATTTTGAATACCCCCCAAATGCCCCAGCCTATAAGGACATAATGAAATTTTTATTCAACTGCCCACTGAAAAAGGCCTTTACTCAGTCCCCATCTATTCTATACCAAAACCTCCTCAGGGAGTTTTAGGCTACAGCAGTGGCCTATGACCCAACACCCTCAACTAATGAGACAGACCTAAGACCACTCAGGGAGTATCTCATTAAGTTCAGTCTTTTAACGGGAAAGACCCGTCACCCTGGACTATAACACTTTTTGTACTTCAACAGGGTTAGACTACAATAATGGAGTCTATGTTGCCCATCCTGAACCCTCCACAGTGAAGGATGGGTTGAAACAAATTGTTTCGGATCCAAAATTTTTGGACAAGACCCCAGTCACCAAATACTTATTTCCCACGGCTTGGAAGATCCTGTTCACATTTGTGATTCAGGTTCTCGGTGGGAACCACTCATCAACTGAACCAGTTGATGATGGCATACTATTTGATGAATGGGGTCAATGTCTACATTGGGGAGATCATTTACAGTGATCTCATAACCAAGCTATTGAGCAAAACTAGGACGAAATACATTTCATATCCTAGGTTTGTCTCATGTGCTTTACAAGTGTTACTGGGTTGCAATTACCCTCAGGAATACAAATACTCTGCTTTACATGGTATCCTGAGTCCTTCAAATTTTCAAAAAGACCCATCTCAAGTCACTGAAATTGTATTGACGGCCCATATGATTGCTGTAAACAATCAGAGGAACTCAGTGTCTCCAAACCTGCTCCTAAAAGAGAAAGGGAAGTCTCGGACTGGGACTAAGTCCAAACCCAAGTCTAAGGGCCCGAGGCTCGTGAACACAACCTAAAAGGCAAAGAAAGCCCAAGACCGATATGCCACCCACGAGACCAAGCAACATCCACCGGTGACAACGAAGGACAGTGATAAATCACAATCAGTGCCCTTGGTCCCAACTACTACTCCCTAAGATCTAGAGGGAAACATACAACCCGCTGGTAGGGGAGCGCCTTCCACAACGCCAAGGATGACATTCGTAAATCACAGCCTTTTGTCTCGAGGGCCAACTGAATGATCCCAAAGACTCAGAGGGAATCGAACAACCCGCGATAGGGATCTAATCAGCGCATCGACTCCAAAGGCACTGGGAAACACCCACCGTGTCTCAGGGGTTATAGGGGACAAAGACTCGGAGGGAGAAAAACAACCACGTACGGAACCCACCACCAATCCTCGACCGGCGAAAGAACTGGAAAAACCCATCGCTGTCGAATGGTCAAAGGGGAACAAAGACTCGAGGGATCAATACCACCCGGCGATACGGAACCCATCACCACCACCTTGTTAACTATTGCTGATGTCGCTGATATTCTATTTTCCGATGATGAATTTGTCTGACGTGGACGATGAAATACTTTCAATAGAGAAAGACATGGACGCTGAGATTCAACCACATGAACAAGAATCTCAGCCTTATCTAACAAAGCCTGAGGAGTCACCTTTTCAAGCTGATGATAAATATTTTGCTTCCTCAGACTCTTCATCCTCTGATGAATTCAAGAGGTTTGACAATGTTCTTACACTAACTGAAATACAACTGGTTTAGTGGATCACAAAAGCTTCACGGAAGCTATATGCTAGGGTTACTGAAACATTATGGGATCAACACACTGAAGCTGCTGCCAGCTATGCTGATCTAAAGTCTGATGTGCTCACATTCAATGCCAACACTAATGAACACAGGGATCTAATGTATCAGCATCTTCATAGGTTGGATGAAAACATGGTTAAGTTTCTTAAGCATCTTCAGACTTGTGACATTACAATTGATGAAATCAGGGATGCTGTCAAAGAAGACCCAACACTCAACTCTAAAGTGCTGGAGGCTACTGAGGCTTACTTGAAGAATTCCTTAAACCTCACTGAACTCATCAATATGCTAAAGTCTGCCAATGTTCGTGGTCTCGGTCTTCTGTTCGGTCTCTTCAGCAACATTGGGATCCCGATGCTCAGGTGACCACTCGGCAAGGCATCATCTTCAATGGCTTGGAATCTTGGGCCACTGAATGACCTTTGGAATTATCTCAGCTAATCTGAGAAAGCAGGTCATCAGTCTTCAGCCAGGATACTAATCTGGCGCCAAGGCTATGCTCATGAAATTTATCAAGCCTTCAAAGGACAAGACACTCAAACTCCCCCCCAAGCAACTCTTGCTCTCACTCATGTTGCGGCAAAGTTGAGGGGAGAAGACCACTGAGACTTCCTCTCACACCCAGAGGGAAGCCACCAACCAGTCTCTGCTGTACCCATATCATCAGTGCCACCAACATCTACAAAGAACATTAACAATGACAGTGACTACACCAATAACAACAACAACACCACCCCTGGTAGCATCATCTTCCTCAGGCCAGGATAAAGGAAAAGGCATAATGCAAACTCCGAGCCCGAAGATCCCTTACATGATCAACAACACCGAGTACCCGCCACACCACAATAGCTAAGTGCCTATCTTGCAAAGGAAGAAAGGAAAAGAAACTAGCGATGAAGAGAGAAAGAGCAAAGAAGCGGTACAAGTTGTTGCCGAGGAAGCCGAGAATATGGGAATTGATCTAAAGAAGCTTCAAAAGGGTCAGGCAGGACAAAAGTTCAAGGATGCTTAGGCGCTAAGATGGTGAAATGAGAAAGCGGTTGAAAGAAAAGAACAAGAGAGCTGCGACCATCAGCAAGGAAGAATTGACCACTACAACCGGTCAATGACAAGCGAAGGATGCCTCGAGAAAATCATCGATGTCGAATCATCCCCAATTCCAAACCACGGCAATGAATGTTTAGCGGGGATGATAAAAGATACTTCGAGGTTCATGATCCCCTAAAATTCACCGACTTTGGGATCATGAACTTCGATTAGCTTGGTCCAATAATTGAAAAGAAGCAGAATGCGGTGGTTAAGGAGCTGATGAAAATGCTTAGCAAAAGGTATGAAAGACTCGAGGGATGCACCAGACACTGGGGATTCATTTTGCCTTAACTACACCACAAGGATCTCAACCTCGGTCATCATGGGAAAAAGAAAGAGGGTTGAGTTCCACCAGATCAAAGTGCCTGGACTTGAATGCAACAGGGAGCTTCCTGTAGGTGTGAAGTTTGTCAACTGTCTTGTGATAGAAGAGCCTGAAAGAGGACTATTTTCATTGATGTCTATGGAAACCCAGCATTCCAAAGGTGGAGTGACATTGATCAGGCAGGAGTGGCTACAATGCTGAGCTACATATCAGTGGCCTCTCAAATTCGACTCTGCAAATCTCAAGTTTTGTGCTGACTTAAACACCATGATAAGAGAGCATCCTGACAGGGAAACACTCATCACAAAGAAAGTCAAGCTTGAAGCACTGGGAATCCATCTTGACTGACATCATTTTGTTTTATCCTTTTGTACTAGTGATAGGAACCATGCAATATGATCAATAAAAGATGTATGTTTTGTTAAAATACCTTGTTCCTTATTGTATTCATTAGTACATTCAGTGTAAGAAGAAGCCATTTGCTCACTTACACTGATCAAACACTTAGGCTATTTGTATATCCAAATAGGGGGAGAATGTTGGGTTCAATAAATACCCAAACCCCTTAATCTAGGATTTGAATAAAAAATATCCTAAGTGTTTAGACCATTAAACACTAACAGGTCACTGAGTGCATAGTCTCTCATTGAGCCATCTTTAGGATACTCAGTAAGAGGTGAAGAAGAAGTCTCTCCACTCAGTAAGGTAGAACTTAAAGGGTGAAGACTAAGTCAAGAAGAAGATGGTGGATTCAGTGAGTGATGACAATAACTCACTGAATCCTTAAAACTCCTCTCCAGCTACTTACACTGCGAAGACAAACCAAGTAGAAGACTAAGAATGAGCGGGATAAGGCGGATAAGTTTGAATCGATAAGACTTAAGTCCTTATCAACCAAAGTCAACTTTCCCTGAATGGCAAACTATCAGGCTTAGTGTCATCACTGACATTTGGAAAGAAACCTTGTCTCTTATTTAATATAGTTTTAAATGAGAGACAAAATACATCAAGATTTTGTCTCTCAGTAAATTGTCGGTTGTCACTTAGGAAAGAGTTAAAACTCATACTTGTATAAATAGCATAAGAGATGGAGTGAAAGAACTAAGCTTGTGAATTGTAAAAACACACATACACGCAAGCCATCTTTCACTCCTCCAAATACAACTAAATCCCTGAGATAGCTCATTGGGTACTTGTAGTTGTGCTCAGACTCAGCATGAGCTTCGTGAGGAGTTACACCCTTTGTCATTTCAATCCCAAGTACTATTCCGCAAGTACTTGGTTAATGTATTATTGTTTGATTCATTTCTAATAAAGAATATTATGTTGAAATTTATTCAGTGTGTTTTACTTACATCTTATCAGTCATAGATTCACTATTAACTTGTTTTTAAATACTTAACTGTTTTACGATAGTGAATAGGGAGCAACAATACTCCGTATCGATGGATCAGATACAGAAGTTTTGCAGATTTACTGCAAAATCCATAAAAATCGACCAAAACACACACTAACATATTATAACTTGCACAAAGACTTCCTTTACATTTGGAAATAGACCATATACCATTCGACATAATCTAACCCATACCAATGGGTCAAAATGGGTAAAATGGGTATATTTGGCATAATGCCAAACACCCCTTTTCTACCATTACCATGATTAACATGTCATTAAAATCCAAACATTTTAACATAGACTCCATTTGAAACTGAAGCATAAACATGGATAAGACCCATACATACTAAAATGACCCATATTAACAAAATATACCAAACACAAAAGAGGACTCGTTGGGGCTTCCAACTTTACTTCTTTGGTCCAAAAAATGAAGTCTTCTAAATTTTCCACTTCCAAACTCCACCACATTAAGTGATTCACCTACACCTTATCTTTACCTTTGCTCGATTCCCCGGTACATATAAACCACCACAACAACTATTACATGTAAGCTAATGCTTAGTAAGTACAATATATACAATTATATATGGGATTAAAACTATAACATATAAAAACCTTAATCATAGCATACAAATTACACTAATAACGTTAAACTTACACAAGCTATGGATCCAAGCCATCTATAACATGCTCCAATTTAACTATAACAGCAATTATCACAAAAGTGACATAATTAACTATAACAAAATCATAACCATGTACTTACCTTAATTCCACCACTTAGGTTCCTACTTGAATTTTTTACAAATCCTCTTCTTGCTCCCTTCTTGATTTCTATAAGGTTATTAACTCTAATTAGTGTCTAAATCAATAATATGATAACAAATTAACAGCCTTTAATCTCTTACTCAAATTCCTTCATGAACCCTGATAACGCTACATGCGTCGTTCGGGGTCAAAGGAACTTCCTTTTCGTCGAGCAAGTTTTTCAACAGCCTAGGCAGTGAATCTAATCGTTGTAGTGTAGTATTAGGGTAAGCCACGGGAATTGATATCGTTCTCTAGGGGAATAGGAATGCTAGTGAAAAGTTACTACGCTAAGGTTGGGGTTGAAGAAGATTATATTTGTGCTTTTTATATTTTTTGGAAATGGAAATGTACGAATCTCGGGGTTTGGATTTGGGGGTTTTGGTACTTCTAACGATTACTCTACTTATCTAATCTAACTAGTGGGTAGTCTATGTCTAATTAATGTGTGCTCGTATGATAGTTTAAGAATGTGTTTACTTAGGTTTTATTACTCCTAATTATCTCCTATTGATGGTTGAATTGTCACGTCCTTATTCTTAATCACGTTGTGTGTCTAAGGTCGTAGGGTATGCGCTTATCCCTAACTCTTTGAAACTACCTAAGGTTATCACCTACAAAATCTCTAGGATTTATAAACTCAACTCTAAGGTACTCTTCGGATGGTTTAGCCTACAATGACTCTAGGTATTATAAGCTAAGGTTCACAAAGATTAATCAAGCATTAACTACACAACGAATGATCTATCGCAATACTAGATCATTAACAATTAAGATAAGAGACAACCAATCAACATTCTATACCTGAGTTTCATATTTCCTAAGCAAACACACAAGTAAATTAGCCAGACATAGAGAACATGCAAGCATACACAAAAATAATTGAAGACATAATTGAATTAATGAAGTAAAACACTTATTTTGATGTAAGATAGGGTATGGAACCCTAAAATACTATACAAGACAGCCTTGGTTCGGTTTAGGTTTTTACTCCAAAAGACTACATACTGAATACTGAAAATTCAGATTCTATATATAAGATTACAAATGCGATGGCGTCACCTTTTAGGTTGTGACGCCGTCGGGTCGCCGTCATTAGGGTTTCGTCTTGGCCACGTTAGTCTTGCGACGGCGTCACCTTATGCTTGTGACGCCGTCCCCTTCAGTCTCGGACGTCGTCTGGATCAAATCTAGGACGTCTGAGGTGTGACGACCTACTCTTTTAAAACTTGACACCGTCACTTGTATTTAAGCAATTTGGCTCTTGAGTCGTCACATAATGGGCATGACGGCGCCGCCCTTTAACTCCTGACGCCTCACCTTCAGTTTAGCGGCTGAGTGTCTTGATTCTTGACTTTGGCCATTTTCTTCATATATTCGCGCCTTTTCGTCCGAATAAGTGTCATTCCAGCAATTTGCCTTCAAGAGACCTAAAAAGTGAAAAGGAATGATATTAAGTAATAACGGATACAAAAGTGACCAAATAAGGGCTTAAATGACCCCTCAAAAAGGTACATTTTAAAACCTTATCAAATATCCCTACACTTGGTATTTGCTTGTCCTCAAGCAAATGTGCTTTTAGCCAATTAATTTATAAGTTAGGGGTCATGAAGCATTGGTTTAAAACAGTCCAAAACACATATAAGCCCCGCAAAAGTCATAACAAGCACGGAAATTACATACTAGAACCTCACATGGGGTTTTTGGATACTCACATCTCTCGGGTGTATATGAAATATAACAAGTAGAAATGGAAAATAAACACTCATAACCGGTCCAAGTACATAGATTACCATAGGCTTGAGACTAGATCAAACCTCCATCGCTTTGGCGTAAACACCTAGGAAAGACTATCAAAGAGGTCTTTTAAAGGGTTGTAATGTTAGGCTTACGGTAGGGAAACAAAGGGTTTGGTGGGATAGGCTATTTAGTGGTGGCAAGTAAAAAATCTTTATGTTACAAGCATGCGAAGAATGGCGTTGCTAAGCCAAGACTCGACACTCTAGACTCTATATAACTGAAATAAACATACATAAATTTAAAGATAGATGTAGGATGGTAGCCCGTATGTTTTTTTTTTTTTTTTTTTTTTCATACACTTTTACTCTACCATCCTCTACGGTAACATCAAAATGATAGGGACTTATAGGCACATCCCTACACTTGAGTTTTTATTATTCTAACACTAATATGACCCGAATTGAAAGGATCAAAACACTTGGAGTACATTATTACGCAAACAAAGGGAATTTGAATTTAACGTTCCCTTCCCGTCATTTCATAAACTTTAACTTTTCCCATGAGTCCCAATCGTCCCAAAACTGTGTACAAAGGATATGACTCGACTTAGCAACTTATGCAAGCAACTAGATAATTGAACTAAGGGTTTAGTATGATAACAATAATGCACTAAAAGTGAGTGCATACAAGGTAGGCTAAGCTGATTTGGGTGTACATTTGGGGGTGGGGTGTAAACAATGCTCTTCATTGATATTCGAAAACGAAAAATCAAGAGAACCGCGAAAAGGATAGGCTCGGAGGGGTTAACTAGGGGTATCGTGTACTAAAAGTGAGTACAATACAAAGGTGTGGGGGAATTACTCAACCGAGGTGGAAGAAGTAATTATATTACAGGTATCAAACAAGGGTTATCCTAATGCCTCTTATCATTTAGTTATTCCTAACTACACAAGTGTAGTCTTACTAGCGATCTCGGGATGCATCACAAAACAAGTTCTAGAATCTATAATACTACCGGTTCACACACTAAGCATTAAAGATGAATGCTTTAATTCCTACTAATCTAAGGGTGATCCTCACATTTTGGGTGGAATTTAAGTGGTAAAGGGTTTTTGTGCTAGTCATGTAACTTCCTATCCATGAGACGCTTTTGTTAAGACTAATGGCCCACTCCTACATGTCATGAAAAATTAAAAATTTGGTACCAAAATTACCCTAACCGACATTTTCTCATGGTTTATTACACAAATGCAATTGGACAAAGCAAATATTCAAGGATAAGCATAGTTTCAAAGTTCCCATTTTATTTTCCCTCCCTACACTTAAGCTGAACATTGTCCCCAATGTTCCCCGAAAGTATCAAAGTTATGATGATAGAAGGTAGTAAAAAACGAAAGAAACTAGTACTCCCCTGATTAGCTCGGTAGGATCCGTGTAAAGTGGTGGTTACACTTTTCTCCAAGAAGAACGTTTGCATCAAAAGCTCATTCTCATCTTATGTATCTTCTTCTTGATAAATTAAACCTACACACTTGAAGAAAACAAACGAAACCTTCGCGTAAAATTGGCAGTAATAATATATATAGGACTCTACTAAACTAGGATATAATGCTTGTGGAATGGATGTTTACAAATTTTCTCGAAAATTAAGACACGAAAATTCCAAAATTTTATAAGCAGCTCGGCGTAAAACGAAAAGTGATCGTGTGGTTTTGCTCCTCCTCTCGACGCCGTCAGGTTGCGATCTGACAAAAGCGGTCTCGATTTTCTGAAAAAATTCTAGAAAATTTACATCTTTAGAATATGGAAAAAATTTCTGCAAAACATGTATTATGACTCGATACAAGCATTTGACTCGAACAAACACACATATATATCTTTTAAGTAATTGAAATTCTCATGTTTACGTTTCTTTTGAAAACGTGTGTAATCCTCCCTACACTTTTCCCTTATGTAAAATACCTTTATATATAATTAAGACGAGGTTAAAAACAAAATAAAGCATTTTTACAAATTTAAACATGAGAATAAACAATCAATAAAAGATATATGACACAAACAAGCAAACAATTAAGCATGGGTTACCTCCCACGAAGCGTTTTTCTTTATTTATGAGTCTTGTAGCTAGACTCGTAGTCATGCTCCTACGAGACTTCATTACCGTCACCTAGTTCCTCATAACGGTCTCCATTGGGGGGTTCCATGTTGTAAAAGTGCCCTATAATGCACCTTTCTAAGAGGTCATCCTCTCCCCAATTGGTCCTATATTCCAGTCCTAAGTTCAAGCAATCCTTATAGAAACCTAGAATCTTGGCCATAACATAATCTACTCCCTTCTCCTTATCTTCCTCATTCCTATAGTAGACCGATAGTTTAAGTTCCTTTTCATCATTGGAGAGTGATGAAAACTTCTCAATCTTAAACGGCATTTGGTAAGCTACATCATCGGTCTCATCCTTGAATCGCACTATTCCTAATGAGGGATCGTAAGTCATCCCGGTGTTTTCTATGAAAGGTTTTCCTAGAATAACGTGGGACAAGCTAGGATCTATGGCCGTACTAATATCATTAACCACTATGAAATCCGTAGGAAACATGAAACTACCTACATAGACGGGCAATCCCTTAATTCTACCAAGAAAATTGCAACTAACCCTAGGATTATCGGGGTCTTGCCTAGTTGGGATAGGCTTCTTCATTACCCAATTATAATAGGTGCTAGTCATGATATTTATTGGGGACTTGCGGTCAATGTATGCTTTCGCCACAAAAAGGTGTCTTATGCAACATGGTATGTTAAGATTCCAAGGGTTCCCAAACTTGATCCTAGGGCTTTTCCTAACGTACATGTGATGGAGGTCACGTACTAAGTGAGGGTGGCGAGATAGTTCTTCTTTCGTAGGAAACTTATTGAAATAGTCATTGGCTACTTCATCTACTTCCACGGTTGTTTCATCCTTAGGAGATTCACTAACCTCAAGTACCGTCTCTTGGTTTGTTTCGTCATTTGTTCTACTAGGACTTACAAAGGTGATGGTATTGACGAATTGAACATGCTTAGCTAACTTACTTGGGTCCTTAATCTCTACACCGGAAGGTTCGGGAGTTGAGATAGCATTAACCTTCCTATCACTATTAGTCATGGCTTTCAAGAGGTTATCTATCTTCCTATCCATATCGGCTTGTTGTTGGTTAAAACGATCTGAGAGCTTAGCTATTTGAGCTTCTTGGAGTGCGACTATGTTTTGTAACATCCTTTCTATGTTTTGTTGGGTAGGGCCATGAGATGGGGGCCAAGAGAAATCATTGGATGTGAATTCTTTGGTTTGTACCCAATAGAAGTCGGGTTTGCCCTTCCATGCTTCTCGGGTGTCATTGAAAGTCCTAGGTCCGGGTGTTGTAGGGAATCTTCCTCCCGTTCCATTGGTACGCGAGGATGCATAGTCAACGGAGGCCTGTTCGGGGAATCTTGTGCAAGCATGAGTGTTATGAGGGTAACTAAACTGCTCACATGAGGAAGAAACTTTGTTCACTTGGCGTGAAGACTTAGGATTCTCGTAGGAGCTCATTAGGAATTTGACTTGATCTTCAAGCTCGATCATCCTACGGTCGGAAGATTGTGAGTCAAGGGAAGGCAAGGAGATTGCCTTAACGGTTTTGGGCAACTCACGGGGGTCATTCCAACTTTCGTTGTCATAGAGAGCAAGGTCCTCTATTATACCCCACGATTCTTCCGCGGTGAGATCACTAAGCTTTCCACTGGCCGCTTGGTCAATGGATCGCTTGGTGGGGAAATTGACATGATCATAGAAGATTTGGACTTGGAGCCAAAGATCAATGCCATGATGAGGGACTTTGTGGAGTAAGTCCTTGAATCGAGTCCATGCTTCGTAGAGAGATTCACCTTGACGTTGTTGGAACATCAAGATATCATTCCTAAGCTTGGTGGTTCTCCCCGGTGGGAAAAATTAAGCAAGGAAACGAGAGGTGAGATCATCCCAACTTGAGATGGAGTCGGCGGGAAGTCGCTCAAGCCAATTACTAGATTGGTCCCGTAAAGAGAATTGGAAGAGACGCATAGCGGGTTCTCCCGAGTAGTAGCATCGAGGTCGATGGAATCGACAATTTTAAGGAAGTCCTTAAGATGCTGATTAGGATCTTCGGAACGAAGTCCATGGAATGCACATCCGTTTTGCACCAACCGGATGGTGTTGGATCGCAGGGCCGTAGTTTGGGCTTGGTCGGGAAGCTTAATGGTGTTTCTATAGCCTAGGTGGCTTGGTCTCGAGTATTCACCAAGAGTACGGGCTCTTGGCAGGTCATTTGGTGGTAGGTTGATGAATGGTGGTGGGTTATCACCTTCCATGATGAAAAGTGATAGGGTTTACTAACAAAGGTCACGAAGAAGGGGGATAGACTACGAGAAAGCTAAAAATGGGAAAAAAAAGCTTACTTGATAGGAATCAAGCAAGGAAACCTAAGTGAAGTGGACTCCTAACTAGCTATTCTATTCCCCGGCAGCGGCGCCAAAAACTTGATAACGCTACACGCGTCGTTCGGGGTCAAAGGAACTTCCTTTTCGTCGAGCAAGTTTTTCAACACCCTAGGCAGTGAACCTAATCGTTGTAGTGTAGTATTAGGGTAAGCCACGGGAATTGATATCGTTCTCTAGGGGAATAGGAATGCTAGTGAAAAGTTACTACGCTAAGGTTGGGGTTGAAGAAGATTATTTTTGTGCTTTTTATATTTTTTTGGAAATAGAAAGGTACGAATCTCGGGTTTTGGATTTTGGGGGTTTTGGTACTTCTACCGATTACTCTACTTATCTAATCTAACTAGTGGGTATTCCATGTCTAATTAATGTGTTCTCGTATGATAGTTTAAGAATGTGTTTACTTAGGTTGTATTACTCCTTAATTATCTCCTATTGATGGTTGAATTGTCACGTCCTTATTCTTAATCGCGTTGTGTGTCTAAGGTCGTAGGGTATGCGTTTATCCCTAACTCTTTGAAACTACCTAAGGTTATCGCCTACAAAATCTCTAGGATTTATAAACTCAACTCTAAGGTACTCTTCGGATGGTTTAGCCTACAATGACTCTAGGTATTATAAGCTAAGGTTCACAAAGATTAATCAAGCATTAACTACACAACGAATGATCTATCGCAATACTAGATCATTAACAATTAAGATAAGAGACAACCAATCAATATTCAAAAACTAAGTTTCATATTTCCTAAGCAAACACACAAGTAAATTAGCCGGACATGGAGAACATGCAAGCATACACACAAATAATTGAAGACATAATTGAATTAATGAAGTAAAACACTTATCTTGATGTAAGATAGGGTATGTAACCCTAAAATACTGTACAAGACAGCCTTGGTTCGGTTTAGGTTTTTATTCCAAAAGACTACACACTGAATAATCAATACTAAAAAATTCGGATTCTATATATAAGATTACACAAATGCGACGGCCACCTTTTAGGTTGTGGACGCCGGTCGGGTCACCGCCATTAGGGTTTCGTCTTGGCCACGTTAGTCTTATGACGGGCTACTTATGTTTGTGACGCCATCCCCTTTAGTCTCGACGTGAGTCGGATCAAATCTAGGGCGTCGAGGTGTGACGACCTACTCTTTTAAAACTTGACACCGTCACTTGTATTTAAGCAATTTGGCTACTGAGCCGTCACAGAATGGGCATGACGGCGTCGCCCTTTAACTCCTGACGCCGTCACCTTCAGTTTTAGCAGCCTGAGTGTCTCTGTTAGGAATTAGAAAATTCCATGTTAAAGTGTCGGTCACCCCAATTATAAGTCTAGCATATGTTAGCTCGTAGACGTGTCGGTAGTTACGTTATTTAGTAGTTTATTTATTAGTTTGTAGCGTAGTATAGTTTAGTGCTACACCGTGGAGGAAGGACGGGTCTTTACCCACTGTATACGATCCATGAGGCCGATAGGAGGTCGTTATGTGCAGAACTATAAATACCCCTTCCATCCATGGAAGGGGTGGTGCTTCTTCATTAATCTAATATTTCATACTTTGTGTAAACCTCTAGCAAGAACACCCTCTCTCTCTACTAACTCTCTAACTATGGCAAACATGTATTTTGATCATCCAAGACCACCCGAATCATCAACACAATAAATATTACGATCCTTCAATTGGTACCAGAGCCAAGGTTTGTTGTGTTGTGTTGATTCTTGTGGTTTTGATACATGTTCTCAACTGGTTTTTGCATTTTTCTGTGGTCGGAATATTGGTGTTTATTGTCATGGGTATACAATTTGTAACAAGTCTTGGTATCTTTATTGGTCAAAAAAAAAAAAAAAAAGTCTTGGTCATGTTTAATCTGTCTTGTGTCATGTTTCTGTCCAAACAGTATGCGTTTATCATACATATGATTCTTTTTGGTACAAACTCTTGTAATACCATATGGGGTCGCTTTTATAGTCATACATGATCAAAACGTAAACAAAATGCCTTTCTTATCTTTGTTTTCTTGGTCAAAATGAAGTCATAATGGGTCAAGGTAGCATTTTGCAAGTATTTTCTGGGTTAACATGAAGATGGCCGGAAAAACAACGCCGGAATAAAGTGTCATAATCTTCCTAGCGACTTGTAATATTCTGTCCAGATTCATTGAATACAGTAGCGACTTGCCATTAAGTCATCTAGCGACTTGTTTTGAGAAAAATGTAGCGATTTATGGTTTGTTTGACTATTGAGTCAAATAACAGAGCTAGCGACTTGAGAAAAATGGTTAGCGACTTGGCTACTTGTTATTTAACAAGTAGCGACCTGTGAAAATATTGGTGCTAGCGACTTATGACTCAATATTGCTAGCGACTTGCTTATGAAAACAGTGGCGACTTGTGACAGAAAAGAGGTAGCGAGTAGTTTGATATTAGCGACTTGGTGTTTGACTATTTAGTCAAATACATGATGCTAGCGACTTATCAAAGTGACCTAGCGACTTGACTTGTCGTAGCGACCTAACAAAGAGATGAAGACCTAGACTTGTTGACCACTGACTTGAACCAAATTCCATAACCACTACTCGACCTCTGTTTTATTCATCATCGGTCAAAGTTTACAACTTAAAGATTAAAGGAACATGAAAGAAATGGTAACAAGCTATCTCAGACGTGCTTAAAGACCAACCCATCCTGGTTCGAGATACAACCCAACTCATTCTAATCTAATCGGTTCTTTCTCAAATATCCTAAAAATCCCATCAACAAACTTCACCATGACTCGCAACACAAAATACATAATCTCAGAATTGGATTCAACCTTTGTGTAATCTTTTAAAGATTATTTTAATTGATCCGTCATCCTCATCGATCTTTGTGAAGCCTTACTTCTTGATTATTTCCGAAACTTGTATACACTGATTTTTAACAAGTTTGTTAAAATCAGATAATAGCTTCGTTCAATGACTCAAGGACGAAAAAAAAAAAAAAAAAAACAAACGAATCAATTTATAATACACCTACCCGAGACCCTTATTAGGCCTTGAAGAACTAGACTATGTAGCATCTTTCGTGGGTTGATCTCGAAGCCATATCAAAGCCTCAAGCCATCCCTGTGGCGAGGTCCTGCCTTCGAAAGAACGTTCGATGTGTGAGGGTTCTGATAAATGGGAATACACGTTTGGGGCAGACTGGATACACGTATAAGGATTAATTAGAGTTTGTCTTTAGGTATTTTGGGTTCAATTGTTATGAAGTGATGTTGGTATTGGGAACGTTTTGATATATGAAAAGGTAGTGGGAGGCAGATTTGAGATGAGATATCTGATTTGGTTTGGTGAGAGAAAAAGTAGCAGGGAGGCGGAAATTTTTTTGAAGTGATTAGGGTTAGGATTATTATGAGAATTTTTAGGGTATCTCACTTTTAATACTCAGTCATTAGTAGTAGCTGGATCGGGTTTGTGGTTTCTGTCTCATATGATGGGTTGGATCGGTTTTCATATATGGATTGTGGGCTTTAATACTTGAACTCATTCGTGGGCTTTGAGTCTAAGTTGGAGTGGGCTGAATTGATAGAAATTGAGAGATGTGTTGGTAGTTACGTTTAAGTGATATTGAGCTAATATAAATAATTGTGTAACCGGTTACAGTACAAGGATTGGCTGTGTTGTGTTAAATTTTCTTGGGCTATTGAGTTATCTAATAGACACATGGGCTGTGATTTTTTATACACGATTTGCATTGGTTTGATGTACAAATGATTTAGACGGGGTGCTATAATAATCAACTTTTATTCCAAAAAATGAAGTTTTTTTTGGGATACATATTGATTGTAATGGGTGAAAAGTGATATATTGAGGGGTATATTTGGTATGAAAATTTTCACGGGAGGATACATAATTCACGGCTTGAGCTATTATTAGATTAAAATGACTTAGAGGTTCTTGACCGACATTACTTTGGTGATGAAGTGACGGCTCAAACGGTTTTACTTGAACGTTGGATTTGAATGATTGGATTGAGTTTCATAAACCGGACCTTGATGTTTGCATATAACCAAGTTTGGGCCGTTCACATGATTGGGTCGTATGGTCTTCTCAAGTTATTGGATGATGTGTGTGTTGATTTATGATGAGATTTGATGATGAGACTCATTGGGTTATGCAATTTAATACTTTGATGTATACATTCTCACGAAGAATATTATGTCAAGGCTTGAAGTGTTTATTGAAAATGTTGACTACGGGGTTGTGTATGTACGGTATTTCTTATTTGGATTTGAAGTGAGGTTCTCCGGGCACGTTTACTTATTTCGTCTTCTTTCTTTCTACCCTTCCGCGAAGATGACTTGTTTGGGCGTTTTTAGAGTGTGATAAAGACTTGGCTATTTAGGTACGGTGGTGACTCGTTCTCGGTTAACCCACAACGTAACTATCACTTCGATGTCTCACTTGATTGAGGATATGTCAAGAGGTTTTGTACATTGGGTACACCGTTTCTTCTTCACAAGGATTAGTACAAGGTTAAGTAACAAATCTGGGAAATTCTACTTCATGATCAAGTTTGGTATATCGGGTTTACTTCTCCATGTGGTCTTTGCAATAGCCGGCGGAATGCGTGAATGATGTGTTTACCAAAGTGTTAATTGGATGGTTGATGATGTTGGATTATGTCCGTTGATGAACCGCTGCATGTTCCCCTAAAACAGATATTCACCGAAACCAAAATTGTCATATCACATTCAAGCTGACTTAATTGTTTACGGTTTTGTCTTGATTTTGTAAAATCCCGCGAAAGAACCTATTTCTCGGTTTAAATCATAGACTTGTAAAATCCCGTGACAATGGAAACATCACGGTAATTGTAAGTGCATTTCGGATCTATCTTACGGTTTATTCTTGGTTTTGTAAAATCCCGCGAAAGAATCTATTTTTCGGTTTAAACCATAGAGTTGTAAAATTCCGTAATGATGGAACCATCTAGAAAAGGAAAGTGTATTTGAGATCTTATCGATCTTTGGTGCTACTTTACGCTCGAAGAAGGGATAAAAGGGTGTACTTCATGAATTGGATGTGTGTTTGGATATTCGTCGTGGTAATTTGGTTATTACAAAGTTTTCTGGGTTATGCTTTTAACCATGGTCGGGATGAAACCATTATCATAGTTCACTTTAAAGGTCATAGGAGGCTAGATTTGAGCGATTACTGTAAGATGTGACAACGGAGTTAATTCATTATTATTTATTTGAGGTTGAAGTGAAATATCACGGGCGAGTGTACTTAGTATCTGAAGGTATCGGGGATGGTTGGATGAAGATTCTTCATGATCCTTGTTCAAGCTTATTATCAAAAACGAAGACTTGGAAATCTAGTTATTGTTGGGTGTCTTTTACCTTTTCTTTTACCACTTGGGGGAATTGGGCTCATACCACCACAAAATAACTATCACTTTAAGGAGTTACGTTGTAGTGCTCGGTGTCACATTCAATTGTGGATTTTCAAGAGGTGATGTACGTCTATTACTTGATGGTTGGTTGGTAGAAGAGTATAGAGTACTACTAGAGTCAATGGAGCATGATTTCGGCACCGCTCTTTGTTACATATGTGCAAGTTTAAGTCACGAGTTCGGGTAGTTTACTTCAGGGTCAAATTCATCATATTGGGTTTTCTCCATCAGGTGTCACGACAAAGAGCCTACTTGAATGATAATGGGGATGATTACATGTTTTGCTAAGAGAGCGATAAAAGAAGAGATTATGACGTCGCTCACATCGGTTCAGCCTCGTTACTCCAAAGAAAGAAATGTATGCGTTTCGGTGCGCTTTATCTTCCAAAGAAGAGAAATCTTCTTATGACGTTTGAACACAATAGTTCATGCCTCGTACTAAAAGAAAAGAATATGCGTTCAGTGTGCTTTATCTTGAAAGAAATCTTCTTATGGCGTTTGAACACAACAGTTCAAGCTCGTACTCTAAAAAAAGAAAATGTGTACATTTCAGGTCCGCATTATCTTCTCGAAAAAGAGAAATCTTCTCAATTATGACCATTCTCGTCAACATGCTTCATGATTTTTCCATGCGCTTGTCATCAAGTGAGAAGAACCGGGTTGATTGTTTTTCGATTCCACTTCTCAACTATAATGACGATGGCGACATCATATGCTGATTTTGGGAGAAGTGTGAATAGACTACATTTGGATGATATTCACTTGTTTAATCAAGAATGGCATCTCCGTATGCAATTCTTGAGGGGGAGAAGTGTGAATTTTTTGCATTGTTGATTGATATTTGAGAATATAAATGGTCATTCGGCTCTAAACTCATGTAAGAACCGAGCTTCTTCTTATCGGGTCATCTTCACATGGAGTTTTTCTTCTAAGAGTCGTTGGTTGACATCTTCACCTTGATTGATGAGTTTATCGACAAAGTGCTTCGGTTAATGCTTCGTATACATCAACATGATGATTTCGAACAATCTATCTGTTCTTGTTTGATGTGATTGGTAGTTTGGTGTTACCATCTTGTGTGTTCGCTTGCACGATTCTTGTGATTTCCTTGATGAACATCTTTCTGTTCTTGTTTGATTGGGAGAGATTTTAGTTAAGGGGATTTGCAAGATGTAAGTTGATTGGGATGCCTTTTGGTGATGTTCTTGTTTTTGGTGAGTTGAAGATGTTAACTTTCTATTCCCCAACTGGACAATCTTGAAGAAGGTCGAGTCTACAGTCGATTCTACATATTATGCTACATGTTAGAAGACTAAAGACGAGTTGCATTTAATGATCTAAAGACTTCTTCTTAATTTGGGCATTTATCAAACAGATTGTCGGTTTAGGGGAGAGCACTAATTGGGGAAATGTGATATGTCGAATTTAATCCCCAATTAGACTTGCTCACATTATCTCGCATGTTGATTCTCACAAAGACTTCAAGCGATCTTCTCAACAAATTTCAAGTATTTGGGCATTTAAAGAGTTGCTGATTCACGAATCATCAAAACCGAAAGGGCAAGAGAGACACATCTAACACAAGCGAGTAAACTTGATGAACTTAATTCTTCTAAGTGATTGAAGATATCTCGGGAAGACAAATGTTATTACTGCAGAGAAACTCAAGGTTTGACTCATGGCGAGTAAACTTGATGAACTTAATACTTCTAAGTGATTGAAGATATCCCGGGAAAACAAATGTCATGACCGCTGAGAAACTCAAGGTTTTACTCATCAAGGCTTTTAGTGTTATTATTCCAACGACGTAGGAGAAGTGATGTAAAAGAGTTAGTTTCAGAAGATAAAAGAGGTACACAAGTGTGTGATTCATTGGGGATAGAGATTGTGTACATTGGGGATGCTCAGCTATTTCACTTGAGTGCTTAATCGTGATTGAGATATAATCACTTATTCGGTGTTGACATCCGCAGAGATTGTCATCTTGAGAGATATCATTGACTTCACCTTCTTCAATGTTATCGGTTATTCATTCCTTGGGTATTGGTATACTTCGATACTTGAGCTTCATACGATCATCGGGGAAAATGTGAACATGGGGAGGTGTTTTCATTCTCATGATGTTATTCGGAGAGCTCTGGGTATTGGTGTACCGGGTTCTTGAGCTTCATACACGTCATCAGGAAGAAAAATGTGAACATGGGAAGGTGTTTCATTCCCCTCATGTTATATGTGTGTTGGAGAGTTCTTGAGCATTATACAAAGAGATTTGACCGCATCAATTCAACTACTGGGGATTGTTCTCTTGACACCTTTTGGAATGGATGCTTGAGACTTGGTGGAAATGAAATTTGAGAAGATTATTTATGCGTGGGATGATCGTTCTTTGTTCTTCTTGGATGATATAACCCGAATGGAGATCCTCGATTATCGTTCTTAAAAGGAGGCGCAAGATTTATGATAATGGTGTGCTTTGGTGCACTGGCTAAGGCAAGCTTGAAATAGAGCTTGAATCGATCACTAAGGATTTTGGTTTGGGGAAGCGCCAAAGTCTCACTTTTCAAAGGCTCAATTTCTTTCTTCTATTCAAGAGCCTGGAAGCTTTGGTGGTGAAGTTTAGAGATGATGACTTCTATCTTCTACAACGAATTGCTCGATATCCTTATCATCATCTCTTTTACTATATCATCATCTTCTTTGTATATATCATCTAAACAAAATACAAATATAAAACCATCAAAAAGCAAAATACAAAAATATAAAACCAACAAAAAGAAAATAGAAAAATATAAAACCTTCAAAACCCATAAAAATCAGAAAATTTAAAAAATACCAAAAATATTTTTTTCTCAAGACATGTCTTCGGTATCGATAACATCTGCGGTCTTAGAAATGTCATTCAATAATGGCACGATACCATAGATGAAGTTCGGCGGGGAGGTGTAAATATTCTTTTCAAAACATGTCACAAATCAAATGGCTTATAGTTATTTCAAAGCTGTAACCCAGGCTTCAAAAATGGCTTGATTATTTGGTTTGAACCAAATGATGGCTGCCGTTGCTTATAACTAAACCATGGCTTGCTATTCTTTGATGCAACCGTTCTTCAAGAAAGGAAAGTCTTTGCGCTAAACAATTTTCAAAATATTTCGTGCACTTATCCTAAAAACAAAACAAGGAAAGTATGTCGAAGGACGACTGTTCCTACACAAATGTTTTTCCGTCTAAAATTCTTGAGAAAAATATTTGTTGTTTTCAAAAAGTGGTGGTAAATGAGTTGCTTTAAAACAATCGGTTTCGAGTTTTAAATTTGCAAAACTCAATCAATGACTTAGCTTTTAAACTTTTTAGAAAAAAGAGTCATTGATTGAGGGGATAATGTTTTCAAATCTATATCATCTACGGGCTTCTTAATTATCCTACGTGCTTAATTAAAAATGATATTAGCCTATGTTGAAGGACTAGGAATTTAGGATATGATTGTTAGGATTAGATGATTAGAGTTTGATAAACACATTATTCCCATGCATTATATGATTGATTGATATGTTGGATTGACTTTTATTAGTCGATTGTTGTTTGGGTGATGTCGACCACCATATATCTGTAAGTGTGTTCACTAACGCATTATGCGAGGTATATTGGTATAAGAATGTTCCCGATCCGGATCCCACAATATGATGATTGGATGCGAAAGGAAAGGGTAACTATATCTTGGGTTGACAAATGAAGAAACGGAGCTTAATTGACTTCCATGGAGAGTTGGCATAAATGCAACGTAAGAGGTCTCATCTTGCATCGGCGGATGGTTTTCTTCTAAGTGATTGAAGAAGCGGAGCTTAATTTGACCTCAGTTGGCATTCAAAATGCAACGTAAGAAGAAGTCTCACTGCATCGGCAGACGGTTTTTCTTCCAAGCCCTACAGCAACAACATAAAGCTCTCAACCACCTAGCGTATCTTTGTGCGAGGAAAAGTTAGTGGATGATACCATTTTTAAACAAATCTTGATAAAATTGTTTTGAAAATGGAAAATATTGTTTTGAAAATATATTGGACTAATTTTTGAAAATCACCGGACTTCATTTTATCAAAACCTAAGTCACTCAATTATTGACTTTGGTCATCGATTGAGGGGAGAGTGATTTAAAATAAAATATTTTCAAACGATATTTCTTCACAAAAGTTCCGCTTAGTAGCGTTAATAAGTGGTGATCTAAAGATTTAATGTTATGTCATGGTATGATTTTCTTTTGAATCAAGGTCTTTCAAAATGAAAATTTTTACGTTCTTGTTTGATTGTGAAATTGTTTTATTTTACTTAAAGATCTCTTAAAACAATCATACCTGATACTAACAATCTTTAATGTCTTAAAATGGTTCTTATCTGTCATTTTACCTTTCAAAGTTAAAAACACAAGGCCACATTTTCTCCCATGTTTCTAAACCTATTATTAAATCACTTGGGATCCAAAATCTCAAAGGGTTTGATATTTTTGATCGGGGAGAATTTGTGATTTAATAATGAAATTTGATAAAAGGTGATCATATTTGATTTAATTGTGCAGTTGCTCTCTTATATGTGCTAAACTCTTTTGAATCTCGAAGCACATATTGAGGGGGACAAATAAACTATCGAGGTACAAAAGCCTTTTAAAGTGATTTATAAAGTACCTTGATTGAGTTTTCAAATGGTTTCTTAATGGATTTTGTGATCGTGGATGTGCTTCAAAAGAACTCTTGCCTCTATGTGATAAAATGATTTCAAATATCCTATGCACATATTGAGGGGAGAATTTACCAAAAAAAATCAAATGGCTTTTAAATTGTGATCAAATTGTGATCAAAGAAATTATTTCAAAGAACTCTTGCCTCCATGTGCTAAACAATTTCTAAATCATATGCACATGTTGAGAGGGAGCATTTCTAAATGATCAAAACTATTAAGGTACAAAATGCTTTGATCTCGTATCACAAGTACCTTGATTGTTTTTCCAAATGATTTTTCAATTGGTTTCATGAAGGAAAGAACAATACCAAAAGACCGACCAATTTACTTTATGCATGGTGTTATAAGGATGGTTAGTTTAGGTATTTGTTCCCCGATCCTTGAGATCCGGAGGGATCTACCCAGGGACAATCCACTAGATAGTGTAGAGTCCTTAGGTATATTGAAAAAAGGAGAAAAATGAGAATATGGGAAGAGTGCGGATTGAGACAGAGCTAGTACTGGAATAAACCCAACAAGGTTCTAGTTATGAAGTCTCGGTAAGCACTGAAGGGGTTGAAGAATGAAAAAGAAATGAAATGAGAAAAGGGTGAAAAGAAATAGCCCTTCATTAATTCAACCTTAGGCGTAAAGCAGGGTTCAATACATATGCTACTTGGTGTTTACTAAGGTAACAGCGGTATTGAAGACAAGACGTCATGGACCCAAAGTGACGCCTGCACTGCACTAAACTTCCCAAGCTACTCAAGTTCCTCTTAAAGGGCTTGTTTCATTCTCACGGGGAACCTACATAATCTATCGACTTTCTCTTAGAGATTGTTGATATTGAAGAAGGAGACCCTCTCCCTAGTCTCGGCATAGGAACCAAATGTGCACTATTGAGTCTAGAGCCAAGAGATCATCCACAATATCTCATTAGGACACAAAATTAATGAAGACTTGCTTTTTCACACAATGTGGAAAGTAAGTATATATTGAGAGTCCTACGCATTATCCTTGTGGTATTGCCAGAACATCCGAGTGATATGCATACATATTCACAATGAAGATGGAAAGCCTTCTAGAGCCAACATCAAACAAGCTCTTGGTAGGTGACATGTGAGATCTATTCTAAAGATCAAGCTTGTGACAACTGGACAGAAACGATGGGGCGATTCACTTTTGAATCAACCTTGGTCGAGAATGGAATTGGCGAATACTTTTGGAAAAACCGTTCGATGTGCAAATCTTCTTTTCTCTAGCGTCGAATGTGTATTCATTTTCAAATTCAAAAAGTATCTCGATTGAAAATACTTTTAGAAAAACCGTTCGATGTGCAAATCTCTTCTTTTCTAAGCTAACACGCGTCGAATGTGTACTCATTTATAATACAAAAGTATTTTGATTGAAAATTGATCTTTCTCATAAAACCTTCGTCGTATTGCAAAACTCTTTCTTCAAGCAATACGCGGTTGTTTTCAAATCATTTTTCATCAATCAGTGAATCTCAATTCGCTGTTCACTCACCCGTTGTCTTCTTTGAGACGCTCCGGTTTGAGAGAACGCTAGAACAAATGCTAAACCCTCACAAGGAGATTCTTTGGAATCCTACCGATCACAAAAGTGCACTGTATCGATCAACGGGGAACCGTGGGCCGTGTACCTCAATTCAACGAAAGTGATCAAAGACACTTACGTGTGTTTTATTGCTCACCGTCGTATGCGTGTAATTTGACGCATTTCCATTGCGTAATCGAGTGAGTCAATCCAAAGCCGCTTCACTTCATGAACCAACTTAATTGAAGAAATCATGACCGGTGCATATCTACATAACCCGCTCGATATTTTTATACTATGCTCGCTACACTGGGCCAGCAAATATCATGAACCAAGAAGGCTTCCGCTACTGATGGAAAGATGTCATGATTCAAAAGTGTGAGCATGTCGGTCCGAAAGTCACAACTTCATATGATGGCAACACAATAAAGGGTGATCCAGATTTACGGTCGGCGATCTCAATGAAAGCTCAAGATCATCAAAGATGTGGATCAGCTCAAAGGCCTCCTAAAAGAGTACAAAATTATGCGGACTTTGATGAATCACTACACAAACACAAAGAATGCGGAATTTGAAGAATTGAAGTCTACGAGCCTGGAACTAAAGACAAAGATAGAATGCTAGGATACAAAATGTATTTCATGGGGTGACCTCCTTTAGGGGGAGATTGTTAGGATTGGAAATTCCATGTTAAAGTGTCGGTCACCCCAATTATGGTCTAGCATATGTTAGCTCGTAGACGTGTCGTTATTTAAGTTATTTGTAGTTATTTAGTTAGTTTATAGCGTAGTTTAGTCTAGTATAACACGTGGAGGAAGGGCGGGTCTTTACCGTTGTATACTTGATCCAGGCCGTGAGGAGGTCGTGTATGCTGTAAGTATAAATACCCCTTCCATCCTTGGAAGGGGTGGTGCTTCTTTCATAATCTAACATTCACATTTTGTGCTACAAGTCTCTACAAAGAACACCCTCTCTATCTTCTCTCTCTAAATGGCTAACATGTATTTCCATCATCCAAGATCACCCGAATCATCAACACAATAATATTTACGATCCTACAAGTCTTTTCGAGTTACTAACATTTAAGATCTCGTCAATTCATTGGTTAAGTCTTTAGCACGACGATTCATTTGCAATTCACAACATATTTCTTATCACATAATTTTTCTCCCCCTCAAAAATGGCATATAAATGTTATTTTTGATGAAATTTGATATCAAATATGACCATTTCGAGTTTTGTGGGAAGATTACCACGAAGAACAATTTGTGAACAAAGTTTTTAATCAAATACTCCCCCTCAACAAGTGATGTTAACTTTTGAGGGTTTGAAATTCATAATGGGAAGTACTTGTTCTTTTGAGCAAAACTTTGAAAAAGAAAGTTTTGATTAGTTTTACTCAAAAGTAAGAAGCTTTCGCTCCTTTTATAAGGATTGTGGTACTGAAGCGTACCACAGGGTCCTTTCATTACAAGTACGGGTTGTACACAGTTATGTGTGCACAAGCCATAGTCATAAAAGTCACATCAAATAATATTGAAGGAAACAAATCAAGGTTTACCAAGAGAATCGGTAGTCCGGCAATAACTCTGGAATGTTGCGGATGTTGATATCTGTGAGAGATATGCTTGGGCGACCACCAAGAAACTCTCAATGTTACGTCGATCCTTGAACAACCTTTCATCGATCGCAGTGATAATCTTCTTCATATCCCTTCTCTCCCTCGAATTCCATCTCTTAGGTGACCCAATGCCTTCTTGTATCACCTTTAACGATAAGCTAACCCGTCCCTGACTTTCTTCAATGTGTGATCCCCAAACTTGTGAAGCTCTTTGCATGTGGAAGCAATTGCGGTGTAGTTCACTCGGTAGACTACTCTAAATGGTTTCTTGATGAGGGTGTATTGAGCAATTTGGTTGATGTCGGGAAGGTGTAAATGTGGTTTAGTGAGGTTAACTGCAGCGTACGATACGATTCCATGGCAAGTTGAATGTCTTCTACATGTTCTTGGATCACTATGCTTCTGATGAAGATTAACAAGGACTTGATGTACTCGCATTGGATAGTAGTAGAGAAATGTCTCATTCGTCCTTGAACCTTAGCGAGATACATATCTTCAATGTCATTAAGAGATGGAAGTGGAAAATCCGCTTCACAGAAGTCATAATATTCTTTGTCTTGTCGTTTGACCACAATGTTCTTGAGGAATGTGTAGTCCCACTTGACGGCAAGGTGACATGCTTGATTGCAATGATCCGTTTGTCACTAAACACTTCCTTTTAGACGTAAGAACACGGTAGCTTATGTAGAAGATTCCGTTAGGGCCAATGATGAATCCCATACATTGCATCAAGGTAATACTTTTCCACTTTGGCAGCAAACATATGTGAGGCTTCTTCCTCGATGGCTGGATTGTTAGAATAGATTGTTGCTGGGAAAGGAAATGTGAGTGACGTAGCGTACTTCCTTGTAACATCGCTACCGTGTAGAAGAAACTCGAGGTCATTGTTGAATAAGTACGGAATGGAATTTGAGGTTGATCGGTCGGCCAATTGTTGGTAGAGTGCTGTCCGATCATGTAGTATGGAGCTTTGTCTTGTCTTGTGAAGTCGATGTTAGCTTGAGTTGAGCCAATCGATATTGTTCGACATGGATCGTGCAATGTTTTCGAGATGGTATTCAACTTCAATTGCACTTTCATTTGTCTTTAAGCGGTTGGAAGGCATCATTCTTAATTAAGCCTTAGCTCAGCCTTAGTCATCTTCTTCACTCTAAACTGTTCTTGAATCAGCTTCACATGCTCCATAGTACGACCATCTACCATTTCTTGACCTTCACGTAGTGAGGAGTAGCTTCAACAAGTCTAGAAAACCAGTCATATTCTTCGGTTGTATCGTCATCTAGCCATGAGAGAACATCGCTCTTCATCTTCTTCTTCTTTGGCTTTGATGAGGACTTTGGTTTCTTTGTTGTGGCGGTAGAGGTGGGTTGTTGTTGGGGCTCTGGGATCTCTTTATCGTCACCACCGTGTATTCAAAAATGATCACGGTTTTCTCTGTAGATGGTGGTAACTTCGAGAGTCCGAGGTTTATCAATAGCAGCAGAATGTGGAGGAGGTCTTCTTTCGGTTGGAGTCCTTTGGGGTGGTGGTTGCATAGAGGATGATTCACCAGTTTTCTTTGGGCATTTAGGCTCTTTGTCTTTATCCGCATCATCATCGTCTCTCTGGGCGTTTAGCCATTCGGATCTTGCTTTGCATCCTTTTTAAGTTGGTAATCGGCAATGCTTCAAACGGTTTTACCTTCTGAAGTAAACATTCGATCGTTTTGACATTTGGAGTACAAGCTTGGAAACCAATGCATTAGGAGCTGTAAGGCTTCGGTTAGGTTGATTGTAACTGTTAGGGCGTTGATCGGTTGTTTGTTGTAATGCATGAGATTGGATAGAGGTTATGCGGTGAACATCTCTTTTTCACTCGAAACAATGTCAAGAAGGAACTTATGAGTATATTCCCTAATCGTCTTGTTCATTTCTCCTTGGACATCACGATTGATAAACTTCTGGATATGCTCCCTTTCACTCAACATCTCGTTCATCCCGTCTTGTAGAAGATTGATCCTATCAGCAAGTTGATTCAGATTTTTGTTGGTCACGTCTTTCTTCCTGACTTGCACGGCGGCTTTGACAATCTTTGTCTTAGCCGGGATATCCAAGAGTCGGTTGGTTTCTTTACTTGGATCTTGGATCAGTTGTGCCTTTGGATGGTGGAGGTGAAGAGTGAGAAGGCAGTGCGATGATGATGAGACATGAGGAGGCCAGGGGTCTTTTGGTGGCTCAAAAGTTAATTCCTTGGGCGTCTTTGGACTATCTAGAGGAAAATCATCATAATCAACTTTGTCATCTTTTCCAGATTTAGCCATTTCTTCATTTAATCCGGCTTCTTCATCTGCTTGAGCTTGAGCTTCTTTTCTGCTTTTCTTTTCTTTGCAACCTCAACATCTTTATCAGGTTTTCTCGGACTTCTCCTTTTCGGTTCCTCAAAGTCATAGGTGATAGAATCCTCCTTTGCCTTAGTTGTTGTTGAGGGTGGTGGTACTAGTTTCCTATCGGGTTGATTAACCGCATCGAAACCGGTGTAGATAGTGCACCACCACTTGACCCTCGAGGCCACGAGTTTTTCACGGGTAAATTCCTAAGCAACATGTTGGAGTATGAGATTCTTCAACTTCTTTCTGTAGTCTCTGTCCAGTGGTTCTTCTTCTGAGCTCTCCTCTTCCTCTGGTTCAGCAACTGGGGTTTTACCTTTATCAGCCTTAGGACTTAGAGGTTTTCTCGCATCAAAGGATCATCGATTGGAGTTTAGAGTAGATGACCTCTTCGTCCGTTCGATTGTCTTCATCCATTAGTTTTGTTGCGGTTGAGGTTTAGGAATAGGGATAGCTTCCTTTAATGGAACTTTCCTTTTACGGGAAGGATTCCTCTTTGGATACTTGAGGGCACTCTCGGTGCTTGTAACACTTCTGCATGTTGCCTCTCACGGTCTTCCTAACAGGTGTACCGAAGACTTTGCATCAATGAACCCTACTTTTCCGCATGTTTTGCTACGGATATCGTTTATGCGATTGAAGTCCTTTGATAACATCAGAAAGTAGATGATCTGGCAACACTACACCCTATTTCTTCGTGGTTGATTCTTTGAATCTTACAATGTTGAGTGTGGGTTCAAGTAGCTCGGAGTGATGGTTGGAATCGTCAAGTCTTTGGGGAATATCTGGATTGGTTTCAAGAATCCCGATCAACAATTTTGTGTATCGACATAAGGATCTTGGAACTAGGTTTTTTAAGATAAGTCATCATGTCGTCCCAGATCAGGCGGCATATTCAATGTGTCATGTTGACCATGCCCCAAAATTTGAAGTTCCATGAGCTTGGGTGCTCATATCCACATCACGTCGGACTTGATTTAGCAATCATGATGTACAGTGTTCTCCATGGTTGAGGATGTTCTTGAGATCTTTGAGAGTGTTTAGTGATTACCCGCAACTTCATCATAGCGATGTCGACCATGAATGGAGAACGACCTCTTTCGTAGAGTAGAAGAGAAATCGGTAGGCTCAATGGTTGGAAGAAGAAGAAACGCCCTAAATCTGCAGGAGTGATGGTGACTTGTTTGTTGTTAAGCGTCACCGTCACAGCACTTTGACCTCTGACCTTTTGTATTGTGTGCCAGAATTGGTGAACATAGATCTCGGCACAATAGCGAGTTTGTGAGCATGTTCGATAAGGGTAAGTCTTGAATATCCACACATGTCGGACAGGACTTCGGAACAAGTGAAGTTTTCAAAATCGACCACAGGTTGTTCTTTCCAATCTTCATAGTGTAACCGTTGGGGAAGATGTCTTCAACTGTGAGAACATTTTGTGCATCCACATTTTCCATTTGAGCGTCCATATCGGGATCTGAAAGATATTTAGCCAAAAGAACCAACATATCGAAAGACATTATGTTAGTCAAAAGTTTATTTTATTGTCTATTTATTGAATGTGATATATGTGATTATTCTGAGTCTAATGTCACTTGTTAGTCCAATAGTCCAAAGACGTCGTGATAAGTTTAGTGAGTAGATTAACTTTGAGTTTTAAAGTCCAAGTTTTCATTTATTTTTCACAACTTATTAAACATATAAGCTTATTAGTGACATTTGGGTTGTGGCGTTATGACTTATTTATTTACAAGTTTGCACGCGTAACAATTCACAATTTTGGTTAAAATTAAGCTTAGGCGTAGGTTTTGCAAGCTTATGCGTAAGCGATTGAATCATACGGCGTAGTTATAAGCTTATGCGTAGGGTCTTGACATCTGCGTAAGAATGTTAGCGTAGGAAAGATGGCCTAAAGCATAGAGCTCCGCAGCGTAGCGTATATGGGAACTTCTGGCGTAAGGCTTACTCGTGAGAGTGAACCTTATGCGTAAAGCTTCTGTTTACGCATATCCTTCATAGGATACGCGTAGTCCCTTTGTAGAACCTTACGCGTAAAGGTTACGTAGATTTTCTACGCATAACATTCTCGGCGTAAGGTGATCCTTATGCGTAGAAGCTTATTAACACTTGAAATTGAATATTTCATGCATAATAACCTGAAATAAATGAATCATAACACATTCATTAACACCACATTCAATCCCTTCAGTTGAACATGAAGTATTAATCAAAGCAGGTTACGCGTAGAATACCCATACGTAAAACCTTAAACCCTAGGATTCAATTTTTTACGAATAAGAGATTTAACCATAGAATTTGCACCAAATCTTTTCTGGGTTATCTTAGAGGCCTAGTGAGTTGTCCTAAACAAGTTTTAACACATAAACCCTTGTGAATTAAAAGTACATAATTCGTATGAACATAAACCCTAAATTTTAATTTTCACAAAATTGATGTTTCTGGGTATGTATCAAGCAAGGTTTTTGACAAATAAACATGTAAGTAACATAACACAACCATCTTTTTTAACGAAGCTCTTCCAATGAAAACACCCAAATTCTGGCGTATGAACCTAATTTGAAAAGTGATTGATTTATGTTTCTGGGTGGATTTGGTAAATAAAAAAGGTTATGGCACCTATTTTTGAACATTTTGACACCATTTAATCATCAAACATCCACATGATGATCTTGTGTGTTCATCGCATACGCGTAGAACACAAAATCACTCATAGCGAAATCAACCGTTGGATGTTTGTGAAATTAAAAACCAAAGTTTGTAACACCACAAAGATTATAAAAACACTTATAAATAAGGATTACAAAGCGTTTGAGAATCAAAGCTTAGTCGTAGGATTTGGTGGTTGAGGATAATAAATGTTGAAGTAAATGTGTTTTGAAATTAGGTGGAGAGTTTTATTAAAAGATAGTTTAAGCTTTTGGCAATCTTAGTCCCTCCACCTCAACCTTTTTCATCAAATGCCCATAACTTTCATTTTGGTTACATAAAGCATGATTTTTGGAAATAAACTTGACGAACCGACTTAGAAATAAAGAATCTTACAAATTTGAGTCGAGTGTCAATTGACCAAAATGTGACCACCATTATCAAAGAAACAACCGGGATGAGATGGCATGCAAGTACAAGGTTTTATGAAACCAGAAAAATAATTACTTTCTCCCCCTCAACACTTGACTAAGAAAATACTGAATTTTGAAGGGGAAAAGTGTTGACGGAAGATTTGTACTTGCCATGTTGAAAGAAATATAGATAGAAGAATATTTTTGGATTTTTATCAGATTTTATATTTTTGTATTTTGTTTTTGAAAATATTTACAAAAGATGTTTAGGTGTTTGACTGGTTTTTAAGAATGTTGCAAAAGTTCATCCAGTTCCTTCAGAGTCAAACACCGCATACCAATCCGGTGGACCAATTCATTAAACCTAGCAGGAGCTAAGGCTTTGGTGAGAAGATCACAGATTGGTATTCAGTACCCACAAAGTATAATTCAGGGTACCCTTTTCCCACGAGCTCCTTGATGAAATGATATCGAAGACGATGTGCTTTGATTTCGAATGTTTATGAGTTGCGAGATCGCAATAGCACCGATTGTCGCAGATACATGGGATTATGTCAAATATGTAACCATAGTCTTTGAGTTGTGTTCTCATCCAAATGACTTGAGCACAACACGCCGACATGGCTACATATTTTGCTTCTATTGAGGATAGCGATGTACAATCTGCTTCCGATTGCCATGACACAGTTTATCACCAAGAAATTGTAGTGCTCACGAAGTACTTTTCGAATCTAAGCAACCTGCGATGATGCGAAAAAGCTATTAGTTCAAAACCAGAATCCCGGATACTAGATCCCCAATTAATGGTTCCCTTGATGTATCGGAGGATTCTTTTAGCCTCGAGAGTAGGTTTGATTGGTCGGTGATACGGGAGGCAAAGGTATACGGCAAAAACAATATCAGGTCGCTGGCTGTTAGATACATGAGAGACCAATAATACTTTGGGTATTTGGTAGGAACCAATTTCCCATCTTGGTGTGTGCCATTAGGGTGGCATAGGTATCCCACTTGTCATTCCATGTTTGTTTAAAATTTCAAGGGCATATTTGGTGACTTAGAAAAATACGTGGGGTGATTGATGAACTTGTAGTCCTAGAAAGAACGTAAGTTCACCCATCATGGACATTTCAAAATGTTTTTCATGAGTTTTGAAAAAGCGTTTGAGTACTTTAGATGTGTTGACCCAAAAATGATGTCATCCACGTAGATTTGAACAATTAAAATGTGTGCCCGTGATATTGTATGAAAAGTGTAGGGTCGACCGAACCTTTGACGAAATTATTAGCGATCGAGAAGGATGATAACTTATCATACCGCGCGAGGGGCTTGTTTGAGATTGTAGAGAGCTTCTTCATTTGTAGACATGATTAGGGAACTTTGGATCAACAAATCCTTCTGGCTGGCTAACATAGACCGTTTCTTCGATTGTCCATTGAAAAGCGGTTTTGACATCCATCGAGAAAGACGTGATGTACATGTGGCAAAGCGCCGAGAAAAATCCGTACGACTCAAGACGAGCAACCGGGCGAATGATTCTTCAAAGTCAATACCTCTTCCATCTATAACCCTTAGCCACCGGCGTGACTTATTTTGATCGGTTCCTTCAACATCCAATTTGTTTTCCAAATCCATTTGAGACCAATGCGAAGACCCTATTGGTCTTTCAATCAATTCTCATACTTCAAGACGTTTAAACTGATTGAGTTCTTCTTGCATGGATTCAATCCAATTATCTTTGTCATTACATCTTTAATGTTTTAGATTCGTTGGCGAGACGGTGAGTGCATAAATGCAATGTTCACTATCGTGTGAAGACGTTGTCTCGTTACGGTTGATTGGGTTACGATAATGTTCTCAAGAGGATGGTCTTTCGTCCAACGATGTGTGGAAGGTTTATGTTGATATACATTCGCGATTGGGAGGATTCAAATGGCTTGTAGATGATTCCATGCATCAGGTGCAGGTTTCATTAGCAAGCGGGTTGAAGAGCATTTGGATCATAATCTACGGTGGGGTACTTCATTGTTCAGAACTTCATCAGTCGGTTCAGCGTCGTTGGATCTTGTTTGTTCAACTGTTGTTGTAGAATCAACTGGGGTGGTGCTTCCTCAATAGTTGTTGTAGCGGTGTATCGGGTATGGAGTTTGATCAGGTTGAGCAAGCGGAACATTGGATACTCACGGAGCACGTTCATCAATATCATCACTAAAAAGAGGAGCAAATAGCTGTTCCATTTGACGTCGAGTTAGTTGTAAACTAGGTTCAGGTGATGATGGGGTTTGAGGGAAGTTTAAACGGTTATGACCGGGTTCCAAGCTGTTATGCTCAGAAGCCATCTCTATAAGCTCATCGAAATTGGCATGAATCATTTCCATAATCTCCCTTGTCGACGATTCCAGTCCGGTAACCCTTGGAGTTTTCACAATATCCTACAAAGACTCCAATGTCGGCTTTGGCTTTGAGCTTACCAAAGTCATCACGATCATTATTCGGATAACAAAGGGATCCAAATACATGAAAGTGTTTGAGATTTGGTTTTCGGTTGTGGATAAGCTCATAAGGTGTTTTGTTGTGGCGCTTGGTAATCATTGAGCGATTCTGGTGTAGCATGCGGTTGACCCGGCTTCACCACAAGTAATCTGGAAGTTTAGCATTAATTAACATTGTTCTTGCAGCTTCCACTAACGTACGGTTTCGTCTTTCAACAACGCCATTTTGTTCTGGTGTACGTGCAATAGATGTTTGATTCACAAATTCAGTTCCTTTGTTTTGTTCGATTTGTGCATTTGTATTCGGTTGAACTTGAATTTTGTGAGAAAGGTGATGATCATCTGTGGAGCTTGATCTTTACTTCGAAGAAGATAAACCCAAGTCCATCTTGAGTAGTCATCTACAATTACCAAGATGTAGCGTTTGCCATTAATCATCTGTACGCGCATCGGGCCACACAAATCCATGTGAAGAAGATGAAGCACATGTTGTGGTGTGTTCCACCTTTGAAGGAAAGTGAGCACGAGTGCTTTTCCCTTGTTCATAAGCTGAGCAGAGGTGATCTTTAGAATATCGGAATCTTGGGAGACCTTCAACAAGTTTGTATCAAGCAAGGTTGGTTATGGTTTGAAAGTTTAAATGTGAGAGACGACGGTGCCATAGCCAAGATTTGGTAGATGTTGCCTTTGAAAGTAGATAGATGGGAGATGAAGCAATCATGTCTTGCATTGAGATTGTGTAAAGACTTGAATGCGGGTGCGGACATAAGATCGTTTCCTTGTAGATCACGAATGAAACAAGTTTTCTCGCTAAAAGTAACTTCCAAATCTCCATCACGAATTGACCAGAGAAGAGATTGTGTGAGGCCTTCCACATAATAAACCTGCTAATTTCGATGTTTCCATTGATGTAATCTCCGTAGCCCATGATAACTGCAAAGTGATCATTCCCAAATCTGACAGTGCCAATGAACTTTGCAACAAAGTTTGATAACAGTTTGAGATTGCATGTCATGGAACATCCGCTATCAACAATCTAAAGGATGATCTGTATCACCTGCATTACACATAGATGACACAGATGGAATAGAAGTAGATGTGGAACCGGAAGAGTTAGAGGATTCCGAAGCAGTTATAGTAGAAACACACATATCAATGATTTTAGGTATCCATGTAAATCCAAGTGTATTATGTAACCATTTCTACCATCTCTAACTAGTCTTAGCTTTGGTCTTAGTGAATGCACTAGGTGATAAGTTCTTCCTAGGAGGTGAAGGTGGTTCTATGGGTACATCAATGATCATAGTTGGAACACTAGAGGGTGGCTTACCTAGCCAGGACTTAGAAGCATTAGTGGGCCTAGAGGTATTCCGTTTTCTATTATTATTCGCTACGATTCAAGATAGCCTTAGCAACACATCTATTATGACAAAGAAAAACATGCTTTTATGACAACCAACACAAGAAGCTTCAAACAAAACATTAAGAGTACTTAAAGATTCAGCATTCGTTACATCACTTTGTTCATTACATTTGTCGGACGCAATATCTAAAGTGGGTGCAACTTGAGTTTTATTCAAAGTCCCAGGGTGTTCTTCTCCTTTAGCATTCTTTATTGTTCTTTTCTTACGTCGCAACTTCCTATTCTTCCTTGTATTGCTCCTAGGCTGTGAAGTGCGGGCGTTGGGAAAAGAGTCAACTATTCCTGTTTCAGTAGAGGGAAGCACATTAGTTTCTTGTGGTTTGTTATTAGATGTTCTAGAGTCATTTTGAATATGTGTAGATGCTGATACTACAGTGTTACTATTCCTATCTTGCTTAAGTTTCACCAACTCTGCTTCAAGATCATGAATTTTGTGTAACAAATCTAGATTTTCAGAACGAGTGAGACTATCACGTCGTAAGACATCTTTCATGTATGCAAGATATTCATCTAGGTCTTTTGATTCTTTAGCAGTCTTTTAGTAAATCAAATATGACACCATATTCCTTTTTAACTTTTGAAATTTCTTGTTCATATTTTGAGATTTGACACTTCAAAGACACATTTTCATCATCCAGTTGCTAAATTTTTGGAGTAAGATTTTGGTATGCTGGCTGGTGGAGTTTGTTTTGCCAAACGAGTTCACGAGTTTGACAATCGTTTTGACACCATTGAAGAAGATGTTTTGTATTTGAAAGCTCGTTAATCAATCGTTCATTTTCAAATTTTAAAGACGTGATTTGTGACATGTCGAGTATTCTCAACATTTGCAACAGAATCAACAGAATCAGCAGAGATATAATCAAATGCATATGCAACAGAATGTAATAACACCACATTATGGATATCAGCACATATAACATCTTCCAAGAGTCGATCAACATCTTTTCGTAACATTTTCTTTTTATGTTTTGTTTTTGAAATAGATGTTTACTTTTCGAAAACTATTTTCATCATCCAAGTTCCTTATGAAATTCCCTTTCCCAATACAATGCACAATTTTTCAAATTTTGAACATGGGGTAAAATTATTTTTTGAAAAATATCTCTTTGTTCTCGCACCTAAGGCGATTGAAAATGTTCAACTTTTATTTCAGAATGAAATTCAATCTCACGTTCTAAAAGTTTGATGTCAGATAGGAAAGTGTCAAAATATCTAAGAATTTGACGACTTTCGAGTATTGATTTTACTTCAGGTGAAGGTAAAGGACCATTAATTTGTCAGATTGGGGTTGGGGACCAACATTAGAAGACTCAGACATAGGTTTGATAACCCAAGGTGTGTTAGAAGTATCCTTTGTGTGACGAAGTGATGGCTTTTGAATAGTTAAATGGTTTGTTATAAACAACATTTTCTAATTTTGATCGACTCTCGTCTTCTGCATCTAATTCCTCTTGACAATTATATTCAACAACACTCATTATGGAATCATCAATTCTATGTTTTGCACTGTAAACTTCAGGATTTGGTTTGAATGCTCTATTAGAAAACTTAGGTTTGTAATCAGCAAGATTCGGGCCATATCCATTTGGATTTGGTTTGAAAGTAAACTTTTGAATCGTTGTGATTGATTCACCATGTTTATAAACAACATTTCGAAACTCTTTGATTTTGTTTTGTAAGTCGACAATTTCCTCAAGATATGCATGTATTCGTTTCGTTGAATGCTTTTTGTACTCAGAGAACTGTTTTTGACAAGTTAACAACTCAGCCTTGGCTTTTTGAGTTTCTAAAGTAAGAGCGTTAAGTTGTTGTTTATGATCATATTTCTGTTGTTCTATTTGAGACAACAAAGCATTCTTGGATGCACTAGATCCGCATCTGTCGTTCTAATGATTTTTCGTTTTGGAAAGATTTAGAAAAAGCGACTTCAAAACCTTGTTCATGTTTTTCTTGAGTTTTAAAAATGTTGAGTTGCCTTTTTAAGCATTCAATATCCCTGGTTAACAGTGCATTTTTGTTTTTTAATTGCTGATTGAGTTCACAATATTGTTCAGGTGATCGTTGGTCATTAAGTAAGAGGTCAATATCTGGATTAGGCAAAGGTTCAGCGTGTTCAACGTGAGTCTCAACATGATTATTATTCAGATCCTCAAGTATAACCACGAAGTCAACTTGATTATCAATGGTAACCAGGAGGTCATCTTGATCGTCAAATGTAACTACTGGGTCTAGTTGAGTATCATCGAGAAGATGTGGACGGCTCATGTTGATCATTGAGCCTCGTCGGATTCGGATGTTGACTGAGATATTAGATCGGTGATGAATATGGTTTGATCGGTTTCGAGACAAGTCAGTGTCATACACGGGCCATGTCACTCATATGGAGTTCGTGCATGTTTGCCATCAACATAAGCTGCTGCATGGCCAAGTCCTCCATATCATCATCAGAATCTGCATTTGCCATGAAGCTCTGTTCCTTGTTGGTAAGACCACCACTTCATCCTTAAGAGCCAAGAGTAAAGCTTCTTTGTGATAAGCGCTGCCTCTTGTCGTCGGCTTTGGGCATGCATTAGCCAGATGACCCTTCTCATTACAGTTATAGCAACGAAGACCATTAATCCCATTCTGAGCATTACCTTGTTCAACCACTTGAGCCCTTTGTTGTTGTAGAGCACCCATGTTATTCCTTCCCATTAGATTAAACCCTTGACTACCACCCATCTGACGAACATTACCACGATTCTGAACTTCAACACGTCCATTGTTAACAACAGCTTGATTCCTTGTGTTTGTTGAGGTACGAATGCGATTGTTGGATTTGTTTGAATATCGGCCGAAGGCTCTAGCAATCATGACAAGCCCTTGCTGCAATGCATCGAAAGCTTCTGTATCCTCATTAGATTCACTGTAAAGAGCTTGATCATTGTTGTTGTTGTTGTATGGAACCAATTGAGTTTCTTGAGATTGGTTCTGTGACGGATCATATGGTGTTATCTTAGCAGATGGTTGAGCAGTGGGTTGTGGAGGATTTGTGAATACTGTTTGTAAAGTTGGAATTGAGGATAACAAGCTTGAGCCCAAAGCTAATTGTTATCGGAAGTGAAGGTGAAACAGTTTGTCCACGGATAACCCTTTCTTTGTCAATTTCTTTTTGATGGGGCTTCAAATAGTCGTACAACAATCCGTATGTAGCATGATGAAGATTCTTTTCTTGACGGATGAATATGACATACTTTTCCCAATCAGGACCAAGGCTACTTGGGAACTTAGTGTTGACTGCAATTCTTGGCATAATGATGTTATGTTTGTCCAAGTCATTGATGATGTCAAAGCGATGATGATAAGACTCTAATGTCTCTAGTTCAATCATGAAGTGTTTATAAGCCAAGTAGATTTTGGATTCCATGTCCTTTTGATTGAGTTCAGTGCCTTCCATGAGAAGATGAATATGTTTCCACATTGCTTTAGCAGTTTTTTGAGCATCAACACTTCAAAGGATCGGTTGGGTAATCCCAAAGGATGTATTGCATTGCTAGCTCATCGGCTTCAAAATGTAGAAGTTCATCAGCAGTGAGTCATGAAGACTTGCAATGTTGGTGACGTCACCTCTTGGTGGATTGGCATTTGGATCTCTGGGTGTAACGACAGTAGGCATCTGAAATGGACCTTCCAGGATGACCTTCTTTAAAACATTCCATGTGGCTTTTTTAGATCACAAAACCTAAAGAACCTAATCACCCATTGATCGTAGTTTTCGGGAGTAAGCATTGGAGGTATATCAAGTGATCCAGCCTCATGAATGGATTGTTGGTACGCTTAAAGCTTCACACATCTTTGCAAACCAAGACGGTTCCTTCATAGTATTCCTGGACGGATGTTGATTGTTAAAGTTTGTGTAAGGTTGTACTTGAAGACTAGGGGGTGGTTGAATCATTTGTGGTTGGATTGCTCCTTGAGGAAATTGTTGTTGAAATTGTTGTTGTAGATTGAATTGTTGTTGTTGTTGACTGAGTTGTTGTTGTTGTTGTTGTTGACTAAGTTGTTGTTGTTGTTGAGGATACACATGAGGAAAGTAATTAGAGTATGGTGGTTGAGACATCTTGAAACTTGTGTTAATGATGGATCTTTGTAGTCGAATGAAACGTTGTTGATGAAGTATCCTTAGGCGTAGAAATCAAGCGTAGGCAAAGAAAGACCTTAGGCGTAAGAGGTTAGCTTACGCGTAGGGTTAATGAAACCTTAGGTTATGCGTAAACTAAAGACTTAGTAGAAACTTATGCGTATATTTCTTAAGTAAGATGTGCTTATCGTAGGAAATGCTTAGGCGTAAGATTTTTACTCGTAAGCTTTATGCTTAGTAAAACTTCGGTTTTATCCAAAAATCCTTTACACTTTTCTAGTGTAGAAGATATCAAATTGAAGTGTTTTCAGGCTTATCCAAGCAAGAAAACACTTAGTAAACCAAGAACACTGAAGATCAAACTTTAAAGAACTTACGCGTAAACTTAGGGTTTATTATGCATAAAATTAACCAAAACTGATTTTGACCCAAAGTGTTTCTAAACCAGATTTTTGTGATGAAGACTTCAATATCACTAAAATAACACAAAAGTGTGAAACTTGATGATCCAAAACTTTGATACAGCTTACGCGTAGAAGAGACCACACGATTAAAATCAAGCTTAAAAATAATGAAATACACGTAAAGTTTGAAACTTTTTCCAAAAAACTTAAACTGTATCACCAAATAACCTTTAAAGGACAAGAATCTTATATTTGAAAGTGAAAAATTCAAAGCTTTTTACATATGAGTTTGTATACCGAGAGTTACTGTAAAAACACAATAACGTCAAAACAAAACGTTTCACCCAACTATTTGGCGTTGATACCATTTAGGTTCCCATATTAGTAACACAAGCATCAATATAAGAAGTGAAGGAAGGATCAAATGAACACACACACTCTGGTAAGATATTAGAAAATTAAGCATAAGTGAAATGTAAATGTGAACAACCAACCTTCAAATGAAGGTTTACATGGGTATTTATAGGAAGGAACTAGGGCAACATGCAAGTTTCCTTCCTTTCCCATAATGGGCTTTGGCATAGGCTCATGGGCTTTCTACATGAGCTAGCCTATGATACTAACATAAAAGCCATAATTAAGCTAACTATTACATATTAATTACTAACACTTGAATTCTAGTTTAGGAGTGATTCCAACACGTATAACCACTAGTTTAGTATTAGCAGATGGTGTTTAGGTGTGTTGTAAAAAGAAAAATTACATGTTTCGTCCTTGTGGTTTACCTAAAATCACACTCATTGTCCTTATTCGATTTTAATTACATCAATTTTTTCAAACTAGTTACATCGATGGTCCCTATTTTGAAAAATAGAGATCATCTGTAATAATCTGTAGTTTTATTACTGCATAGTCCCTATCGTGAAAATAGAGATCATCTCGTAATAATCTATAGTTTTTCATTACAGCTTAGTCTATGCGTATTACGAGATAGTCCCTATTTGTCTAAATAGGGACTGTCAATGCAAATAGTTTGAAAATTAGGGATTATTTATGTAATCAAAATCGAATAAGGATGACGAGTGTAATTTTGAGTAAACCATAAGGAAGAAACATATAATTTTCTTAAAAAAACGATATAGTGTTTAGAGCGTGCATTTGGGTTGTAATATTCACATAAGTAAGCGTTTGAGTATTTAAAGAAATTGTCATCACGGTGACAAAGAACGGGTGACATAACATGACATTTATTACGAGGCTTCTATGGAGAAAATTCGTCTTACATCCCTGATGCGAAAATGTAGTGTTACTAATATAGCGCGACCCAAAAACTTGCTTTATTTAGGTGTACCAAAAACGTCTGGCTAACTTGATTGTTTAGTTGCGAATTCATTCAATAACTCGCAGTTCTTCTTGATGTGGGCCATGAAGGTAATTTACGCGCATCTAATGATTATGATCATATGTCCCTTTTATTTAGATACATCTACAAATCGAGCAGAATGTTAATCCCACAAATGGTTCAGTGACTCAAAACATAATAGGTCTTGGTAATTTTACTATAAGCAAACAGCCTTATACAAGTTTAGCTCAAGACGAGTTATGAGGTGCAGAGTGCACACTCGTTATAATGATTGACAACTGCGACAAAGACACGGGTTCAAGGGCAACACCCCTTGTTGGGGTCTTGCTCTCAAGTGGGTGGGTGAGGGGTGGGAGAGATCTCCCTTGAGGGGTTTAGAAGCGGCCCCAAAATCTAAACGATTTTTATGAGTCATTTTTACTTGATTTTCCGCTAAAACCCAACCGACAGCGTCTTTTACTAACCAACACAATGGTTTAGTAAATACGACAATAACCAAATTTTGGTTAATGATTATAACCACACTTATGGTCTCATTTGCAAAATATAACTATGAAATATAAATAACAAATAAGACATTATCTTAACTTTCACGAAATTGCATGTTTTATGAAACCTTTTTTAAAAGTGTAGCTTTTATCCCTATAGGAAACTTTGGGTCATACTTTGTTGCTGGTTCAAGAAGACATTATCTTTCTTCCGTTAAGATAAACACATGACTTGAACACGAAGTTGTTTGGGTCTTTTTACACCACGGTCCTCATTTAATATTCCACCAACCTTATCCCCACCCATATACATATTCGTACCCCAAAGGACTCTAAAACCTTTTTCGAGAATACCCACATTTTTACTATTACAAACAAACTACTTAGATGTGAGGACAAAAATTAGTATAAATGACATAAAAAAACTCAAAGGTATTTATAAGAACGGTATACCAAAATTCAAAATGAGATCTCGAAACACAAGAGAGATAAAACATTCAATTAACGCGATACTCCGTATCCATATCTTAGATACTCCGTTTTCATCGATACTTCGTATCCATATTTTAGATACTCAGTATTCATCAATACTTTGTATCCATATTTTAGATACTCCGGATTTATCGATACTCCGTATCCATATTTTAGATACTCCATATCCATATTTTGGATACTTGTTGGGTTCAGTAAATACCCAAACCCCTTAATCTAGGATTTGAATAGAGAATATCCTAAGTGTTTGAACCATTAAACACTAACAGTCACAGTGCATAGTCTCTGTGAGCCATCTTCGAGATACCAGTAAAGCGAAGAAGAAGTCTCTCCACTCGGTAGGCGGAACAAAGGGTGAAGACTGAGTCAATAAGAAGATGGTAGATTCAGTGAGTGATGACAATAACTCACTGAATCCCTAAAACTCCTCTCCAGCTACTTACACTGAAGACAAACTTAAGTAGAAGACTGAGGATATGAAGACGAAGAATGAAGGATAAGGTGGGATAAGTTTGAATCAGATAAGACGAAGTCCTTATCAACCAAAGTCAACTTTCCCTGAATGGAAAACTATCAGGCTTAGTGTCATCACTGACCTTTGGAAAGCAGCCTTGTCTCTTACTTAATGTAGTCTTTGTAAACAGAGACAAAATACATCGATTTTGTCTTCGTAAATTGTCGGTTGTCACTTAGGAAAGAGTTAAAACTCATACTTGTATAAATAGCATAAGAGATGGACTGAAAGAACTAAGCTTGTGAATTGTAAAACACACATACATGCACCATCTTCACTCCTCCAAATACAACTTAATCCCCGAGATAGCTCAGTGGGTACTTGTAGTTGTGTCCTGACTCACGACTGAGCCATGAGGAGTTACACCCTTTGTCATTTCAATCCCAAGTACTATTCCGCAAGTACTTGGGTAATTTATTCTTGTTTGATTCATTTCTAATAAAGAATATTAAGTTGAAAATTATTCAGTGTGTTTTACTTACATCTTATCATCCTAGATTCACTATTAACTTGTTTTTAAATACTTAACTGTTTTACGATAGTCAATAAGGAACAACAAGTGGTATCAGAGCAGGCTGATTATAAAACTTTTTTAAGCCGCTCTAAAATGTTTTTAGATCAGGATCCTTATGGCTGAAATTGATGTACCCCAACTAGTCGATAAAAATGGTGGAGCTTATTCAATGTTGCCCTTAGACTTGAAGTTGGTAAATTCAACAAATGGAAAAAGCGTATGCTTTGCTATTTGATTGGCATGGAACCTTATTATATCAAGTGTATAATTGAAGGTCCATTTATCCCAAAGACTGCTGAAGGTTTGGCTAAACCGAGCTCAGTGGACTCGAGGATGAGAGGAGAGTCAACCAGGACCAAAGACTCAAAGTATCATCATATCATGTCTTCCTGATGATATTATGGAGTCAGTTATAAGCTGTAGTATGCACTAAACAAACCTGGATGACCTAGTCTATAGCCTTGAAGGCCCATCTGATACCAAGGAAAACAGGATAATGGACTTGAAACTTGAGTATAACACCTTCAGGGCTAAGGACTCAGAAACTCTGTCTCAAACTTACAACCGGTACAAAACCTTGCTAAATGAACTGTCAAATGATGGTGTCAAGTTGTCCAAACATGAAATCAATGTTGGTTTTGTCAATAGTCTTCCTGAGAAGTGGTTGAATTTCTCTTAGGGACTTAGGAATGCAAATCATATCCAGAATCCACGAACTTCCGAAATTTATGGGAAATTTGTCTATGAGGAAAACCTCATCAACAGACGATACCCTGACTTGAAGATGTCTCAGGAAGTCAAAGTACGACCACCACTTCAACACCAATATCAACTGATTTTTATTCTAACAATGTGGTTCAAGATTTCCAGGAAAATCAGGATGATGAGCGATGAGAGATCAAGTGATGAGTACCTAAATGACCTGAACGCTGAATTTCAGGAAAGGGCACTCCTTGCTAACTCTCGGAGGTTTATAAAAAGAAACAAAGGTTTTTCAAATGCTAAAGTAAATGAGGACAATGAATGCTTTAAGTGTCTAAAAGAGTCATTTTGCAAAAGACTTTTTTCAAAAACAATTTCTGAAACCTCTTATAAACCATCGGGTCAAATCATCCTCGGCTTTAGCAAATTTCAACCTAAAATCTATCAGTCTCATCAAAATTTTCAAAACAAATCTGATCAAAACAAAACCGTTGATTTTGAAGCTAAGTATAGGAAAGTGAAAGCTAAGCTTGCATTGCTTGAGGCGGTCCCTCGGAAATAACAAAAGTGTTCAATCTGTGGGGTAAAAACAAAGGCCTTGTTCTTTGAAACCTTCGACTTGGGATGAAGAGCCGTCTCATCTCGATGATGAAATGGTGCATGTCAATGCGATGGCCCTCTGAAGAGGACAAGCTAGCTGTTGGGAAAAATCATGCCAGGAATAGAGAGTGGGTCAACATCACAATGAAGAAGGTAAATATTTTACTTTCTATGGAAGACGACTCTGATTGGCAGTCCTATATGAACTATATAAATGTTGACCTTAAGTTTGTAGAAGAGCAACGATTAAATCTTTTTTCAAAGTATAACAAACTAAGTTTTGAACTAAACAAGTGTAGGGATGGTTCTATTAAAACAAAATAAGCTTGAGGCTATCACTTTGCAAATTCAAAACACAGAATTAGTTAAAAGAAATCAGGCTCTTCAAGATGAACTTAAGAAAGAAAAGGATGTCATTGCTAGTTGGACTGCTAAGAATCCAAGAGTCTTTGATGCTGTGGGAGCCCCCAGTAGCAAAAAGAGAGTCATAGGTGAAGATCATTGTGACAACTCGTACTTTCAGGTCATTTTTCAAAACACTACTCATGCTTCACTATTCATTGTTTACCGTAAACTAGGTTTACGAGTATCAAATTCGCGTAACCTTAATGGTTTAGCTGCGAATTCATGAACAATCATCAAGGGCATTTCATATAGACTAGGTTTAGTCTACATATCATTAGCATCATTATCATCATATTAGTTCATGCATGATTTTGCATATTACATTAATCGTGAAATTTCATATTAAATAAACGTTATCGCGTAATTAATTATTTTGAACAATTGATCCGATACTTCCAAAAATTATCCCGATATATTTTTATACTCATATTAAGATTATAAAAATAATATTATGAGTTTACCCGGTGTTTTAAATTTATTTTGTATATGAATTGTTATATTTATATAATTACGACGGTTTTCGTAAATACTACACGATAATTATTATTTCACTCAAATTTCGCCAGAAATGTATTTTCATAATTTTTATGACTTCAATATATTTTATTTTGACCCGTTAAAATTTATTTTTAGTAACGCTACCTAAATGCTTAAATATGCATACAAGTTACTAAATGTCTTCAAATAACTTTACATCTACATATACTTATACATTTAAATACTTAATAAAAAAATGTATTAACTAACTACAATCACACCCTTGTCGGCAAAAGGTGAGTCATTCAAACTTTGCAAAATATCCTACTATTATATCATATTATACACTAGTATACTACACATACAACTCAATAATTTCTAAGTGTAAAAAAAGATCAAGTATCCTTTCTCTTTTCTCTTCATAACCGGCCAACCATAAGGATCAAGAGGAGATCATCAAAAATTTTTAAGACAAGTTTATTACACTCTAGTTACACTCTTAGTTTAGGTTTTGAAATAAAAACCTAGGGTGTTAGGATTAAACCTTTGTTCACTTTACCTCATCAAGTTACTAGTAAGCATCTCATATCCATATTCATCTTTCATATTTATTTTGTGTTCATTTTATCATATTTTAGAAAAACATGCAAGTCATAATGATGTTTATACCACTTTTCATTGTTTTTAAGTGTTACATATATATTTATCATCCTATAATTACTCCTTGAAATATATCACTTTTGGTGATGTCTAGGACCCATGACACCCTAAGAAGGTGTATGGTAGGATTAGAATAGCTTCGGAGTTGTTTTGAATTGGTTGGAATAGGTTTGGCTCGAGAAAAACTCATTTCGACAAGTTTACTAAGGGTCTGTCCATATTTTTTGAAATCTGGAAATTTCGACAGTAGGTAAAAATTTTTGGCCTAGATATTTAGAAAATATACTTTAAAACGAAAACGTGGCAGCTTGAACGGGTTAAAACGGAGCTATAACGAAAAAGTTATGCTATTTACAAGTTAGACGACGAAAAGTGTAAAAACCAGAAAATTCAGCATGTTCGTCTACTTTGTGCGAGTCAAAATGAGGCTTAGGCGTTATGAAATGTGTCGACTTATCAAAAATATATTAGTATACTTTGATTCGAAGCTAAGGACATATAACGTAGAAAGCGGTTGTAACGATTAAATTACACACGTTTACATAAAGTTGCCGTAACTATATTAAATAAGCTAAACTAATATATTTCTATTAGACAAACCTTACGGCAACAAGTGACCATGTTGAGGGTCGTTTTTAACATTGATGTAGTACTTTTTATAACGTGATGTCTTCTAGTAAAAGTAAGTTAGCCAAGCATATTTTCCAAAATGTCCGACCGTTTGTCAAGTGGAGTTGTAATGAATAAAATACGGTTACTTAAACTTTGCCGAAAACCACCCTTAAACGATATTTTGGACACAAGTACCATACTTTACCTATATTTTTCTTCATGATCGAGACCTCTAGGATGAAAACTTAAATGCTAAAACTTTGAGATAATGATACAAGCTTCCCAAAACCGTTGAGTTTGTTTCCTAACACTCGACGTGCACCATTTTACGACTAGCTTTTCAAGGCCATTTAGTCACTTTCATGAAAATTTTCACGACATTATTTTTCACTGAAAAGTTATAATTTCATAATAAATCACTAAATGATTATCTTCGGATATCATTTCAACATAAATACATGTAAAATAATTTAAGAATGGTCAAGACGTTATAAGATTATTTTTAAATGATAATATTATTTTAAAAATTCACAAGTGGTATAGATATCATGCGAATTGCATGCATAACATTACATCATGACTTATTATATATCATATCATTCATAATAGGTCGCGATTAGAGATGCGCCTCATTTCAGTGTACTCACTTTTGTCATCGCATCATTGTACCAAGTGAGTTCATAGCCACACTTTCTATTACTTAATTGTTTTACAAACTCTTGGGGGAGATACATGCTCAACTATTTTTTTTTATCGAACACAAATGCTTTGAATTGTATGCTATATCCAAATGTTTTATTGTCACTAAGTAATCAATTGCCATGTTTGAAGTCCCTACATCAGGCACCATTAGTCACTTCGAGTAAGCGGAATATTGTGAATAGGCTATTGGAATTAACACTCCCGTTCTTATTGACCCGGCTAGGGGAAATCGAACGCACTATATTTGAATCATTAAGGTAAATTGGAAATTTTACCATATTAGGGCGATGAAGCGATTTTACCAATTTCTATTATTCGAGGTTTCACGCTTTGGTTGTCATGAACTTAGTAAATGTCTGTTTGTTTTCAACGATGAGTGTGAAACAACGTAACTCACACTACTAATATTGTGTTCAAACGAATTAATTAAACCTATGGATTTCACTCAACCTTTGTGTTGACTGTTTTAAGCATGTTTTATCTCAGGTATCTAAGGTATACACTTCATGGCATGCATGTGGACTTATCATAGAGTCGTGGTGACGACGCGTCTCTCATGGGATTTATGCACTTTAAAACATCGTTTGAATTGTAACAAACTTATTTCCGCACAAGTTGATTTTCATTTGGGACCTATACTTTGTAAACTCTGATTATTTTATTAAATCAAGCGATGTATTTTCCAAACGACACTTTAGGTCGTTCAATATAACTGTGATTGTGATCTTATGACAGTCAACCCCAGAATTCCATTCATTTGCAAAAGCAGATAATTTGGGGGTGTGACAGTTGGCATCGAGCTTCATTATAGAGAACTAGGTTGCATCATTGACCTAGACTATAACTACATCATCATAGCATCTCATCATTTCATCATGAGTGCATATTCACTTTACATGCGGATTCATATACATTTTTCGAGTTATTTACTTTCATTTCACATCGATTGTCACATAGATGCCTTCAATACCGTTCCATTATTCTTTCTTCATACTCCAATGTGGAGATGCTTTGTCATTCCTATCGCAATTTTAATATCAGTTGACTCATCACCAATAGCGATGAATGCCGAGACAAAACCTTTAAGTAGGGAAGTCACTCTCACTCCTTTGTTTCACCACTAACATGTCGAGTTACACGTTATTAACACATTAAGTCACTAAACCATCATACATTTGAAGCACTTACGACATCTCATAACCAATCTTCTTGGAATCCATTATTCATTTTTGAAAGATAACCTTAAATTTATTATCTCATATCACATCTCTTTAGACTTATTTTAACATAGGACTTTGCTACATCTCACCTTTCCTCTTATTTTGAAGAAGTTATGGCTCCACAAGTATTGACTGCGGCTATGCAAAAGTTTGTGAGGATAGTATAGCCAATGCATTAAGGTGAAAGGGCAATAGTGGTAGCTTGCACTGAGGGTACTCTTTAGAAAGCCACTAGACTTGCCAATCTTTGCGAGTACTGCAGCCACTGGCGAAGCCGCTAGACTCGCCACGCCGCGGACTGCAGCTAATCTTTGAAATTGCCGGGCTTGCTAAAGCCGCCGAGCTGCGGAACTGCTGCTGAAGCCGCTAGACTTCTGGCTTTCACAGGGTGCGAGGAGGGTGGGGTTAGAAGTTGTTCATATAAGGACTTTTAAAAGCGGAGATCCCACTAAGTTCAAGGTGCTGAAGGGGCCACGCCATGGTTCGATGGTTTGAGAAAATGGAGTCTGTGTTTCTGTTATGTAATTGCCCTGAGGATAGCAAGGTTAAGTTCGCCACTGGTACACTCTTAGATGGCGCAATGTCATGGTGGAATTCGTATGCGCAGCCTATTGGTATCGAAAATGCTTACAAGCTCACGTGGGGTGAATTCAAGAATCTGGTAACTAAGAAGTATTGTCCACGCACGGAGGTGAAGAAATTAGAAACGGAATTTTATGAGTTAGTGACTGTTGGTTATGACATCGAGACCTACATTCGAAGGTTTCAAGAATTGGCCGCGTTATGCCCATCTATGGTTTCGGATAACGAGAAGCTACTGGAGGCTTTCATTGGGGGACTTCCCCAGATTATTAAAGGAGAC
>OU343225.1:121731507-121993079 GCA_910596185.1 Chrysanthemum makinoi
AACTTCAGATACTTTTATAAAAACAGACATAATATTCAACCCAGAAATGGTTTAACATCAAAGTAAGTTGTGAGGCCTTGAACTTCAAATACTTTTATTAATAAAAGTGACATAACATAAACATGAGAAATAAACTTTGATGGTGAAAGTTCAATCCTCATCAAAGAAGTTTAAATCGACAACGTAGTCATCAGGCAAATCATGACCCATTGCCCATATTTCATTAATCATAGCTTCTGTTTTTAGGACCTTGGACTTAACAAAGATAGAATCTTGGCTTGTTCTTCAGGATCCCCACTATTTACCTTAAGCCAATCAAGAAAAATGGATGTGTCTAACTCATCTGGAATAAGAAAATTACATTAGTCACTATAAAGGAAATATGTATGATGATTTTACTTAGAAGATGGTATAAAAGTTATATGACATACCTTTATCATGTTTTGAAGACGATCCTTCTTCAAAAAGTGATGCAAGAAATCTCATTGCATCATCAACTTTGTTATTTGACTGTTTCCTCTCTCGCCTTCACGCACTCCGTGTTCAACGTTGTCATAGCTTGCAGGTGATCGACATCACCAACGGTTGGAGGATTAACCTTTGCATTTGTTTTTGCCGTATTTGAGTTTCCATTCTCAAAGTTTTTAGGGTTTGATGATGCCATGGGTAAATTGTATTGGAAGATGTATTTCAATTAGGAGTATTTATAGAGATTTTGTGACTATGATTATGTATTTTACACACGTGATCCTTCGTGATTGAGTAATATGTTAAATAAAATTTCAAAACTTATAACATATATAAAAGTTGCTAAGAAACTATATACGGAAATTGTATCAGACAATATATATGACCTCATTAAAATGCCTAAAATTTATACTCAAAATCTCAATTAAAACGTGTAAGAGATATATGACCACAAAAACGGCAAAACAAATATATAGTTTCAAAATTTAACATAGTGAATAAGAAAATCAAGAGTCAAACATGTCTTATTGAGAAAACAGCCTTTTTTTTTAATTTCATTTCTTTTAGTATCAAAGATCGTCGTCATTACTGTCATCATCCGTAGGAAAAGGAGTTGCATCTTCGTCGTCAATAAAATCGGCCAAATCATCATCAATATCATCGATAGATTCATCAATATCAGTATCAAGATCTGCTAAACTAATTCCATCTTCCTCTTCATTATCAGTACCATTACCAATCATATCGCCAATGGGAATAGAATTATCTTCAAAGGTAATGTTATCAAAATCATGAGCCTAAATGGATGTGCATTTGATGAGAAAGTCCTTTGTCTTTTTTGTGATCGACTAAACGTTATAGGTCCATCTTCATCATCTTCCTATGTAAAACGTAGTACAACATGATATTAGTGATATCTTGTATATGCATGAATAAACTGAACAATTGTAATAGCATAACAAATATAGTATTATGATCAATTCATACCACATCATAATTGTTTACAGTGTCATCAACGGTTTCTTTCTTTTGTGTTAATGGCTGAACATTTTCATCATCAAAAGAACCAATGTGAACAACATTGTTATTCACAAAAACAGGTTTTTTCAACAATCTTCCACGCCATGATAGATATCGGGGCACTCCTTGATAATGTAATCATCGATTAAAAATTGTACAAATTGTTTGTTTGAATTTTATTGTAAAAATATAACATTCATTTTTTAAAAAGATAACATATGCATGTTGAAATTCTTACCTCATTATCATCTGATATGTCGATAAAAGATATATGTTTGTCGGGTGAATCCAAATTATTTAATGGTTTACTGTCTTCTTCTCTTTTGGGAGCCTACATACGAACAAACAGATAAATTAAAAGTAAATTGAACAAATTTGCCTCCAAATGAATTGAAAAGTTTATTTAAGTTCACGTTTCTATCTAAATTTCATAAAATACATACCTGGGTGAGTCGTTGTTGACCATAATGTGATTGTAGGAGATTAATTGTGTGTTTACGTCCTACATTGGTGGCACTTTTTATACAAAATGTAGACAAAGTTAAGTTAAGAATTGATCTCTAACATATTCTAATTTTCTTTTTAAATTACATAGAATTTGTGACTTGATTACATGAAATCATTTAATTGTATAAGCAAATGTAAAAAAGGTAATATGTTTATAAGTATAATAGTTAAAAAGAGTATTGTACATGGGTAAATATAATTAGTAAGTAAATATTGCATTGAAATACTCTTGTGGTAATAAAAATATTGTACATGGTTAGGCAAGTATGTTTGTGTAACCTAATTTTTTGCAAATTCTCCCACGTTGAGTGAGTTGACTAACATTGGGTCATTGGTTATTCGCTTTAACAAATATTACAAAGACACCGGTAATAAAATAGATTATATTAAACGTGTATTTTCAAAGGTAATGATTGTTCCAGCCATAAAATATCAAGTTTACCTTGATAAATGAAACAGCGGTAGATGAATTATCACAAACACCTCATTAATTAAGAAGAAATATTGTAGCGCTTTAGAACCAAGAAGAGGTAATGATCTCAAACCAAATAAAAATCTAATAACTTTATTCTTAGTTTTCTTTTGATTCATGCAAGCGTAAAGTGTAGTGTTATCAGATAAGTTTTCTAAAGGTGTTGTGTTTATAGTGTATTAGAAATTAGTAGTAGGTATAAAGTAATCACGTATTATATAGTGAATCGATTCAAACGATTTTTGTTTTTGCAATATATACGATATGCGAATTTATACTTATGATATACTAAAGGCTTAATTTATATTTCTGTGATTGCTATGTTTTAAATATGTTGTTGTTTAGATATTTGTGTTATGCATAAAGTATGATTGCTTATATATGTTTAGATTGTTGTTACTAAGTCAGTCATTTAGCTAATATATGTTCATTAATGGTTTATGGTGTATGACCTTTATAAAAGTTTGTTGAAACAATAAGACAATATGTCCATCATTATTTTGTTAGATGGTGATGTGCTTCGTCGGGGTTTTAAATTTATAAACATGAATTACCGGTTAACTAGGAACACATTCGGGCAAGTATACCCTAGTCAAGTTGTAGTATAGTATATGGTAAATCAAGGTCGTCCCAAGAAACTTGGTTGCACTACAAGTGTCGTTTGTTTGTTTAAGCAAGTAACAAGTTGATGGTTATGATTGTCACATATCAAACCAACAAGAAAAGCAATATAAGAACAAGCATCGATCAGCGTGGTTATTGTCACGATCAAACCACTAAGAACAAGCACACAAAGAACATACATGTTTAGACAAATGATCACAAGGATATTAGGATGTTTAGTTTGGAAAACATATATTTAAAGATAGAACCTATAATAATAGTTCAGTGTTTTATAAATCAAATGTGCATAAGCCTCAATCAAGTGGTCATGTCATGATTTTATATCAACAACAAAGAATCCTTTTGGCCTTAGACTTTGATGTTATTAATTTGTGAAGTTCCATTTACTTGAAAGATAATGAGAACACATATTCAAAAAGATTCCTTCGCCTTAATCCAAATTAAACCTTTACTTGTTATGTTTATTAATTCTCTTGCACGCACAAAGTACAAGACCAAAATCATTTGTCGATTAATGAATTGGAACTAACCATTGTTAAGAATATTTCGACATTAGACTCAACAATGATCAACCAAAACAATAAATAAGAACAAGTTCCAATTCAACCAAATATGATGTTATCAACATATTCCAAACAAACACTACAATTATCCAAACATCCTTTTATCACAAGTTCTCATATGAAATAAACAAGTATAAAGACAACATTCACAAGACAAGAACACATCACAAGAATCACATAATCAACACAACCAAATAACCAAACATGAATCATAACATTCAACATCATAAAAGTAACAAGGATTTACCCAAAGTAAGATTACATTAGGCAAGGGTGAAGGATTATAGCACTCCTTCAAGCCTCCAATCAACTACAACTTCTAACCAAGCATACTTCTGAAAATGGCGAGAGGTTTGTGGTCTGGGAGTTAGGTTGGTGGAAATTCGTCCCTAAGGGCGGAGGCAAGAATTACAACAAGAAACTAACAAAAAATGGTCTTATTTATAGGTAGAAGTCACCCTTAGCCACCAAGTAAGTTTCTTGGGCACAAAGTGTCATAAAGTAGCAGGTTTAGGAGTTATTAGGATCATATGATCGGACTTGGGGCTTAATGACACTTAATATTGCATTAAACATGACTTCGAGGTCGCTTGGAGAAACCGTTTCGTTATGCTCCAACCGATCCACATTCGACCTTTTGATTTAAAAGGTCAAAATCATGTCGGGGCAAAATGGAAGTCAGTATGCAAAAGTTATGGCCAAAATGGTGAAGGTGTGTCGGGAATAACGAGGCTTCCATATTCTTTCTAAGCTTATTTTCATTTCTTTCTCGTTTTCCTTCTTGAACTTTATTCTTAAGTCTTTGGACCACTAACTTGATGACTTTACCTTCTCTAATATACTCCACAAGTTTTTCTTTTACGGAAATTTTATATGGAGAAATTTGATTTTACTTTTTCCGTTTTTCTCCAATTTTCCAAGACTTACAAATGAACTTGCAAACACACTTTTGTACAATTGAGTAACAAAATCATATGATTATAGCCAAATAACATATATAAAAGCAAGGATAACGCTACTAAAAACATGTACAATTTGAGCGTTATCAGATGGTATGTATGATATGAATATTGGGTGAAATCATATAGTCGAAAGTTTACGGACAAACAGAAGTTTAGTGTTAGTGTATAACTTTTATAAAGGGGTTTTGTTTATAATCGAAACAAAAATTAGTATTAGTTATAACGTAATCACCTATGACTGTCGTGAATCAACAGAACCATTTGTGTATTTATGATATACGATATTAGAATTTATATTTGTAAAGTGATTCATATGTTTTAAAATGGATACTTGTTTTGATATTTGTGTTGGCGCATGAGTCCGATTGCTTAAATTTGTTTCCATTGTTGTTACTAAATGAGTCATTTAGCTAACCTATATGTTAATGATAATTTGACAGGATGAGTCTTCAATTTGTGTTTGCTGTAAGCAAAGAAAAGCTGCAAAAGTTAGGTATGCACGTAAGGTGATAATTTAAACGTTTCTATATTTTTACCGCTTATAAAGAAATAATTGTTTTATATTGTTTGTATGGTTTACCATCTCGTTCACTAAAAGCTTCTACAATGGAATGCCGTGGCTGTACTTAATACACAATCGTGGAACAAAACACAAAGTCCGAATCAAACAACGCCGAAAACCATTACAAATTGTATGGAGATGAGTGGGCCAAATTTTGGAAACACGAGAGGTATACAGAGGTGGAAATGTTGCACTTTATAAGGAAGAAGAAGACACTTATTATGTACCGCCACAATCATGCCGGGTTGAATGCGGTGGATATGACAACATGGGAGATAGGGCAACAGCATGATGAGCTTAGTATTTCAGGGCCGTAATCTTGGACGCCCTAAGAAGCATAAACGAACTAACATTTATTTTTAAACGTGTTTTTTTTTTAAGTTGACATAACTATTGTTTAGTTTTTAATATGTTGATTATTTATAATTGTATGTAGTTGCCTCCCCGAGATTTCGCAAGATATAGACCAACTTAATTTGATATTTGGATGGGAGGAATGAATTTAGCAATCTGTAAACCATCGTCGTGTTCATATAACGAGGAACATCACATCCCAAAAATATGCAAACTTGTTTTATGGAGATGGTCGGAATACTGTTGTTAAGAGTCAACACCGGTACCGAAACCAATGGTTTTCACAAATCTTGGTGGTACAGTGCTTAATATGATTACTTTTGGAAGGGATTACCTTGGTTTAGGCTTTGAGGACATCCCAGCAACGAATTGGATTTAGCTTTTCCTATCTCCATTTTGAGGTCCCCGACAAAGGTATCTTCCGATATTTATGGTACATATATATATATATATATATATATATATATATATATATATATATATATATATATATATATATATATATATATATATATATATATATATATATATATATATATGATTACATAATTCTAATATTTTTTGTTCCCAAATTGCAATATAGATCCAAGGATGTTTCACATATGCGACTGGAAGGACATGATCAGACAGAACGAAGATGCATGTTTTTACACACCAATGCCGCCTATGTCCTAGATAGAAACCGTTTGGTAAGTAGATATAAGTTTTGGTTATGTTTACTTAAAAATAAGAGCATATTGTGGTTTTATATTTGATTTATAGATTGTACCTGCCAAGTATGTTGATAAGAGTGAATTATACACGCTGATAACCAATTGTTAGACACGGTGGGATGGAGTTTCCGTTGACTTGGTGACTATAAGGCACAAAAGCACCCGAAGCGAAGGTGAGAAAGAAACATCTGACCATGATTGCAAAGGACAAATGGAAACATATCAAAAGGCAATGCCATTTCGTGAAAGATAAAATGATACCCTATTCCAAATTGGTTGACGTGCGATGACAGATTGGTGGAGACAGTTGATCCGAGTTTCCTCGTGCTTGTTCCCATCTTTGATATGTGTTGAATGAAGGGTATTGAAGCGAAGACGTCTTTTGTTTTAAGGCTTCAGTGGGTCTGTGTCTTTTCAATGTATGTTTAATATCAAGACTTTAGTAGTTTGGTTATATGTTAAGTTGAATAATGTCTGGATACATGACAATGACTACCATTGTTAGGATCTTTTATTTATGTTGTTAGATGATTCGGGTGGTCTTGGATGATGGAAATACATGTTAGCCATTTTAGTGAGAGAAAGGATAAGAGAGGGTGTTCTTGGTAGAGACTTGGTTTACAAATGAAAGGTTAGATTATGAAAGAAGCACCACCCCTTCCATGGATGGAAGGGGTATTTATAGTTACATGAAATACGACCTCCTAACGGCCTGTGGATCAGGGATACAGTGGGTAAAGACCCGTCCTTCCTCCACGGTGATGCACTAAGCTATACTACGCTACAACCTAATAAATAAACTACTAAAATAACGTAAATAACTATATGTCTACGAGCTAACTTATGCTAAATAATAGTTGGGGTGACCGACTCTTTTACTATGGAATTTTCTAATTCCTAACATCTCCCCTAAGGAGGTCACCCCATGTTTTACATTTCAAATCCTAGCATTCTATACTTGACTTTGTTCTTGAGCTCGTAGACTTCAATTCTTCAATTCCGCCATCTTTGTGCTTTTGTAGTGATACTTCAAAGTCCGCATAGTTTTGTACTTTAAGTGGAGGTCTTTGATCTGATCCACATCTTTGATGATCTTCGAGCTTTCATTGAGATCATCACCACAAAGAAATCTCTCTGGATCATCCATAGTTGTGTTGCCTTCATGTGATGTTGTGACTTTTGGACCAACATGCTCACACTTTTGAATCATGACATCTTTCCATCAGAGTAGCGAAAGCCTTACTAGTTCATGATATTTGCAGCAATGAGCGAACATAGTATAGAAATATGAGCCAGGTTATGTAGATATGCACCACCATGATTTCTTCAAATTAAGTGGATGGAGCCGGTAGCATGCGGCTTTGGATTGACTCCTCCTCAATTCTGATCACTGCGCAACCGTCCAAATGTACCTGCAAACAACAGTTAGCAATAAAACATATGAAAGTGTCTTTGATCACTTTCGTTGAATTGAGGTACACGGCCCACGGTTCCCCGCGGATCAGTACAAGTACTTCCTCGTGATCGTAGGATTCCTAAGAATATCCTTGACATGGTTTCGCAGCTGTTCTAGCCGTTCTCAAACCGGAACGTCTCAAAGAAGACAACACGGAGTGAGTGAACCAAAGAATTGAGATTCACTGATTGATGAAAATGATTTGAAAACAATCGCGTATTGCTTGAAGAAAGAGTTTTGCAAAACGACGAAGGTTTTATGAGAAAGATCAATTTTCAATCAAAATACTTTTGTATCGAGAATGAGACACATTCGACGTGCTAGTGAAAAGAAGAGATTCGCACATCGAACGGTTTTTCTAAAATTATTTTTCAATCAGAGATACTTTTTGAATTTGAAATGAATACACATTCGACGCGCTAGAGAAAAGAAGGTTTGCACATCGAACGGTTTTTCCAAAAGTATTCACATTCCATTCCTCGACCAAGGTTGATTCAAGAATGAATCTCCCCATCGTTTCTATCCAGTTGTCACAAGCTTGATCTTACGAGAAGATCTCACATGTCACCCACCAAGAGCTTGTTTGAAGTTGGCTCTAGAAGGATTACCATCTTCATCGTGAATACTTTTACATACCACTCGGATGTTCTGGCAATACCACAAGGATAATGCGTAGGACTCTTAATATATACTTACTTTCCACATTGTGTGAAACGCAAGTCTTCATGAATTTAGTGTCCTAACGAGATATTGTGGATGATCTCATGGCTCTAGACTCAATAGTGCATTTTTATTCCTGTGCCGGAGACTAGGGAGAGGGTCTCCTTCTTCAATATCAACAATCTCTAAGAGAAAGTCGATAGATTATGCTCGTTCCCGTGAGAATGAAACAAGCCCTTTTAAGAGGAACTTGAGTAGCTTGGGAAGTTTAGTGCAGGCATCACAACTGGGTCCATGATGTCTTGCCTTCAATACAAGTGTTACCTTAGTAAACACCAGTAGCATATGTATTGAACCCGGTTTCTGCCCTAAGGTTGAATTATTGGAGGGCTATTTCTTTTCACCCTTTTTCACATTCCAATTATTTTTCATTCTTCAACCCCTTCAGTGCTTACCGAGACTTCATAACTAGAACCTTGTTGGGTTTATTCCAGTTCTAGCTCAATCTCACTCGGCACTCTTCCCATATTCTTATTTTTCTCATTTTTTCAATATACCTAAGGACTCTACACTATCTAGTGGATTGTCCCTCGGTAGATCCCTCCGGTTCTGGCTGGATCGTGGGAACTAATACCTAACCTCACCATCCTTATAACTCCATACATAAAGTAAATGGTCGGTCTTTTGGTACAGTTCATTCTTCCTTGAAACCAATTGAAAATCATTTGGAAAAACAATCAAGGTACTTGGATAATGAGATCAAAGCATTTTGTACCTTAATAGTTTTGATCATTTTAGAAATGCTCCCCTCAACATGTGCATATGATTTAAAATTGTTTGGCACATGGAGGCAAGAGTTTTTGAAATAATTTCTTTGAAATAATTTCTTGATCACAATTTCCTTAGAAAAAGCCATTTGAATTTCTTTGGTAAATTCTCCCTCTCAATATGTGCATAGGATATTTGAAATCATTTTATCACATAGAGGCAAGAGTTCTTTGAAGCACATCCACGAATCACAAAAGCCATTAAGAAAACCATTTGAATACTCAATCAAGGTACTTTATAAATCACTTTAAAAGCTTTCGTGCACTCGATAGTTTATTAGCTCCCTCAATATGTGCTTCCAGATTCAAAGTTTAGCACATATGAGAGAGCATGCACAATTAAATCAAAACGACCACCTTTTATCAAATTTCATTATTAAATAACAAATTCTCCCCGATCAAAATATCAAACCCTTTGAGATTTTGGATCCCAAGTGATTTAATAAGGTTTAGAAAACATGGGAGAACTTGTGGCCTGGTTTAAATACTCATCTTGTTTTTGGATAAATCCTCCTCCTCATCATGTGCATTATGTATTTGAAATCGTTTGGCACATGGAGGCAGGAGTGCCTATAAAGGACTAAACCGATTCCATTAAAACAGATTTGAGATTTAAATCACGATCTCTACCCCGATCAGAAATTTCAAACCATTTGAGATTTGTGATCCCAAAATATTTAAATCATTTAGAAAATTTTGGGGAAAGACGTGGCTTGATTTAACTTAGAAAAATGACAGATAAGGACCATTTTAAGACATTAAAGATTGTTAGTGTCAGGTATGATAGTTTTAAGAGATCTTTTAGTAAAATAAAACAATTTCACAATCAAACAAGAACAGAAAAAATTTCATTTTGAAAGACCTTGATTCTAAAGAAAAATCATACCATGACATAACATTAAATCTTTAGATCACCACTTATATAGTACAAAGCGAAACTTTTGTGAAGAAATATCGTTTGAAAATATTTTATTTTAAATCACTCTCCCCCTCAATCCATGACAGAAGTCAATAATTGAGTGACTTAGGTTTTGATAACAAGAAGTCCGGTGATTTTCAAAAATTAGTCCAATATAGTTTCAAAACAATATTTTCCATTTTCAAAACAATTTAATCAAATTATTTAAAATTGTTTAAAAATGGTATCCTGCACAAAGATACGTTAGGTGGTTGAGAAGCTTCTTGATGTTGCTTCTTTGTAGGGTTTGGAAGAAAAACCATCTGCCGATGCAGTGAGACTTCTTCTTACGTTGCATTTTGAATGCCAACCGAGGTCAAATTAAGCTCCGTTTCTTCAATCACTTAGAAGAAAACCATCTCGCAGATGCATGAGACCTCTTACGCTGCATTTATGTCAACTCTCCATAGAAGTCCAATTAAGCTCCGTTTCTTCATTTGTCAACCCAAGATATAGTTACCCTTTCCTTGCGGCATCCAATCATGTTCATTTGTGGGATCCGGATCGGGAACATTCTTATATACCAATATACCAGCATATGTTAGTGAACACACATACAAATATATGGTGGTCGACATCACCCATAACAGCAATTGACTAATTAAAGTCAATTCAACATAACAATCAGATCATATAAGGCATGGGGTTTAGGTGTTAATCAAACTCTAATCATCTAAACCTAACAATCATATCCTAAATTCCTAGTCCTTCGACACAGGCAAATATCATTTTAATTAAGCACGTAGGATAATTAAGAAAGCTCGTTAGATGATATAAATTTGAAAACATTCTCCCCTCAATCAATGACTCATTTTATAAAAGATTTAAAAGCGCCGAAGTCATTGATTGAGTTTTCAAATTATAATGAAAACTCGATTCGATTGATTTTTCAAGCAACTCATTTACCACCATTTTGAAATACAACAAATATTTTTCGGAAGAATTTTAGACAGAAAAACATTTGTGTAGGAACAACAGTCCTTCGACATACTTTCCTCAAATTTGTTTTTAGGATAAGTGCACGATATTTTGAAAATATGTTTAGTACAACACTTTCCTTTCTTGAAAAACGGGTTGCTATCTGAAATAATAACAAGCCATAGTTTAAGCGCGGGTCACAGTCTGAAGAAACTGCAAGCCATCATTTGAAGCCCGGGTTACAATCTGAAATAACTGTAAGCCATAGTTTGAGACATGTTTTGGAAAAGAATATTTACACATCCTGCTTGAACTTCATCTATGGTCCCGTGCCATTATTGAATGACATTTCTAAGACCGCAGATGTTATCAATACCAGAAGACATGTCATATAAAAACATATTTTTGGCATTTTTGAAATTTTCTGATTTTTATGGGTTTTTGAAGGTTTTATAATTTTCTATTTTCTTTTTGTTGGTTTTATATTTTTATATTTTGTTTTTCAGATTTTATATTTTTGTATTTGGTTTTTCGAAAAATATATACAAAGATAGAGAAGATGATATAGTTAAAGAAGATGATAATACGAGTACCGAGATAAGGATATCGAAAGACCGTTGTAGAAGATAGAAGTCATCAACTCTTAAACATTCACCACCAAAGCTTCCAAGACTCTTGAAACGAAGAGAGAAATTGAGCCACTTGAAAGTGAGACTTTGGCAGCTTCCCCAAACCGAAAATCCTTTAGCTGAGGATTCAAAGCTTTCTTTCAAGCTTCCCTTAGCCAGGTGCACAAAGAAGCACACCATTATTATCGAACTTGCTGCTCCTTTTAAGAATAATCACCGTGATTCTTCGTTCGAGGTTATATCATCCAAAAGAACACAAACGATCATCCCACACAAAAATAACTCTTCTCAAATTTCATAACCACTGAAGTCTGACGCAATCCATTCCAAAAGGTGTCAAGAGACCACTTCCCCCACATAGTTGAATTGATGCAGTCAGTCTCTTTGTATAATGCTCAAGAACTCTCCCAAATACACATCATGAGGGGAATGAAAACACCTTCCCATGTTCACATTTTTCTTCCCGGATGATCGTGTATGAAGCTCAAGAACCCGAAGTACACCAATATCCAAGAACTCTCCCGAATACACATCATGCCCGGAGAGAAAACACCTCCCCAATGTTTGTGGTAAACAATGGCTTTCTTCCCGATGATCGTATGAAGCTCAAGGACCCTAAGTAAACACATTCCCCAAAGAGAGAACAACCGATAACATTGAAGAAGCAGGCCGAATCACCGATTATCTCTGCGGATGACAATCTCTGCGGATGTCAACTCCGGAATAAGTGATTATATCTCGAATCACCGATTAAGCCCTCAAGTGAGACAGCAGCCCCAATGTACACAATTCTCTCTCCCCAGATGATTTATAACATCGAGATCATCACACACCCTGTACCTCTTTATCTTCAAACTTTCATTTACATCACTTCCACCGTCGTTGGAATAAAAACACTAAAAGCCTTGATGAGTAAAACCTTGAGTTTCTCTGCGGTCATGACATTTGTTTTCCCGGGATATCTTCAATCACTTAGAAGTATTAAGCTCATCAAGTTTACTCGCCATGAGTCAAACCTTGAGTTTCTCTGCGGTAATAACATTTGTCTTCCCGGGATATCTTCAGTTATTTAGAAGTATTAAGTTCATCAAGTTTACTCGCTTTGTGTTTATATGTGAGTCTCCTTCCCCCTTGCTGGTTTTGACACTTCAGAATCAGCAAAACATTGTAAGCCCGTATACTTGAACTATTTTGAGAAGAACACTTGAAGACTTGTGAGAATCAACTTGCTGAAGTAGAATGTGAGCAAGTCTAATTGGGGATTAAATCTGACATTTCACTCTCCCCCAATTAGTGCTCTCCCCTAAACCGACAATCTGTTTGATAAGTGCCCAGATTAAGAAGAAGTCTTTAAATAATCAAATGCAACTCGTCTTTAGTCTTCTAACATGTAGCAGAGAATATAGAACCGACTGTAGACTCGACCTTCTTCAAGATTGTTCAGTTGGGGAATAGATAGTTAACATCTTCAACTCACCAAAACACAAGAACTTCACCAAAAAGCATCCCAATTAACTTACATCTTGCAAATCCCCTTAATTAAGATCCCTCCCAATCAAACAAGAATAGAAAGATGTTCATCAAGGAAATCAGCAATCACCCGCTAGCGAACACACAAAATGGTAACACCAAGCAAACAATCACATCAAACAAGAACGAAGGTTGTTCGAATCATCATGTTGATGTGCACGTGAAGCATTAACCGGAAGCACTTTGTGAATAAACTCATATCAGCTTGTGAAGATGTCAACTAACGGCTCTTAGAAGAAACACCATGTAAAGATGACCCGATAAGAAGACGCTCGGTTCTTACATGAGTTTGGAGCCGTTTGACCATTTATTCTCAAATATCAATCAACCATGCAGAATGATCATACTTCTTATCCCCCTCAAGAATTGCACACGGAGATGCCATTCTTGATTAAACAAGTGATTATCATCTAAATGTATTCTATTATAGTTGAGCAAGCGGAATAAGAAAACAATCAACAGTAGCCCGGTTCACTTGATGACTGAAGCGCATGGAAAAAGCATGAAGCATGTTGATGAGAATGGTCAGAATAAGAAGATTTCTCTTCTTCAGAAGATAAAGCGCACTGAAGCGTACACTTTTATTTTCTTTAGAGTACGAGGCATGAACTGATGTGTTCATACGTCATTATCTCTCTCTTTTCAACTCTCTTAGCAAAACATGTAATCAATCACCATTATCATTCAGTAGGCTCTTTGTAGTGACAGCTGAAGGAGATAACCCAATATGATGAATTTGACCCTGAAGTAAACTAACCCGAACTCGTGACTTAAACTTGCACATATGTAACAAAGAGAGGTGCTGAGACTTCATGCCCATTTGAATCTCTAAGTACTCTATACTCTTCAACCAACCAACCATCGAGTATTAGACGTATATCACCTCTTGAAAATCCACAATTGAATGTGACACTGAGCACTACAACGTAACTCCTTAAAGTGATAGTTATTTTGTGATGGTAAGAGCCCAATTCCCCCAAGTGGTAAAAGAAAAGGTAAAAGACACCCAACAATAACTAGATTTCCAAGTCTTCGTTTTTGATAATAAGCTCGAACAAGGATCTTGAAGAATCTTCATCCAACCATCCCCGATACCTTCAAATACTAAGTACACTTGCACGTGATATTTCACTTCAACCTCAAACAAATAATAGTGAATTAACTCCGTTGTCACATCTTCTTGTTCAAAGCTCAATTCTAGCCTCCTTTGACATTTAGAGTGAACTATGATAATGGTTTTCATCCCGACCATGGTTAAAAGCACATCACCCCGTAAAACCATGTAATAACCAAACTGCCATGACGATAATCCAAACACACATCCAATTCAAGAAATACACCCTTTTATCCCTTCTTCGAAGTAGAAACCGTAGCACCAGCATCAAATAAGATCCCGAAATACACTTTCCTTTCTCCAGGATGGTTCCATCATCATGGGGTTTTACAATTCTAAGGTTTAAACCGAGAAATAGTATCTTTCGCGGGATTTTACAAAACCAAGAATAAACCGTAAGATAGATCCGGAAATGCACTTTACTATTACCAGGATGTTTCCATTGTCACGGGATTTTACAAGTCTATGATTTAAACCGAGAAATAGATTCTTTCGCGGGATTTTACAAAATCAAGACAAAACCGTAGACAATGTCAGCTTGAATGTGTTATGACAACTTTGGTTTCAGTGAATATCTGTTTTAGGGGAACATGCAGCGGTTCATCAACGGTTCATCATCCAACATCAACAATATCATCAACCATCCAATAAACACTTTGGTTAACACATCATTCACAATATTCTCGCTTTGTGTGACCACTGTGAAGTAAACCCGAAATGTCAAACTTGATCATGAAGTGAACTTCCACAGATTTTTTACTTAAACTTGTACTAATCCTTGTGAAAAAGAAACGGTGTACCCAATGTACAAAACCTCTTGACGTATCCTCAACTGCGTGAGACACCAAAGTGATAGTTACGTTGTTGGTAAAGCGAGAAAGAATCACAAACGTAACTAAATAGCCAAGTCTTTATCACATTCTATAAATGCCCAAACAAGTCATCTTCGCGGAAGGGTAGAAAGAAAGAAGACGAAATAAGTAAACGATCCCGGAAAACCTCACTTCAAATCCTAATGAGAAATATCGTACAAACAACCCCGTAGTCAACCAAGTTCCAATAACAATTCAAGCCGTGACAAAAATAATTTTCCATGAAGATGTATACACCAAAGTACCAAACTCATAACATAACAAATCTTATCATCGTACCAAAACACATCAACAAATCTCTTCAATAAATCTCATAAAATTCCAAATCTCATATAATCTCGAAATTGAGAAGCCCATTAGTCCATTATCCAATACATATTACGAGTCCAAGTCCAATTAAAACCGTCACATCGATACCAAATCAATAATACTGGACAAGAGCTTCGAGGTCATTCAGGATTAGCTAATAATTCAAACCGTGAATAAATATCCCGTGAAAGTCAAATACCACTCTTATACCAAATGATATTTTAAAATTTTTTGGCTAAGTTAGACAATCTAAACAAAATCGGATATCAATTCAGTCAGACAAAACTCTTCAGTCCAACGTTAATGTGCATACCATTCAACAAATAACTCATGTAAAAAAATACTTCAAACAAGTAGATTAAGCTTTGTATTTGAGAATGGTCATGCAAATTCAGCCCATGGAGTCAAGCTGGCGACCCGGATCCAGCAAAGGTGATACGCCAGGCCCAATCCAGATTCATCAAAGCCCATTGAATTAGCTACACCTGATCCATTAAACTACCACATACCCTAATATAGTGGAAGTATATAAGCCACACTACCTCACACTCAATCCCTAAAAATCTGTAATACACTAACCCTAATTACTAACAATCCGCCTCCCTCTAAACTCTCTCCTCTCCAATGAAATTTCCTCACACCTCTGGTTCATCAAAAATGATCCATGATTATAAACACAACCTTTATATACTTGTCGAATCATTAACCCACGAAGGATGCAATAAGTTCTGCTTCTAGATCTTGTATAATCGGCTCGTGCGTCAAGATCCTTTGTGGGGGTCTCGGGTAGGTTTGATTATATGTATGTTTGTATTGTTATGATTCTTAAACGAACTAAAGGGATGAAGTAACATATTTGTTATATTCATTTCTTTTAATTGTTCGGATATAAATTGAAGTTCAACTTCAAAGATCGATGATGATAGATTTATTTCGTGGTATAGACCTTCACAAGTCTTGATACATATTTGATAACCACGAATAATCGACTGAGATATTAACATATGTTATTTATGTTTGGAGTCTTGAGTTATTGAGATGTTTTGTAAGATGGGATTTAGGAGAGAGTTGTTGCAAGGTGTTAGATTAGGTCAAGGGCTGTGGTAACTTCATTTTTTTTTTTTTAACAAAAGTTGTATTTGATTTTTATTTTTGATTTGGTTCTGGACGATGTAGTAACTTGAGGTGTCCACGAGTCTGTAGGAATTGGTATTTCGTTTTTGATATAGCGGTCGTGGTCTGCTTTCATTCTTCTACATCATTTTTCTGTTAAGTCGCTACCATAATTTTGGAGTCAAGTCGCTACCTCAATGGTCATGAGTCAAGTCGCTAGCAAGGTCAAGTCGCTAGCAAGGTCAATTCGCTAGCAGAGTCAAGTCGCTAGCACACATGACAAGTCGCTACGACTTGTAAAGACAAGTCGCTAGGTAGATTTTTGACTCAACTCGCTACACCAAGTAGCTATAAATAAGGTACAATGAATCTGGACACTTAGATAAGTCGCTATGAAGAAACATATGACCATTTTATCCGACCAAGTTGCAAAACCCAGAACAAGACTTAAAAGTTGCTTCTTATGACTGAATGACCATGTTGATATTACCAAATGACCCATTTAGACTTCACGTTTGGTAAAGAAAATCACATAAATGATACAAATAATCTTGTTGGACACAAGATGGCACAACACAGATATATATTGAAAGAACCATTTGACTTTTCGACCAAAAGAGATACAATAACCATGATAAAAACTGTACCAAAATGGAAGGAATAAATAATTCCGACAATAAAAACTGATGAGAAAATAGTTTTAACATGATACCGAACCAATCATAAATCAATGAAACACAATAACCATGGAAACCACACAAATCAACAAAACAATATAACCTTGGCTCTTGATACCAATTGTTAGGATCTTTTATTTATGTTGTTAGATGATTCGGGTGGTCTTGGATGATGGAAATACATGTTAGCCATTTTAGAGAGAGAAAGGATAAGAGAGGGTGTTCTTGGTAGAGACTTGGTTTACAAATGAAAGGTTAGATTATGAAAGAAGCACCACCCCTTCCATGGATGGAAGGGGTATTTATAGTTACATGAAATACGACCTCCTAACGGCCTGTGGATCAGGGATACAGTGGGTAAAGACCCGTCCTTCCTCCACGGTGATGCACTAAGCTATACTACGCTACAACCTAATAAATAAACTACTAAAATAACGTAAATAACTATATGTCTACGAGCTAACTTATGCTAAATAATAGTTGGGGTGACCGACTCTTTTACTATGGAATTTTCTAATTCCTAACAGCCATCTATTATCCTACTACGTTTAAGGTGTTATCGGTCTGCAAATAACTCTTACGTATGTTGACAATCAGTTGTTATTGCTAATGTTGTTGAATCAACTACTTTATACTAATGAAAATTCACTACTGATGTATTATATGTAGTCATCTGTTAATTAGCTTACTTCCCTTTAGGAGTGTATGTTATTGTTTAAAGTTGGTTGCTTTTGTATGTAGTAAACATTTTAGTTGGGTTACATCCCATTTAAAACTGGATGATAGTCTATGGCTTAGTACCTTTTTAGAATGTTTCTATACTTCAATGTTTATATAGCAGATTGATTAAATAAGCATGCAAGTTCAGCTCAATTCCAATAAAGATAACTTTACTTTTTAGAATGACAATGTGCACCAATGTATATCTTGACATTTTCTTTATGACACATCAACATGATTTCATCTTCATCTGAATCAAAAAGAACATAGAATTGTTGTATTATAAAACAACTTTGGATTTAGAGTACTTCCACGATCATCTGATTATCCTACACACATGTTTTAGTGTGATACCAAAATGTTTTTGGGCAAAAAATAACGATTTAACTTCTACCTTCTTTATGCTTTATATCATAACTTACACATTAGGCTTATTATCAGTTGATTCGAACTGAGCCCATTAAAAACAAATGGCCCAATCGACCCATTTGACATATCCCGGTCAACTACAAAAGTCCAAAAGGTCAAGATATTTTTTGCGTGTATACATATATTACGTTTTCCAAGCACAAAACATCATTACATGGTATGGTTTTAGGTGCACCCTAACAATCCTGTCAAATCATCACCATTGATCCCAAAGCTGAGAAATCTACTCCAAGGTTAGTAAGATAACTAATTGTGATCTAAAATAGTATTAAAAACATCATCAAAAGAGGTAGTTGTTAGTAGATTGGTAGATATGAAGTCGTTAGGTATTCCACTTTACAAAACCTTGCATGATGATAGTTTTTAGATTATCCAAGTTCCTGTAAGATAGTTTACACAAATATGTTAGTGATGATAATTGATCATTGAAAAAATGCATGATATTTGTGAACTTGATGATCTATGTTACTGTTATGAGCTTATTATAGAATGTAAACCTGGTATGCAATTCCCATTCCGTTCTTGGCAGGAAAATGCCGTTCGAGTTTGTAGTGTTGGTGAACCGCACAACATATCCTTCGAAATAGGCAAAGAAAACAACACCATAATATTATGTATAAGCGTTACTGTACAGTCAAAATTTCATTTAAGTTTTGAATAATTATTCAGGAACTGACTCAAGTTTTTGAATTTGAAGGATACAATGGGAACAATCATCTATATCTGACCAGCTCAGCAAGGCTTCGTAAGAAAGTCTGGTTTACAACACCAACTGTAGGACCTATAACACTAAGGGGTAGGGATTGGAAAAAGTTTGCTAAGGAGAACATCGGTCCGTATGTAGATTGGTTGCATTTCATCCAGGAAGGGGATGACTGTTTCTACATGACATGATACGATATTAGGGATGGAAAAGAATTCAGGGGATACGATGAAGACAACCACCGTTATTCACGTTTTAAGAGCCGTGTTTGGGCTGTTCCAAACAGGCCTTAGGTATCTATACTATGTAACGTAATCGTGTATTACCTTTTTAAGTATGTTAATGTATTCCCTTAAAATGTGTATTTAAGACGCACATTAACTTCATCGACAGAGAATTGCAGCTAATTTCTTAATTGGGATAGGCCAGGCAGATCGTATTAGAATTAATTCTGGAGAAGACTACTTTATGGTTCTTGTGCTCCGTGTTAATGATCCTAATCAGCCAGATGAATATGAATTGGATCCACAAATTTGGAATATTGTGAAATTCACTTTAGGTTTGCAAGCTGGACAGATCTTGGTGTTTACAAAAGAGTACAATACTGTGTTTAGGTTGATGGCTTTTAACTTGGATGGAAGTCCGCATACACCGATGCAGATATAAGGAGCAACACAACTACGTGTGGTGCAACCTGCTATAGAGTTTGATGACCAAGGTGCTATAAATATTCACATCCTAATTTAGTTGAAAATTATATATGTCTTTATAGAAATCCTTAGTTTCAGGGAAGAAAAGTGTAGTTAGATATTAGTGATATTCGATAGTAGCAGGATAGCATATCTAACATGTTAGATGTATTGTCAGATGATGACAGGATGCACCAAATTTGTGGATGGCCAGGACATCGAGAGCACTTTGGTGAAGTGGGTGACACTTTCTATAAAAGTTATTCTATGATTACAGTGTTGAAAAGACTCGTAAGTATTATTATTTGATGTAACATATTTATTGTAACACGTTATTCATGTTTATGAAGAAGTAGTTATTCACATCGTGGCGAATGGTTTATTTAAGACAATACCTGCAGACTTCATGGAATACCACCCGATGCACACATACAGGAAGGTTTTGATGATACACCAAGATGTGGACTGCACTTTTAATGTGAAGATGGAGTTTCATAAAGAGGATCCTGGCAGGACCAACCATGTGAACGTATTTGGTGAATGGAGAGAGTTTGCACGTCAGTGTAATTTTGGGTACAACAAAATGATAAGGTTCAAGTTCATGCATCTGCTTACGGATATGGGTGGAGATGAAGTGGAGGTGTACCCTGTTTTTCACGTCTGTTAAAAAATGATCCTAACAACTTATGTTTATTTTGTATGGTTATCTTGGTATGAACTATGTCTGGATATATGCTTCGTTATGTTATGTTAGAATAGTCAAGATATTTGCTATTTTTTGGATTATCAAATGGCCTTTTATGATAAGGTAAATAAGTGGTTTCTAAAAATATGGAGTGCAATCTATGTTGTTGCTTAAGATGTGTCTTTGTTTGCAAGTATTATATTTGTAGATGTTCATAAAGTGGTTTGTTGATGGTTATATGAATTGCAGATCGATGTTCATTTTTTAATGTTGCTCGTATGATTTTTTGGTGATGATATGAATGTCAGTGTTCTATCAGATATATCATATCAGTGTTGTCCAATATGTGATAGGATGGAAGTATGGATGTTGTTTTCAGATATAACACTTATGTGACAATGAGTATGGATTAGCGATAATAAACTAGTTGTCCCAAAAAGGGTAATTACACATCATTATCAAGAATAAATTTTGGATATTATGATTCAGAAAGACATTATATGCGTTTAGCTAATGGTATACAAAGTTTTAGCATGTACATGAAGGTAATATGTTCTCATGAACATAGTAAACAAATATTCAATACAACTGCGTTGATAATTAGGAAAAAATACAAATGTCAGTAAATAAAGATGGAATATTATCATAAAGTATTCATTAGAACATATAAATAATTACATAAATGTGCAAGTATACATTGGTTATTTATGCAAACAAACTTTCAAGTATAAAAAAAGCTATATTGCCAAAGTGCCAGGTTTTTAGGACTGAAGGTGGTTAAACTTGATCAAGCCATATGGGTTCCAGATAATGTAGCACAATCTTACCTGCAAAATGAACAGAACATACAAAAACAGGTATAGAATGTTAGCTGTTAAAACCTACAAACAAATTTAAGCACAAAGCTTATTTCCTGTTCATGACCAAAGTAGTGATGCGTTATTCATAATAAGACATTGTCCACAACGAAAAAGCAGTTCAAACAGCATCGCAAACGCGAGGAAAATAAAATCAAAGACCAACATAATGGTAGCAAAAAAGTATTGTTTATGTGGATATCCATCCACAGCTTCCGGTTATTTCAAAAGTAATAACTCCAAGACACAGTTCATTCACGGTTTCTCAACTTTAATCTCCTTGTCAAGAACCAACTTTGTCCTTTTGGTAGCACTATTTTCTTCGCCTTGGAGCAAGTCAGTCTTATCCAATGGATCAACCTTCTTTTTTTCTTGAGATGTAGTATCAGAAGACGATTGCTCGAAATTCACAACATCATTCTTTAGGCCAGCAACCGGCGTTGTGTTCTCATCGGTCTGTGACTCCAAATCCTGTGAAAAATCACAAAAAAGGTAGGTTAAGTCTCGTAAAATGGTTACCAACAAACGCCACAAATCACAGTAGAAGATGTGTACTAAAAAAATGTCTACAGTTTATCATTAATGAAGAATACTTACAAATGGGGTCACATCAGCAACCTTTAAACTGGTGGCTTCGTTTTCAGCCTGAGAGCCAAAAAAAAGAAATTATATGGCTAAACTTTTGTTGGTAATGATTTTGCTCAACATGAAGTTTGGTTAAAACTGGTTAACAAATAAAATTCATTTATCACCTTCCCCGGTGTAGCAGTAGCACAAACAGATTTAATGATATCGGGATCATTAGACAAACGCAATACATTGAACACATGCATCAGCTTTTCTTTGTTTTTGGCATCAACAGACACCTTAAAAACAAATTTCTTATCAACAATTTCCATAATCTCCGTCGGGAAGACACCATCAGACTACATAAGAACAATAAAATGGGTGGACAATTTAGCATGTACAAAGTATTTAAATCAATTAGCACTGTCGATAAGTAGGAATACCTTGCCATACTTATCCAGCAACTGATAGGCAGTTAAGTTATTTAGAATAGCCTGCACCTCATCATTGAATAGACAAACTGATATAGTGCCAGTTTCATCTTGAACCCTCACCTGTAAGCGGAACCTAAATGCAAAAAAGTACATATGCACTGAGGCACTAACTACTAAAAACCAATGCTATAACAGAGCCAGTTTAAGGGAAAGTATATACTCACTGGGTTTTGATTGATGTAGCAGCAGCATTGCATTTTGAGCACCACCATTCATTAGGACCACTAGCCGGTTTTGGTGTGCTATCAGATTCAAAGTCAACAATATCTGCAGACTTAACCACCTTCTTTATACACGCCCTGCATCCGAGGTACCACCAAACTTCCTCCTCTTGGATAGCACATATTGTAGCGACAATAACGGATGGACCACCCTGCATATACGTACGGTTTCAAAGTTGATGTTATTATTGTACAAATGTTTGCACCCAAAAAACATGAGAATGGTATGTTTGTAACCAAATTGGTATAAATCGTTTTAAACATGCAACATCAAATTGGTATGCTACAATTTCATTACATAACCCAACAAAAATGTATTGTTTGGAACAGAAAATGTATATGATACGGTTTCATTATATATTTTTGCATTGCTGAACCGTGCTTTAGATGTAAATGCTGGGATTCTCAATGAATTTACCTGTTCAACATCAAAAATTTCCGCAATGTTTCAAAACTGGTATTTGGTGACGAAATCATCTTTAGTAGAATTCTTTGAAGCAGTTGAGATACATGATGCAGTTTGTTGAGAATCCTCCGTACCTTGAGCAGCCACCAAACTATGTATGGTTAAACAGACCAAAGTTATTAAGACGACATTACAACGCTAATATATTAACCAATTTAAAAAACATATACAAATATTGTTTTAAGATACCTTTTCCTAAAAGAGTCTACATCTTTAAATTCATTGCCGGGTATACAGTCTTTGCCGTTGAAGAGGAACAACCTTGTTCCATTGAAACCATTTTGGATGGCCATATTTCTTGTGTATTCAAAAACATTTACAAAACATTTTAATGGTTTTGGAATTATACCTACTGACTCTAGTGCAGACAAAATCAGTGAATGTAAATAGAAAATAAAGCGGAACATACCATCCCAGATTTTCATCATTGCCAGCTGCAGGACAGCAATGATCTTACCATGTTCCTCGAGTTTATTCAAAAAGTCAGCGAATTGTTGAGCAAAACTACCCCACAAGGTACACGGCAACTCATTGCCCCTGCGCATATATAGTATATAAATTCAGTAAATACATTCTAAATGTAAATGCAACTTTATAAACTTGGTTAGAATGACCTACTCAGCATCAATGATTGTGATGGGTTTCTTCTTGCCAGACCTGCCGTTTTTGTCATAATTATCCAGGTCCTCACAAGCAACCACCTGGCCTATCACATCTGCATATTGTTCAAACAAAAAAAGTTTTAATTGGTTGCCATAACATCTGGAAACAAAAGACAAATCTATACAAATAAATAGAAGGTTTCTACATACCAAACTGGCCAACTTCCTCATTCTTAAGAGAGGTAATGGTTCCATAGGGACAAAATTCAAATCCATAAAGAGAACCGGTGAAATCTGTGCACTTTTCTATGACAGTATTCGAAAGGAAGCTTAGGCGGAGAGGTTTTTTAACGATGCGGAACTTCGGTTGGATCTCCCCAAGACTATACCGTTGAAGGATGACAGCATTTCCCTCTTCTAATTGATGTTTGAAACCACCGACCAACGCCATCCTGACCGTTGCTTGCATCCTTGTATTCTAGATCAAAACATTTGGATATTTTTAGTACATAAATGAAAATGAACATACCAAATAACAAATCATAACAAAAATGCCAAGCATCAACAAACAATTCATCTAAAAAGGCACAAATAAAAAGTATAATATGGAGCATAACATAAGTAGATGCTTGCATGCTCATCAAAAACGATCATCTCCATATTAACAATATTTGGCTTGCTAAACAAAGGTTGCATCCTAGTCCAAAGAATACGCACTCGTAACTTGATGTTGTCCTTAACAGGTGATAAATCGTTGATATACCCAGAAACAAAGGTAGCCATTGGTTGATTTGATATTCAATGCTTAGGTAAGTAACTGAGATGTGCATCTTTATCAACACGGCCATCCTCAATTTATACAATGTTGTGTCGCCCTGAAAATTAGGGATCATATGAATCAGAATACTTTTAATTGCATACTCATCTTCCCAAAACTAAGATCACTACCAAAAAGAATAAAAAAGCCCCAAATTTTTTTTTAGGGTTCTTGGCCATTATATAAAATCAATTAAAATCACTATAAATTAACATAAACGAAATAAGACTATTAAAATAATTAGTTCAAAATCAAGATCATTACCAAATACTCAATGATGCCAGCAAAGACCAACTGAATCCGCTATTTTGGGACTTGATATGTATTGAAACGCAAAACGTATTGGCCAAGAAAAGTTTAGAGATTCATATGCGTTTTGAATGAATTGAAACGCAGAATTGAAGGTTTTAATGACTTTCCAATTTTATGACGAAGAAATCTCGGTTGATATGAATTTTGTTTAACTTGGCTATTGAAAAGGTGAGGAGGAATGGTAGCATAAGGTGGTCACGTGATGCTGCACATGACATATTGGAGGGATGCATTGGGTCTTGTACATTTAGTGCTAAATATGGAAGTGTTTTTAATATTAAAATTTAATGTTGTGCTTTAGGAGGGTGGTACAGTATTATCAAATATTAGATAGTATAGATAAAATAAATAAATGATTATTTTTAATTTGATAAGTTTAAATTTAAATTATAGAATAATAAAAAAATAAAAAGACGTGAGTCTTAAAATTGAGCCCACATGAAAGAGGAAAATCCCACCATGTTAGTAGGATTTACTTTAGTATGTATGACGTACACATATGACATATAAGTTGGTGCGTTGTGACACAAATTGTGATCGAATTAAGAAATATTACGATCGCATTTTCCTTGTTTATAGTTAACGAAAAATATGTGTTACGTATTAATCCAACCCAAAATCTACTAAACAACTTATCTCAAATGTTAAACCGTGAGTTCCTTCAGAAAGTTCTTAAAGCAAAGCCTTAGTCACTACAATAGATTACAAACTCAGAGTTCGTCACTACACTATGGTTAATCTAATACGTCACAATAATAAAAAATATGTTTCTTTGAATTCCAACATGATTCATCGAGTGAATAAGACACGGATTTGAGAATAAAAAGTAATTGTGAACTAGATATTCATAATACTTATGTTGGCGACTTTATATCTTCATGTTTGTTTCTACCGTTTTTAATTTAAATTAAAGTACTTTTTTTTATCTAGTGTTTGTTTTTAATAAAAGTTATTAAAAATTATATGACATTGCATCACATATGATAGCAACATCTATACGTAACACGCATTAAGTCAAAAAATATTACATTACAAATTAATACTATACATTATATATTAATGTATAGATCAACAAATCATGAAATACGCAATCATAGTTGAAGCATATTGGAGATAATGAATGCGCTAATTGGTTGCTTGTATTGAAAAGTTGGAAAACCTCGGTTAAGAAACACAAGACCCATATCAAACACATGATATAGATGCTTGCATCAAAAAGTTGGATGAAAAGGGCGCATGTGTCCAAAATATGGGAAATTTTGGCGGGAACACGACACTATTGCATCCATCACCTAATCTTTCAATCTAGCATTAATGTAGAAACAATCGTGGTTAAAATATATTCTTTATAAATAAGTGACTTCGTCCACGATGCTTCACACGAAAGAATGTAATCAAGATTGGGAAATGGATGCAAAGTGCAATGAAGGTGGCTATGGTTGATAAATAGCCATGTACTCTAATAGGGATGATATGTTCAAGTACGCACCTTTGGTTCAAGTAAAGAGGCTTGATTAAGTGTTATCAGTTCATCAATTAGTCTTGTTCATCAATTTATTAGTTAGATCACGTTGTTCATCAGTTTATCAATTTGCATATACACCATGAACAAATAACTAAAAATGAATTGTGGTATACTAGCTAGTGCATTTAAATATACTTTTACAAGGAAAATCTCTCTTAGGAATTTATTAAAGGGGTAATTATGAGAATGTACTTTTTCCTCAAGGTGTCAACACTTTTTAGAAAAAAAGTTTGGGTATTTCCAAAATAGACTTTGAGACTTGCGACTTTTCTACTTTTCATATAAGCTTGACAAGTGTCCTTCGAAGTTTGTGTACCCAATTATTGTTTCTGACTTTTACAGCTATGATTGTACAAATGACCGAATCTAAGCGACGTTTTTAAGAATCTTGCGAATTTTTTTTTGTCCTTTAGTAAAAAAAGTCAAAGTTACTAAATTATTTTTTTATACATTTAGTTCCTTCCCAATGTTGAGCGACTTAAGCGAAATCATATAAGCGACTTATTTTCTGCATTAATGTTTGTACCTTTATACCTTTTAACAAGATACTTTTACACTTCTTTTAAAAATTTTACCCTGTTTTTAAATTTTTTACCCAAACACAAACACACACACTAACACTCTACTACCAGAAAAACACAATTCAAAATTGTTAAACCTTAAATCAACCCTGATGAGTGTGTAAATACTCATCATTTTTGGTTAAATCTGAACTGCAAAACGTTTAAAAATGCTCAGAAATGCATCAAAATACTGAAAATATTCTAAAATTGCATTTTATATGTTTCAGATGCAAAATGTTCAAAATCAGATGAAAAATGAGCTAAGTTTGCATAATTGGCAGTTTCAGTCCCCCAAGTTTCTAAAATTATCAAAAATAGTCCCTGAGTCCTAATTTCAAAAGAAAAATCACCAAAGGTCCTTTTTAAATCATAACTTGTCAAAATTAGTCCTTTGGTGAAAAATATAAAAAGTTTGAGAAAATTACAAGTTTGGTCCTCCAACTTTGAAATTTGGCAAAAATGGCCCCTGGAAATTTGAAAATGGCAAGTTTGGTCCTTGTACTTTTTGAGATTGTCACTTTTGGTCCCTTGAAACATCTTTGATGAATTGGCAGCTTAGGTCCCTCAGTTTTCAGAATTTACACAAAGGTCCCTATAATATTAAACCTTTAAACACCCATTTGGACCCTATCACAAATCCACTTGACCCTTGGACCCCTGTCATAATACATTTTGGCCCCCCTTCTATTATTAACACCCGGTCAATCCAAATAGTCAAACAAGCAGTTGGCGCCAAAGTCTCACCCCCTCCAACTGCTTCTCTGCAACCAAGCCAACTCCCATCCCCCCTCCTCACCTCCACTTACCCATGTTCCCCCCACCTTAGCTAACTTCCAAGGATCATTTAATGCTCCTCTCATATCTTCACTCAACCTAACTGTAAAAACTCTTTTGGCGCCAAAATCTTGATTCAATGGCCAAGATCAGTTTTATCAATCCAATGGCTGAGAAAATGGTGGGAATTAATCAGAATAGAGAGAGAAAGAGTTTGGGTATAAAAAGAAATCAAGAGAAGAAGCAAGGAGTAGTCTACTAGTTTTCATTTTTTTATCTATGTCGTTTTTAAAGTAAATGTTTTAGTTTAGTTCCAAATCTGTTATATTTTGTTTTATTGTATCAACTTCAAGTAATATTATCAGTATAATCTAATTTTAAGCTTCAATTCCAAGTTGTGTTCATTTTTCATATTTCTTATTTCTTGTTGCAAATTTGATTTTCAAACTCCTATGCTCAACTCTTTAGCAGCTTAATTTTAAGCTCCAACAAGCTTATATAAGCTTATTACATCTTTTTACAAGCTCACATTCAAGTTTCAACCCATTTTGGTATTTAGTCAAAGAAAGTCAAACTGGGGACTAAAATGGAAATGGAGATGGAAATGGGTGATGCAGAGCTGGAATTGGGTTGAGTTATAGTTAATTGGGTTGATATATAGGATAGTGGTCCTTTGGTTACTGTTTTCAAGCCATAGTGGCTAAGGACTCTTGTAAGTGATTTTTAAGGTTTCAATGCATAACTTGTAATTGTAGTTATAATTAGTTCAATCTTGTTTAATTAGCTGTAATTAGAGTAGTTAAGGTCAGTTTGATTGTCTGCTTATGCTAGTTTAGCAGTTAGATTTGTTTTGCTCACAAAACATTTGAAAAAGGGTGTTTGGATCAAGTACTTAAACTGCATTAGAGGTTGGTTCAGTGGGTATTGTCTGTTGGTTTATGTTTGTTTAGTTCATTTGAGTTCTGATCTGTCTTAGTTTGTGCTTGCAAAACACTGAAAGTCAAAATCCCATGAAATCTGTCCTAATGACTTAACTGTTGGAGTTTTACAAATTCAAAATCTTGTTTTGTGTTCAAATATCATAGACAAAGCTTGCAATAGCTTCATTTAATCTTATTACATCATTTTCAGTTGAGAAATCAAGGTCTAAGTTCAAATAAGTCAAACTTTTAGATTTGTATCAAAAGTCAAATTGGACAAAGCCTGTTTTGAGCCAACTGAGAGGAATTTTCATTCACTCATTTTTGGGCCAAACTTAGTGAAACTTGTTGTTTTAAAACCTCCTGTTGGTCTAATTTCTTATTAGCATTTTTGTATAATTTTATGAAATTTTTATAAGTCTCAAATATGCTCATCAAAATGGCTTCAAATGCCCTGTGCACAGGGCATTGAACTGCACAGGTTTTGTGCAGTTCTTGCAGCCTTTGCACAGAGCTCACAAGAGCTTGTCTAAGCTTGGTTTTTGGTTTACAAGTTCCCACCCAGGTCTAGTATAGGTTCCAAGTTTTTGTTTTAGATTTCTAGCTTATTTGAGTGCTTATTTTGTGGCTGCAAGTAGACCCTTAAAACTGTTTTTGTGCTTAAACTCAAATAAGTCAAATCATAGCAACTTGAGTTTCGGTGATTAAGAGCAGTTGAGATAAGTTCTTTTTAAGTGCTTTTAGCATATTGTAGCTTCTGCCAACAGTTGGTAGCTTGTTTGTAGCTTTTGGCTTATCCAAGTGCTCATTCTTAAGCACATTCCACATCAGTTTCATATTCTTGAACACAAGCTCCTGTTTTTCCATTTTTCTTAGATTCCTTATATTATTTTAAGCTTATCTTGAATTTTTCAGATTTTTCTAGGTTAGTTTGCTATTTTTCTTGATTTTAATTAGTTTTTAAGCCTTTTTAAATAGCATTTAATACAATTAATTAAGAAAAGTTTCAAAAAAATAATTTTTCAATTTTATTAAGTTAAGATAAATATAAAAATACAAAAAAATATTTTTCTAGATTTTTCTTAGTTAAATTTGTATTTTTAAATAATTTAAGTAGTTTTAAATAGTTTTTAATTCCTAGAAAATAGAAAAATAATCAGAAAAAATACAAAAATAGTTTTGAAAATTCTCTTTTGATATTTTAGATTTTTCTAAGTCTTAATTTTATTTTCTAGCTTTATTTCATATTTTCTTGTATTATAAGCTATTATTTATTAGTTAAAAATAGTTTTTAATTAATAATAATTAATTAAATAGTTGTAAAAATAATTTTCTTTTTCTATAAATTTTCTTTTATCATTAGGTTTGTAAAAATATCATTTTCATATTTTTAGGGTTAATATTGTGTAAGTTTCACTTTTTCTATTGTACACTACGTAGTTTTTAATTCAGTTTTATAAAAACATAAAAACGTTCATCAATTTTAAAAATAGTGATAGCGTTTATTTAATATTTTTTATCTTTTTAAATTTCCTTTAATTTGCATTTAAGCCTCTGTAATTTGTTGGCTTTTTCTGTAGTATAATCATATCAGATTCCTTTTTCTGTTCAAATTTCTCGATCACTATATGTTTGGTGATCCATTGCATAGCTCGCTGGGACATAACGACCCGGGGAAACACTATACTCCCCAGATCTTCATTGAGTTCGTGCTTGAGCCGTTTTAAGTTTCTTACGGTCGGCCATTCACAAGTGGCCGGTTTGGGTGAGAAAACTTGACGGTTTGGCGCGGATCAAACCCCTAATTATTCAGTCAATTAAACTCCCAAATGGCTTACATTCCCCAATATTTTGATGCTAAGGTAACGGTTCGTTCCCAGGTTAAGTTGCTTTCGCAAATTAAGTCTAAATTGTTAAGCAATGCAGATCGAATGAGGCTGTTCAGAGCAACTGTTTTTGGGCCATGGTTAGATATTCCTGAGCTAGGTAAAGGCAATCATATGGTTAATTTCGTTTTACAACACCAGGTATATATCGACAAACTGCTTGATTCTTGTCCCCCCATTTTATACAAAATTGGGAACAATGTATTGAAATTCGGTAGGAAAGAGTTTCTATTGATGACCGGTTTTCGTTTTGGTCGTTTGCCTCCCCTTGTAGAAATTGATCGAAGTCCTTTTGCTTTGCGTGTCTTTCCTGAAAAAAAATTTATAAGAAAGGTAACTGTAAAAGGGAATGAGCTTTTAGATTTGTTTGGGAATGACGCACAATTTTCAAAGTTATCAGATGAGGATGCGGTAAGGGTATGTCTGTTGCTAGTCGCTGAGGTCGTGTTCATAGGTCGTGGACCTTGGTACATCGTTGACAATCATTTGTTGCAATTAGTTGAGGATTTTGGGGCATGGAATGCATATCCATGGGGAGAGTTCTTGTGGACCCGTTTTTACAAAAATTTAGCCAATGTGGTACCCCGGCATTACAATGCTCACTACAAAGAGAAATTGCAAGAAAACCCTTCTACAATTGCAACATATAATATTTCTGGCTTTTTCTTGGCTTTTAAGGTTAGATGTGTAGACATTTATGAACATATCAGTTTTTGTTTACTAGCATTTCATACAATGCTTATATTCTTTTCCTTCATTTTAGATATGGATTCTTGAGAGTTATCCCACTAGCACTTCATGGTGGAACAAATACCCGTAAAAGATACCACGTTGTCTTTGTTGGTCAAAGGGTAAAACATTTGGCAAACGCCAGTATGGCAAACTTTTTGGTCCTGTAAGCATTTCCATTGGTTTGTATTTGTCAAATAAGTCACGACTTCGTTATATTTGTTTTTTACTTTATAATTGTTTGTTTAATAGGGTTCTATTCCAGTATTGGATCTTCTTCCAACAAATACGGAAATGTTACAACCATGGTTTGCACCAAGTAATTCATATTTTAGCCATTTGGATAGTCTAGAAGATCAATTACCTGCCGATGATCCCACCAATGAGGTAAGTTGCCCATTTTGTATCATTTATTTTTCATCCGTATCAACTACGTCGTTTATGCGACTATTCACGTTGACAATTGACAAATGCACATTCTGTTTCGATCTTGCTTTGTAAGTACATGAAGAGGTGGTGATAACTGATAGAGATGTGGCATTAGATGATAAAGAGGTGGCCTTAGCTGATAATGATGTGCCAGTAACGGATAAAGATCAAAGGTCCAATCATCTAGACATACATGCCGAGGTTGAGGCATTGAAGGCAATTGTATTTATGATCGATAAACCCGGAGCCAATGTGGAGGTCCTTAATGATATTAAAAATAGACTTGCCGTTGTTGAGGAAGCTCTAAAGATACAACGTCCAAAGGTGAACATGCTCTTTTACCTTCATTTTGTATCTACATCATTTAGATAGCAATATTTATTGGTTTTTTATTTAGGATCAATTGCAAGTAAGGCAATGTGTTGATGAAAATTTGGCTTCCAAAGATGCCATGGTAATTTCCTTTAATATTTGTTAATCATTTAGGTCTCGTTTCTTTAGTAGTATAATTGATTGTATATTTAAAATTTCAGACTTCAACTCATATGCACGACAAATCGGTTGAGGATTGTTTTGGCCAAAATGGCATGGAAATTGACACTTCAAGTCCAATTCATAATGAAACCTAGAATGGTACTCCTATTTTGTTTGATCTTCATTCTCATGATGTTCATTCGGCTGATTATAAAAAGGTTATGTTCCTTTTAATAGTACTTTTTTTATCGTTAGTTTGTTACATACCTAAATCATTTTTCTTAACTACAGAATTGCGACAAATCGAGTTGTGTTAATGCTGAAAACGAACAAGGTGGCCTTACTTATATAGACCCTCCACTTTTCCATCAGCTATGTCACAGCTTGCGGATTATTGTCTTCAAGACGAACCATTGCCGTTAGTTGATCACATTCCAGATCATGATCCCAGTCATTTGAATTTACCTAATTTGAATGAAAAATTTTCTCAATCAGCTGTTGAAGTACGTATATATTAATTCCACCTGCACTATCTATACATGTTTGCTAGATTTGGTCATCCATATAGTTGTGTTTTTCTTGTATAATTACAGGGCAAACTGCTGGAGCTAGATGCACAGATTGAGCTAGAAGATGATTTCTCTGTTTATGTACCTTCCGAATATGAGGACAAACAGCTGGAGCTAGATGAACAAAAGGCTTCTAAAAACAAAGAAGATGGCGAAACACCAAGTGAGGTAGTGGTAAGTGTTGATGATAAACCCGGAGAGGCGGTTCAAGCTACTGAGATACATGCTCATGATTCCGATGTTACTCTGAAAGTAAGTGAATGTGTGTCTAATGTTGATGAAAAATCTGGTGTTTACATGCTCATGATTCCGATGTTACTCTGAAAGTAAGTGAATGTGTGTCTAATGTTGATGAAAAATCTGCGATAAACAAGGACAGGCGGTTGAAGCTATTGAGATACATGCTCATGATTCCGATGTTACTCTGAAAGTAAGTGAAGGTACGTCTAACGTTGATCATAAATCTGGTGATGATAAACCTGGAGAGGCGGTTCAAGCTACTGAGATACATCCTCATGATTCCGATGTTACGGTGAAAGTAAGTGAAGGTGTGTCTAACGTTGACGATAAATCTGGTGATGATAAACCCGTAGAGGCGGTTCAAGCACATGAAATACATGCTCATGAAGGTGTGTTTACTGTTGATGATAAATCTGTAAACGGCGTTCACGGTAATGAAAATGACATTGTTGATTGCAATGCTGCTGATGAACACTCTCATGATCGTGAGGCAGTGTTAAATGTTGCTGAGAAAGTAAGTGAAGCAGTGTCACAAATGGCAGGGATGGGGGATGAGCATATGAATCATCTTGGAGAGATGGTTGTTCATAATGAATCAGACAATGTTGATGGCCACGTTAATGAGAAACTAAGCGGGGTTGAGTTACCGGTTGCAAATGAGTTGTCTACCAAGGCGGTATTAGACAAAATTGATAATGATGCTGTGAAAGCAAGACATGCCATGTTTCATAATTCTGATGGACAAGCCAATAAGCCTTTGACTACAGCTTCTGAGGTACAGCTACATTATTTATTAAACTTACCACATGTACTTCAAAAGTTTGATGTTATTTCAATGATGAATTTATTTTGTATAGGATGTTTTCATGCGTGCTAAAAGGAAGAGAAATGCAAGTAAGTTCAGACAGTCACCTTATAATGGCCTAGCAATAAAGAAAACTAGAAAGGCCAAAGTTACCGAAGAGAGTAATGCCAAAGTTACCCAAGAGAGTACTCCTGTTTTGAAAGAAGATGTTGACTCAAAAAGGTCAAAGCAGGTAGGCAAGTGTTTGCAGGACCCATACGTGAACCTCCCTCCCACGACTCCACAGTTTCCGAAACGACGTTCCAAAAGACTGAGAAAAGATATTAATCCCCCATGTCGTGAAGATAATCAGTTGGAATCATGGGTAGAGGTATAGCAGAACTACATTTACGAACAGACATCTTAAAGACATATACATTAATCTGGTTTTAAAATTTTTCAGGATCTGTCACGTCCTGAAGGTTGCGAAATCAACAAGATTACTAAACCAGCGTGTATGGATATGTTTAAAAAAAAAATTTAAGTCATCGCATAACTTTCCTTGGGGTCTTGGCTACATAGTTGTTCATCGAAAATTTTGGTTGGCTTTGTTGGGTTATGGAAGGGGCAATAAAAAAGGATGGCTTGGAGATGAGGTACTTAACATATATTTAATTTCCATAAAATAGTTAATTTGTATTTGAATTAGTTTAACGGTATGTTGCTTATAAAAAACATTTGCAGCATCTGGATCTTTGGGTTGATCTAATGTGGTAGTTCAGGCCGGGCAATGCCTATTGGGCTATGGCTGGACCATTTTTCTCTTCTTCTATCCTTGATGGGTCTATGCATGCCTGCTACGCCACTGGTAAACGCTATCCATTGCCATTGTCTACTGTCGAGAAGGTTTGTATATAAAGACCATACTTTCTTCCAGATACTTGGGTAAATATATACATGCTCAAAATGTGATGAATTATGACAAGGTATATTTGTTCACATTTAGGTATACTTTCCTGTGAACGTACCCGACTGCCACTGGTTTCTCGCCGAGTTACAAATTCGTACCGGAGTTATAACAATTTATGACTCACTAGGTACGCCAGAACCTGAGACGAGAGAAAAGAATTTAAAAATGAGGGTCACTTTTGAGAGAATGCTACCACAGTATCTAAACTTGTGTAAAGTTCTTCAAGCCAAATCAATATCTGTTTCTGATTATAAGATCACATTTCGAGTTGCGGATGATGTCCCTATACAAGCCAATGCATACGGTGATTGTGGAGTTTGGGTATGTATTTTTTTGCACAGGCTGGGTAACAACTTAAGTATGAAGGTTGATGACCCTCTTCAAGTTGCTTTGGCGTATCGAGAGCATATGGTGGAGTACTTTTGGAAGTATAAGGTGGTTGTTCATACAAGTGATGAATAAAGATGCATTTCATCTCTTTAGGTATGGCTTGTACGTGGGTTCAGACTTTTGTTGTTCAACCAAATGTAACCACAAACTGTATGTCTGTGTAGGACATCAAAAGACAACTTCTTATGCATGTCTGTGTAGTGCAACTTGGTATATTCCTAACACCCATGTAGGCTTTCTTTAAGCCTTTGTTTCTGTATATACGTTTAGTGATACTGTTTATTTGCAACAAACATTTTGTTTAAATTTCTAAAATGTTTGTTTTTTACAAACATCCATTTGATTTGAAAAAACGACTACAAACAATCTTATTGCTAAAAGACTATAACATACATATTACATAACACTTATTGCTAAACAGATTACCATAACCAAACTACAGCACTGACAAGAACAACCAAACTAAAAACCAACACAACTTTGTCATGAACTTGCACTCTTGACTTGATAAAAGTCAACTCATCTAACATTTGCATGATATCATTGTTTGAAACCTCAATAACTTCATCCGAGACTGAACGCTTTCCCGTCTTCATTAAATGTTTCTTTTCCTCATGTTCCTTGTAAAACAAATCTTTGTAATACTGACTTGGTAGTTCCGGGTCTAGGAACCCATAGAAGTTACATTTGGTCTCTTTGTCCTAAAAATAAGATTTGTTAAATTCACATATTAAACCTAACAAGTAAAATAAATATAATGCATAATAATATTACATAAATTGGACAGGCCTTGAATCTTCTACCAGGATGATTCCGGGTCCAAGAGGTTTGTACTACCACCGGGTAATGGTTTTGGACATTCGCAGTGTGTAACATTGATGTAGTATTCCAAGGGCTTTCGATTGGATCTGGAAGTAGAGGCAGAGGAGGGAGCCATTGTTTTATTTCACCCAATGAGTAAACTTGATGCTTTTCTAGTAGAGTGACATCAAATTTGGCGGGAAATATACTTTGTGAATGTGGAGGGAAAGTTTAAGCGAATTTTATATTGAGCGACTAAAAGGTCCTCTTTTCAGCGAATTTTTTTGGGTTTATTGTTTCGTAGAATCCCATAACTCAAATCCCAGAACACAAATCCCATAAAAATGACTTCGGCTAATTCCCCAAAATTCAAACTTTATTTGGATTTTGAGAGATCAATTCGTGGAGTTTTACTTCCAGTTAACATCACCTACCTACATCTGATTACCTATCTCACTAACAAATATCAGATTAAAGATTAGATCATCAGTTTATACTACATGTCCGCTTCAACCAAAATTGATGTGAGTGACGATGATGATGTTTCTTTCTTCGTTCATGAAATATGCTTAGCGAACGTGATCCCGACACTATACATCAAACTTATCGAAAAATCTTCCGAGGTAAAGCCGTCTACTTCTTCTAAGACTCTTGATATTGATCTTAATGTTCCTTTGTTGCCTCAAGAATTTGATTTTCAAACACCAAAAGTTGAAGATCATAATAACGAGGTGCAGTAAAGCGTTAATGTAGATGTACAGCCTAGTTGGCAGAAAACCACATTTCTAAATATCCCTGATCCACCCAGTTCAGCTGATCCCAAAATTAATAAGCTAAGTAACCATGAACACCCTGTAGTATCTAAATTAAAGGTGGGTAGTCGGTTTGATGATAAGCAAGGATGCGTTTATGCAATAGGAATAAAAGCGTTGGTTGATATGTTTGAGTATAAAGTTACTAGCTCATCTAAGACAAGGTACAGGGTAGCTTGTTTTGCAGAAGGTTGCAACTGGTACATTAACGCACGAAAAAGTGTTGTTAACCGATACTTCTATGTTATTTCCATTAACGACTGTCATACATGTTCCAGAACAAAAATTCATCCTAATCATCGAAATGCTACCCGAAAATTAGTGGGTCACATACTTGTTGATAAATTGAGGAATTGCAAAAGGGTCTATACTGGTGAGGACATAAAAAAAGATTTTAATGTTGATTGGAAAGTAGACATTTCTTACTACCGAGCTTGGGGTGGGAAAACCATTGCATTACAGTTGTTGAACGGTTGTCCTAGGGAGTCTTTTGAGCAGTTTCCGTATTCGCTATAACTTAAAGTTGCAAAATGATGGGACAGTAACACACATTGAGACAGATGAGACAGATCGGTTTAAAATGGTATTCATTGGTTTCGGTGTTGCTGTAAGTTTTTCATAAATTCTATTATCTTTTATTTCTAATTAATACCTTCATTATTATGTAAATAATACTAATTAAGCAATTTCTCATTGATTTAAAATAGATTCGGAGCTTCTTACGTTTTATGCGACCATTACTAATCATTGATGCCGCACATCTTAAAGGGAGATACCTTGGTACGAATCGGGTTGTTGTTGGGATGGACGGCAACAACCAGATTATACCTATTGCAACTGGTGTTTCTCAAGGTGAGACCAATGAATCATGGACTGGTTTCGAGCAAACTTAAAGAATGCATTGGTGAAGTAAAAGATTTGGCCATCATCTCGGCGGACATCCGGCAATTGCACATGCATGTAGTACCGTTTTTCCCAACGCGTTTCATGGTTTTAGTTGTCGTCATTTAATGTTGAACTGCAATTTGAAAACTAGAAAGTGGAAGGCTATATATTGGAGGACATGCAAAGCTTACAGAGAGCAGGAGTTTGATGCTTCAATTTCTGAGATTCAATCATTAAAACCTGATGTGTATAAAAAACTAAAAGATGAAGCTGGATTTGATAAATGGTCGCGTGCTTACTGCCCTGCAAACAGGTAACCAAAGATGTTAGGAAGATTCCAATAACCCAGCTAATGGAGTACTACCGAAGGCTTCTACAAAAATGGTATTTTGAACGTCGAGCAAAATACAAAGGTAACTTAAAAAACTGTCTATTATAATTGGTTTATTACATATTTGGCACATCGCTCGAAAATGTATTATTATTTCATTATTTCAGATGCTCCAACGGATGAACTTACCGAATGGGCAAATGTAAAAGTAAACAATAGAATGGCAAAGAGTGCTAACTGGGTTGTTAACGGAATTGAGATGCACAAGATTTACCAAGTTACTGATCTGAAACATGTTCATATTGTTGATTTTGACAACAAAGAATGCACTTGCCACAAATGGCAGCTATCTGGTCTACCTTGTGGTCATGTTTGTGCTGTGTCTAGAGTTGAAGGGATGACTGACACTAGCAGTTGGGCGATGGATTGGTTTAAGAAAACGTCACTAAAAACTACATACGAAGCAAGGGTTTATCCTCTAAAAGATGTATCCTTGTGGCATACTCTTGATGACTTGCAAACCGTAAAACCACCTGCTATGGATAAGCGACAACCTGGAAGACCCAAAGAAAAAACACGTATCTGATCACAGGGGGAAGAGCCAGAAAGCAAAACCTGTGGCAGGTGTGGAAAGGCAGGACACACAAGACAGTCATGTACTGAACCGTTGATGACAAGCAAGGCAAGTGTGTTTCTATATTTTATTTCAATGTATATAATTTTGTATGTAATTACTGATATGGTTGTTTGAACTAATGTCACATCTTAGAAACGTAAAAGAAACTCACAATCGTGCACCCCTACAACTAACGAAGAAGCAGTGGAACAAGAACGACACGGAGGACAGAGGACGTGTGTAGAGGTCGAACAGGGAGAATCAAGTGCTCAATCAAACAATGATTTCGTATGGAAATGTGAATCATCTACTCCTGAAAACAACGTTCCTAACAACATTCAGTCACAACCTGTGACTGTAAATGTTGTTCATTTGGACGATTTATAGTTGTTATTTCAATTTAAAGTTTTACACAATGGAAGCACAACTTATCAGTCATCTAGGATTTTCAATGTTTGTTACTTGAATAATAATAGCTACAGGAGTGGCTTGCTTTTATAGGTATTTTTTTTTATGTTACTTTGTGAGAATGTTATACAATCAACTGTTGAACATGTGCATATTTTTTGTTCTTTTCTATAAAAACATATAGGAGTCAGGCATATAGTGTAACGTCAATGGTATGCATGTGACTATTTATTTACCTTTCAATTTGTCTATTTAAGAGCAAACTTGCAAGTATATTTTCACACAACATCATTCATAAATAAGTAAGCAAAAACAATGTCAGGTCTGCCTAAATGTGATGAGATAAGAGCTGCTGCTAACACTAACAACTGGACAGACATGATGATTTACTACTGCCGTACCGCTACAATCGAAGATGTTCAATTGGCAAGAAAGGTAAACATCCTAACTAAAGAATTGGCTAGACTTAATCGTGAAAGGGCTGCCGTTATTCAAGAGATGGAAACTATGCGAAAGAAGGTGCCACAAAAAACTGTTGAGTTTCTGAAGCAGGAGCAAGCCCTTAGTGAACACAATGTGATGCAAATGAATATATTGGCAGGCGAACTGGAGCTGAGTGCTCGAAACAAGAATTTCTTTATTCATAAGCTTGAGGGTACGTTGCCGCTATAAGCTCTGTCAGATATGCGAAGTACTAACTGTTATATCGTATGTGATCTCCTAGTAACTAAGAGTACTATATGCCCCTAGTAAGTAGTTAGTGTTATAATGTATATGGTTTCCAAGTACTTAGTGTTATATCGTACGTGCTTTTCTAGTAACCTACTTTATTCAATAAAGTTTCCTAGTAAGTAGGAGTTTTACTCACCTTTTTTCTTGTCTTCAATAGTTGGATGGTCTTGAATCTTCTGTCTTTTCATCATATCCAGCGTATACCTATGGAATCTATGGGATTGTAATTTAAAATGAGGTTGCGAAAATAACAAAAATGAACAATCGAAGACATTAACTTAACATTGTTAATAGTATCGTCTGACCTTTTTTCATCCTTTTCTTGGTTTCTAAATTTTTGCGCCTAATCCGTTATACTTTACTACTAGCCACGGTCTAACATCAGCAGTGGATTCAATCTTCTAGCAGTGGTTTAATTACCTCTGGCAGTGGTTCATTGTATGTCTGCAATCTTCTCTATCTTTTGAAACAGTGGATCAATTATAGGATGTGTCTCCTTTGTTCCTCTTGAACTGAGTTTAGCTACCAGCATTTGTCTTGCCACATTCTTAGATAAAGGATAATCCCTATCAACAAACATGAAAAACCTTTCCTTTTTTATTGTTTTTACAGCATGAACCTTGCAGTATGAGTACAATAGCCATTCAGCCACCTCACAATCATACCAATATTCAGCATCAAGATCAGGTTCAAACATGTTCTTTACAGCAGCCCATACAAACTTAGCTAACTCTCCATTTGGACCTAAATTCCCATATATGAACTTCATTACTTTCCACAACTGGTCCAAATCACTCTTAGTCAAACAATCCAGTAAGATCCCAAAATTGAAATAAGTGGATTTGCTTCCATCACCTCTTGTAATCTCAACTACTTCTCTACCTCTTTCTATAACAATCTGCCAATCCATAATAGGATGAACTGCTTTTAAAGGAATAGGATTAATAGGTTCAGGATTAGGATTATCAGTCTCCTTTAAATACTGTTTAGTTCTTTCTTTCTTTTTCAACTCTTCATCCACCTTTTGTCTTTTAGAACTGGATTGCTTCTTTAACCATTCTGCTTCTTTCTCAGAATTCATAGGATTAAAATCATCATTAACTCTCATACACATCAGACAAAGCTCCTTCATCCTCTCAAATGAACATGTTCTTAGATCTTCAGTAACATGTATGCCTGAATTCTTGACAATCTTCATGTATGTATTTCTCATCTCGCTCTTTGTAGGAGGTTTCTTTCTTTTGACTTGCTTTTTCTCTTTGCTGATCCTTGTTGCCCATTCACCCATGATTCTTGCTCTTTGATTATTAGACAACAGTTCCCACACTTGACGAGTGTACTCATTCTTAATATTATTAGAAGCTTCAAGATAGGATTGTGTATCCACCCAAACATCTAACCATCTCTGACTAGCTTCCTCCTCTTCTAGCTTTTTCCTTTCTATTTCTGCTTTTCTTCACTTCAATTCTTGCACTAAAGTCATGATCATAAGCAATCTGCTCTTCTTTATTCTTAAACTTTATCTCAGGTTCAGCAATACCTTTTCCCTTTCCAATTTCTGGTAGAGCCACCTTCTTCTTCAAAGTCTCACCAATAGTCAAACTTTTTGTCAAGGGTTTAGGTCCAGTTGGTTTAAGAAATATAGGAGCAGGTGCAATGGTAGGTGTAGGGTTTGATGAACTTTTTCTTAAATTTATCAGTGTACTGGCAGCCTCCTTATCAACTTCTTTTGATTTAGGTGGTGAAACAGATGTAGTTGTGACAATTGTAGATGTGGTAGTAATAGCAGTGTGTGAGACTAAGATAACAGTGGGTGTGGTTACCTCAGTTGAAGTTGTAGCAGTGGGTTCTGAGTAACTAGCCGTGGTTACAGAAACACTAGCAGTGGATGTGTCCTGCACCACCTCATTCTCTTTAACTTCTACAACGGTGGGTGTGGTTACCTCAGTTGAAGTTGTAGCAGTGGGTTCTGAGTAACTAGCCGTGGTTACAGAAACATTAGCAGTCGATGTGTCCTGCACCACCTCATTCTCTTTAACTTCTACAACAGTGGGTGTGCTTACCTCTGTTGAAGTTGTAGCAGTGGTTACAGAAACACTAGCAGTCGATGTGTCCTGTACCACCTCATTCTCTTTAACTTCTACAACAGTGGGTGTGATTACCTCTGTTGAAGTTGTAGTAGTGGGTTCTGAAAAAATAGCAGTGGTTACAGAAACACTAGCAGTGGATGTGTCCTGCACCACCTCCTTCTCTATATTGTCTACTACAGTCTTCAAGGTTTCGAGTACAGCTTCATTCCCATCTTTATCAGACATGACATACTGCCCTCCATGATCTACACTATCCACATCCTCATCCATATGCACAACAGCAGCCTCCCCTGAATCAAATCCTTCAGTCCTCCCCTGTTTTTTTTGGTCCTCCAAAACCACATCTTGAGAGGAGCTCACCTTCTTATTCTGCTTCCTAACTCTTCTAACAACACTAAGCCCATGTCTCCTAACTTTCTCCATCACAAACATCTTGTGCTTCAATTGTCTGATCGTATTCTCCATTTTTGTACATTTAACCGTCAATTCATTTAACCGTTCAATATTTTCATCACCAACTTGACCTGTGTTAACTGGTCCGAGAGGTGGTTCATTGGAAAAGTCATCATATACATGATCATTATCCGTCAATTCATGTTGATGTTCCAAGCTACCCTCATCACTTCGACCTGTGTGAACTGGGGGTGAATTATTGGGTAAAGTAATCATAGCATCAGGGTTGGTGTCAGTGGTTACAGTTGTACTAGCAGTGGGTGCAACTAAGGTGGCAGTGGGTTCAGGTTCAGTCAATTGGGGTTCAGTTACATCATCAAACTCACGAATGACAGGTAAATTAATCATATGAGGTAACAATGGAACAATTGGGATTGTTAAATTAGGATTTTGGTTTCTCATATGAGCAAAAACCTTAGGAAGCATATAATGCACCTCATACTTTGTATTCTGTTCAACAGGTTCTGCTATTTGGCTATCAACAATAAGTTGAACAAACCTAGGATACAAGTAATATTTACCTTTCTTCCTAATATTCTGCATAAACCCTTCAAAAATCATGCTAGACCAATTGAATTCCCTCCCTTCAGATAGACAAATTAAAGCAGTTGCAATTTTGGAGGGAAATTCATTAAACCCAGTGGTCTTATTACTCAGACACATCAGCAAGGTGTGAATTAAAAACTTCCATTGGGAAGAAAACATACATTTCAAAAATTTTACCATGTCTCCCCTTTTTGTATAACCTAACCTTTCTAAACCTTGAAATATATCATTATCAGAAATATTAACTAGTCCATTAGCATCATCGAACATCAAAGTACCTCTAATGACTTCCTCATCCACCAAAATCTCATTATCATCCACCACAGTCCTAAACACCTCTTTTCCATCTCGCTCCTGTATCTCAGCATTACCCCAAAAATCATGTATATAGTCTTTAATAATTGTGGGTGCTACAGTTAATGCAAAGTGAATTTTACTGTGGTTGATAAAATCAATCATGCCATGAAAACCATCTGATTGATTATTTTTTATTAAGTAATCAACTAGGTTATGGGTGTTTCGACGACATTGTGACTTGTTATGGAATATGATGTGGGATTGTGAAATTAGCAGTTTGGAGTGGTTAGGGATTATGTTGAGCGTCAATTGGAAGTGATTTGAAGATCAATTAATTCAACTGGCAGTGATTTGGGGGAAAAAATACGTTTGCACCAAATTTACAAAACAGCCCCTTCAAGTATCCATTACCATGAACCTGCTAGCAGTGGATTTCAAACCACTAGCAGTGGTTTGATAGACTCTAGCAGTGGATACATCCAATTTACAAAACAGCCCCCCAAGTATACATTATCAGGAAAACCACTAGCAGTGGTTTGATAGCACTAGCAGTGGTTTGATAGACGATAGCAGTGGATACATCAAATTTACAAAACAGCCCCTCAAGTGATACATTATCAGGAAAACAACTAGCAGTGGTTTGAAAACCACTAGCAGTGGTTTGATAGACGCTAGCAGTGGATACAGTTGTACTAGCAGTTGGTGTTTGGGAAAACCCATTTTGACTTATAAGGTCAACATAAACCAAATTATTAGAGGATACCAAACCGAATTGTTAGTTTTTAAAATCTCGCTTGTTTGACTTATAAAGTCAACAGATTCAAATTGTAACCAAAATTCAATTATTATAACAAAAGAAGCACACACATATCAGTTAAAGCTACATTTAGACTGAAAGACAACATAACATTTCTTGCTAGGAATTCACTGCGATAAATGACTAGTAGGTGATCCATTTGGTCTGTCAGTTGCAGTTGGTTCAACTGGTGTTTGTCTCGGGCGTTCTCTATTTGCTCTTTCAGTTGCAGGTGCTTCACGTGGTGTTTGGCTTGGGCGCTCTCCACTTGCTATTTCAGTTGTAGGTGGTTCACTTTGTTCTTCATCACCGCCCAAGGATGCACCAACACTAGTAGGTGCAGAAATATGTAGACCCATCACATATCCACCACTATCTCCTGTGGTTGTGTTTTCCCTTGTAACACCATCTCTACCAGTATAAGATGTGTTTCCCCTTATCTCAAGGCACACTGGACAAACATACCACATGAAAGCTCTATAAGGTGGACGCCTTGCAAAAAAGGTCAATCCAACCCTGTTTTCCCTTTGAAGCCAACAGTCAATGCATACCATTTGACAACCATTTTCTACATCCATGGTGATAATATGGTGGTATGATAAACAATTGCTGACTTAAGATGTATTATATAAGTAGATGGGAGTTGTGGTTGTTGAACAAGTAGATAAGGAGTAAAGACAACATAAATTCTTACAAGCTAGTCAACTTATAAAGTCAACAAAAAAAACAAAAACATGTTCAAACATAATATTGTCGATATTACAAAGTGCTTGCTATAAGTTAATGCAAGACAGGATAGGGGACTAAAACCTGTGTCCCCTACACTCTAAATCTGTTTGACCAAGGACCATAGTTCCACCAACACCCAATACAATCAAAACCATATAACAACTCTCTTAGACGAATACAACAATTAACAACATAATTAACGAATTAAAACACTAGAACATAACATATAGATTCATTAACTCCATTACAAACACTAGATTCAATTAATTCAACTGGCAGTGATTTGGGGGAAAAAATACGTTTGCACCAAATTTACAAAACAGCCCCTTGAAGTATCCATTACCAGGAACCTGCTAGCAGTGGATTTCAAACCACTAGCAGTGGTTTGATAGACTCTAGCAGTGGATACATCCAATTTACAAAACAGCCCCCCAAGTATACATTATCAGGAAAACCACTAGCAGTGGTTTGAAAACCGCTAGCAGTGGTTTGATAGACGATAGCAGTGGGTACATCAAATTTACAAAACAGCCCCTCAAGTGATACATTATCAGGAAAACAACTAGCAGTGGTTTGAAAACCACTAGCAGTGGTTTGATAGACGCTAGCAGTGGATACATCAAATTTACAATACAGCCCCCCAAGTATACATTATCAGGTCAACTCCAAGTCATTCATCCGGCCACCAAAGTCAACCACTTAATTTACTCCTCAACAACTTATACCTTCCACACATTATTTTTCTGATTCCATCATAACTTCTATTTAAGAACCTATAACTCATATACGACCCATATCACACATAACGAAAGTTATTAACCTCAACTGCTTTCACCTCACCTCCTTCATCTTCATCACTGCACCACCTTCACCACCGCTACATCATAGCGCCGCCTCCACCACCACTACATCACCGCGCGGGTATCGTTTACTAATTTTTATAAATACTCTTGACTGACTGTAAAAAGCTTCATGGGTTTTTGTTTATGTTACACCGAATTGATTGAAAAGCTTAGGTATTGTGGTTTGTAAGTGATTATAATAACTTTCGTATTGTTTATAAAAAAACTTCATTAAACCTTCAACAACATTGATATCGGTTTCGATCTTATCTTGAGCAAAATATATTATATTTGTTGAAATTGATTAGGTGTCACGGGTGCCAATCCGAGGCCAAGCCGCGACCACAGTCGAGGCCAAAAGGTAAGATATTTCGTTGCGTATTTTAAGTAGCTTAGGGTTTTAGGTAATGAGAACTATCCAAGCATCGTCTATCAAAAAGACCCTTTAAACCATTAAGGTTGAGTTGGTCATTTTAACAATTAGGGTAAGGAGTGTAGGATTTTGGTACATAAACCAAGTTCTTGGCATGGTGTTGGGGTCCTCCCCCTTTCATGTGTAATAGCACTTTAACTAGGTTAATGATATCATGTTGTGTTCATCTGCTTGTGATACAAAAGATTTGATCGTGTTTGCGGACGACTATTTGAACAGTGTCTATGGTTGAGGGTTGCTGAAAACAAAAGAATGTTGTTAGTTTGTATAGTTAAAGTGATATTATACCATTGCCCAACACCATTTCATTATCCTTTTTACAATGATCTTCCCAAAAACTCACAAACAATTCTCTCCTGTATTATCAAACAACAAAATTGTAGTCAAAAGGCCACGACACGTTGCTTCTCTGGTGGTTTACGACGAGGAGGTACACGGTTTCTTGGTCCGGTAGATACCGGAAAGTGTAAAGCCATTTCTTGCTACGGTATGTTATTGTTACCTGATGATGAGGGTTGAATCTTGAAGTGTAGAAAGGTGGTGCAAAAGGGTTTAGCTTGCTTTGAGATTGTTTAACTGAGTGTGTGTTTTTAGTGTGTGTTTTTTGGTGAGAAGGTCTATGTTTCTGTGTGACAGAGAGAGATCAAAGATGATAACAAGAGAGATGAAAGTGTTTGTAATGATAGATATATAATGGTAGCGAGAGATATGAAAGGGTTTGTGCGGGTGCCTCATTAACTCCACATCACTCGCTATCATTATCATTACAAACCCTGTCATCTATTTCTTATAATCTCTGACATCTCTTTGTCATACAGAAACATGGACTTTGTCACCAAAAAACACTCACTAAAAACATACACACACATTTATGAACTCTCAACGCATGGCTAAACCACTTTGCACCACATTTCTACCCTTCAAGATTCAACTCTCATCATCAGGTAACCATAACAAACCGTAACAAGAAATGTGTTGTACATTTTCCTGTGTCTACTGGACCAAGAAACCGTGTACCTCCTCGCCGTAAACCATCAAAGAAGCCACATGTCACCGACGCAAACTTCAATTTTGTTGGTTCATAATATAGGAGATAATTGTTGGTGAGTTTTTAGGGTGATCATTGTTAAAAGGATAAGGACATGGTGTCGGGAAATGGTATAATATCACTTTAAGTAGACACACTAACATCATTCCTTTGTTTTCAGGAACCCTCAACCATATACACACTGTTCAAATAGTCGTACGCAAACACGATCAAATCTTTTGTATCACAAGCATATGAACACAACATGATCTCATTAACCTAGTTAAAGTGTTATTACACATGAAAGGGGGTGGACCCCAACACCCTGCCAAGAACTTGGTTTATGTCCCAAAATCCACCATCCTACCCTCCTAACCTAATTGTTAAAATGACCAACTCAACCTTAATGGTTTAACAGGTCTTTTTGATACCCGATGCTTGGATAGTTCTCATTACCTAAAACCCTAAGCTATTTAAAATACGCAGGTTAAGCGTTGATCAAACTCGAAGAAGCAGAAGATATCGGAAGTCAACTGACAAAACCGAACTGTTTAACACGAGTTCGCGCCTTATGTGTTACGATTTTTTTGTAGAGAATAACATGGTTAGGATTACCGCTAAATGGATTATACGTATAGTTTTGGACCATTTGCGTATAGGTAGCTTATGTATAGTGTTAATACAAATAAGCCTTAAAAACGTTTATTTATATTTTACGATCTTCTAATGTTTTGTCGATAACAAACGTAAAATTATTTTAACGAAACAAATAAAATACGTAAATGGTTTGAACTAATAGTTTCTAACATATTCACATTTTCACATAAAACACTAAAACAAGTATAAGTGATTTTATGATTTAATATTACATATGTACAACAACTAGTGTTTACATATATGGGTAAAATATACACATAACTAGTATGTAGTATATTGGGTAATATAAATGGGTAGAAACTTAAGTATCATAACCCATTGGGCAAATACATTGAATGTAGTTGGGTACAACCCAAAGCCCATGACCCATGGAGCTTGACCCATAACCCATTGCATGACATCATGCTTATATCATATATGGATAATATCCATAACCCATGGTATTGACCCATACCCAATGTCTAGATACATTGAACCCTTGGTGAGCACTCAAGAGAATGTATAGATACATTGAACCCTTGGTGAGCACTCTAGAGATACATTGTATCTAGCTAAAGACCCATGGATCAACCTATGACCCATGACCCATAACCAAAAATACCCATGGGTAAAGAGGAGCGTTCCACGGATCCCTGGCTTTGTGCTAGCCGGATCCCAAGTGGAAGGGATCCGTGGGATCCGGGGAACAGTAGTGTTTTTCTTCTATAAATAGTGAGCCATTTCTTCCTTTTAGCTCACCATTTTCACACATACTCTCTCCAAGTATTATATCTCTCTAACCTCAGATCCAAGAGATCTATGTAGTTTGTCTTTTGTTTTTGTGTGATCTTCTAGGTTCCTCTTAAAGGCAAGATCACCACCTTTGAAGTCGAGCAAGCTCAAGTCCAAGAGTTGCCATGTTTCCTCATCATCAAGGCTACTGAAGTCTTCTTGTTGATGATTCTTTTCTTTCTTCTAAGAAGTGTAGTGTTGAAGACATTAGTGAAAGATGTCTCAAGGGTCAAGACGAAGACATTAGTGAAAGGTGTCGATCGTCCATATTGTAGGCATTAGTGAAAGGTGCCTAGAAGCCAAGTTACAAGACATTAGTGAAAGGTGTCTTGAAGATCTAGCCACAAGACATTAGTGAAAGGTGTCTTGAAGATCTAGCTAAAGGCATTAGTGAAAGGTGCCTTAGATGTACAATCGATATGGTGTGTTTCGATGTACAAGATAGACTAGTACTAGATCCAAGGATGGTGATATCCTTGATGGTGTTGTAACAAGGAGTATATCTCCTTAAGATTAGGTGTTGTGTTGTGATGGGTAGTAGTTTCTCCATGGTAATGGAACTAGGTGCTTAGCCTAGTACCTAATAAAGGGTAGGCGACGTTGTGTAGGTGTGGTTCACCTTGGAGTGAAAGAACCCGGTGGTTAGCCTAGCACCGTATAAAGGGTAGGCGACGTTGTGTTAGGTGTGGTTCGCCTTGGTGTGAAAGAACTCGGAATTTAGCTTTGTACCGGAAAAAGGTTAAGCGACGTTGTGAAGGCTTCTCCGCCATAAGGAGTTGGTGTAGTGCTTACGAACTCTCGAGTAGGTGACTCGGGGAGTGGAGTAGGGCAAGGAAGGTGTCCTTGTAGCCGAACCACTATAAATACTTGTGTCGTGGTGATGTGCTTTTTACTCTTTATCTTTCATTACACGTTTATATATCTATCTATCAACGTCCAACATAAACAACCAAATAGATTGACATAAGTCGATCTAAATATTTAAAAGGAAGTTTTAAATTGGTAAAACTATTCACCCCCCCCCCCCCTTCTAGTTTTCCATAATTGGCATCAGAGCTTCGTTACCAAGTTTCTTAGAGTATGTTGTACTTTAAAAACTTGATACGATCCGTGTATGTTTGAAAACTACAAAGAAGGATTTTTCAAGTCATGTTTTAAAAATCATTATAATGTTTATTGTTGGACAATGATAGAATGTTCTAACATTTTCCTTGTTAAGTATTCTCCACACTTGGATTTGGGCATCCTAAGAAGATCATGAAGAATTTCTCTAAATATTTCTTTCCCTAAAAAGAATATTTAGCAAAGGATTGGGGTATCTTAGAAGATCATGAAGTATTTCGCGTCTATGGTTTCTAAAACCATAAAAAGGGAATATAGCAAAGGTATGTTTTCTTAGTTACAATTTTTGGTAAAAGACGTGCTAAATTGCTTGTGGATAAAATGGTGAGATATGCGACTATCTTATAATAAGCATAAAATGAAAAGTGTTTTTGTTGATCTTTTTCTCTTTGAAGTTTTGTTGTTGGATATCTTGTTAATCAAGCTTGAATAAAGGTAAAAATGGGTAATATAACTTCACTAAAAAGTCTACAAAGGTTAAACCATTTCGTCGGGTCAAAATATACATTTTTGTATTTCTTTGTCAGATCCGTGGATCCCTCAGTTTACACTGGACGGATCCCTCAAGCAAGGGATCCGTGGGATCCGTGGTACAGAAGATAGTTTTTGTCGAATTTCAAAATTCATAACTTTTTAACCGTAAGTCATTAGAAGTCATGCCACCTATCATTTTAAAGGTATTTGAGTCTACTTTCATTTAAAAATGATTTCATAAACTGATTCAAAACAATAATTTACAGAATCATTGATTTATAATAGAAAGTCATTTTTCGGTCATAACTTTTGCACAAACTTTTGATCTAATTGGAGACGGATGTTTTCGCTTTTGAATAACAATGTGTCCTCTATTGAAATTAAGGTTTTGATCATATTTATAAATATAAAAGAAACTAATCAAGCTTGGTATACATGTTTATATTTAACACAAAGCGATGAAAAGAACTTTCGTATGCTATGCTAAATGATAAATTGTCTTCGTTGCATTACTTGATTATTTGCTTATCTCAAATAGCTTTTGTGCTTGTTTGATTGAATAGCATATGTGGTTTCCTTACCTTGCTATTCATTCTCTTATTTGTCGATTTAGTATTATTCTACTAATCAATGTGCTATTTGAAGGAGTGTTTGGGATAACATCTAGTCGTGCCGAAAATGTTAGTTTAGATATTTAGATAAGTCATATAGGTTGAAAAATGTTTAAAACATATAACACGCTAAATGGATTTTTGATTGAGTTTGTCATATGTGCTTATATGATTTCCTTTGTTCTTGTATCATTTTCTAAAAACAACAAGAATGTACATCGGATCATAACCTACACTTGTGTTGATGATGTACTCTCCCATTTTCCTTTTCATGATCGCTCTCCAAGCTTCATAGTAGGATTGACAACTTGATTATTTCATCTGATATACTCAAGTAAATTATTTTGCAACGCAAATATAATTGTTCATATCCGAAAGTCCAAACTCAAAGCTTTCCAACAACATATGTTGAACTAGCTCATCCAACCATTTTTTGTTGTTTACCATATGGACAACTTCTAAACTTATTTTTAACATGACGCCTTCGTCACCTTATTTGTCTCAAGTATAATATTAAACGAAGCAAAGTATCATCATTGTTACTCTTCGATAGGCCATTGTAGGAATATAAATTTTCCTAACTTGAGAATGAATACTGGAGAACTTATTACACTAGAAACTCAATTTGACCTAACGGTTTAATTGCTTCCTTGATAGAAGTTGGGTATGTGGAATCACCCGTAAAAATGGTCGTGTTTAGCCGTAATTGAGCACCGCTAGTAACAGTCTCATATTCATTCTCTCACTTGGGAAATTTATACTCCTATGTTTTCCTAAAGTAAGTTTACAATGGAAATACTTTGCATTGTCTTAGGATTACTAATCAAACAAGTTGTAAAATAAAATTTTCTTTTAGTTAATCACAACCACTTGCCTCATCAAGCGATTATCTTGCTTTGATCGAGAAGAGCTACATGACTTCATGGATGAAGTTCATTGTATGCTAATCACCATCCGTAATGACTATACATAGTTCATTGCTTTCGTTGGCCAAAACAACCCTATTGTCTTGAACACCATCATCTACTCTGCACGCCATTGTTAATACAAATGATTTACTAATCTAGATCGTAAATAGGTTTTGAGTTTCTTGAATAGTGCTTGTTAAGTTTGATAAACCTCTTTGTTATTTGTGAGCTCGATCTCATATTGATATATTAGTGTTAGAACCTCTTAAACTTGAAATATGATGCATTGTCAAAGTCATTGCATACCTTTTGTAAAGGTTCTGCTTAGCAGATAGACGGATCCCAAAATTTGTGCTTGACGGATCCCTACTCTTAGGGAACCGTGGGATCCGGCAAACAGAAAATGCAATTGCAATCATTGTATTTCAATCATGTCCTTAGAACACCTCACACTAAGCTAAACATAGTGTCTTAAGGCAAATTAAGTCCTTATCAAGTTAAGTAGATCCTTTCCTACTCAACTCACCTAGATCACACTCTAAGACGCTTGTAGATCTATCATTTTCACTTTAATCCATTACTCTTCCGCTCTCTATGATCACTCATCATTCTCACATGATCCCTCACATCTAGCTTTATAAATCTTTCGATTATGGCAAAATTGATCATAAATCATCCTTACCTCAAAATTGATCAAAGTTGATCAAATTCTAGTTTTCCCATCTCAAAGCTTCTAGGATATTTTCCAAAACACTATCCTAAGACACAACCTGATCTCTAGGATCATTTAGCTTCAATTGACACTCTAAATCTTTAGTGTCATCCTTGCTCATCCATTGGTACTCTTGAAAGTTCCAAATCCTTCCATAAATAACAATCATTAGCTACATCACTCATTACCTTCAAGTACTCAAGCACCCCTTCATTTAAAACACTTAGGAGGACTAAAACACTCAAGATGATATAGGTCTTAGATCTTAGAAACATCATTTCCACTCTTTCATAACTGCTGAAAGCCGGATCCCTAGGATTAGCCTAGACGGATCCCTCTGAGCAAGGAACCGTGGGATCCGGATGACAGTTTATGTGTAACATTGCTAAAACAATCATTTCAATTCATCTTCCTAACTCAAACACTCCATCTCATCTTAAATGAGTTCCTAGATCAGTGAAACTCTGAACTTCAACCTTGTGCATGCTAATCATCACATTCCAAAGGATATTAGAGACTTAAGTCTTGAATGCACTTGCTAAATCCTTCCCTTTATAAGTCATCTTGCTAGAATCCCTTAGTCATCAAACACAACATAGTTCTCAGCATTTAGAAACCTTTTCCTTAGTCATTTCATCATGAGGAAAGCTCCTAGTGCTAACTCATCCAACCAAGAACCACCCAAGAAACTTGCTCGTGTTGTACACAAAATTTCCTCAACCGAATCATCTCCGGTTAAACCCACAAATGGTAGGACTTCCCATCCACCGAATCATCATCCGTAAGAGATAATAGTGCTAGAATCTCACCTCAACAAATCCAATCAACAATTGCCAAGAGAACCGCAATAATTAGCATTAAACCTCTTAGGTTAGTAAAGGGATCATCGAGCTCTAAACCAAATGTACCTAGTTCTAGCAAAACGTCTAAACCTTCATTCCTAGAGCATGGACTACACTCCTTTACTGAGCCTCTCTCTATTCATTAGAGCATTCATCACCGAGAACTTCCCATTCACCAACCTTCTCGTTAAAATAGGAACCACCTACATCACCAACTAGTCCATCGTTGGAAACAAGGAACCACCAAGGACTTGATCATATGGAGGAATTTCCATGACCAAGGAACCACCAAGGACTTGATCATATGGAGGAATTTCCATGACCACCACTCTCATTCCTAGTAGAACCTCATCCTAAATTACTCAATCTACCTCCACCATCATTTGTAGAACCTCCTCAAAACATCCTGTTCCTAATCAAGACAATAATTGCTCTAATTGTCTAATCACCCAAGGACTTGTTCAAGAAGTACGAAATGAGTTGCATTTCATGTTTAATTATCTTCTTGAAAGATTGGACCAAATCAACAAGTCTACTCATCCCTAGACTCAAGCACATTGTTGCTTCTTAAGCTTTGGTCACTTATTAGTATTAGTAGAATATGGCTAAATCATTCTCTTAGTTTTTAGAGATTTGTTGATCATCTCTTATGTTTTATTGAATGATAGTTTACTTGCCATATTGCATTGAGTATATGTTTGTTGGTTGAATACATATCTCATTTTGATGTTAACATTACTTGTTACATCACCATTGCTGAATTTAATCATCAGCTATACGGATCCCTCAAAATTGCCTAGACGGATCCCTACTAGGAGGGAACCGTGGGATCCGTGAGACAGAAAACTATTTTTCTACTAACTTGGATCACATATGCAGGAAATTGTGCATTATACTTGTTTTCTAACCTTTGTTTTGTAGTTATTCAATCTACACTTGAAGTCTTTTGACACCCTAAAGCTAGGGGAGCTTTGTGTCAAAACAATACATTGCAAATTACTTGCAATATTAGGATTACATTTCTCAACATCCCTTTGCAAAATTGCAATCATCAAGGGGGAGCACATTCGTCACTTAGACGAAATCTTTTGCAAACTTAGTTGCAAACAAACTAGATTAGTATTACTTTCTTGACGCCCTTACCAAGGGATGGACTCGTCAAGGGGGAGTAAAGATGAGATCCTTTCCCGTTACTTGCTCTCTACCTCTTTTTATTTCTTTCACATGTTTTTCTTAAAAACAATGTGTTGCTTTCTTTCAAGGCTCTTTTTGTTTCTACAAAAAGGGGGAGAAGAAAGTAAAAACTACAAATTCAAACTTTTACGAATTTTAGCTTTTCCTAAGAATAATTTTATGTTTTGTCATCAACAAAAAGGGGGAGATTGTTAATACAAATAAGCCTTAAAAACGTTTATTTACATTTTACGATCTTCTAATGTTTTGTCGATAACAAACGTAAAATCATTTTAACGAAACAAATAAAATACGTAAATGGTTTGAACTAATAGTTTCTAACATATTCACATTTTCACATAAAACACTAAAACAAGTATAAGTGATTTTATGATTTAATATTACATATGTACAACAACTAGTGTTTACATATATGGGTAAAATATACACATAACTAGTATGTAGTATATTGGGTAATATAAATGGGTAGAAACTTAAGTATCATAACCCATTGGGTAAATACATTGAATGTAGTTGGGTACAACCCAAAGCCCATGACCCATGGAGCTTGACCCATAACCCATTGCATGACATCATGCTTATATCATATATGGATAATATCCATAACCCATGGTATTGACCCATACCCAATGTCTAGATACATTGAACCCTTGGTGAGCACTCAAGAGAATGTCTAGATACATTGAACCCTTGGTGAGCACTCTAGAGATACATTGTATCTAGCTAAAGACCCATGGATCAACCTATGACCCATGACCCATAACCAAAAATACCCATGGGCAAAGAGGAGCGTTCCACGGATCCCTGGCTTTGTGCTAGCCGGATCCCAAGTGGAAGGGATCCGTGGGATCCGGGGAACAGTAGTGTTTCTCTTCTATAAATAGTGAGCCATTTCTTCCTTTTAGCTCACCATTTTCACACATACTCTCTCCAAGTATTATATCTCTCTAACATCAGATCCAAGAGATCTATGTAGTTTGTCTTTTGTTTTTGTGTGATCTTCTAGGTTCCTCTTAAAGGCAAGATCACCACCTTTGAAGTCGAGCAAGCTCAAGTCCAAGAGTTGCCATGCTTCCTCATCATCAAGGCTACTGAAGTCTTCTTGTTGATGATTCTTTTCTTTCTTCTAAGAAGTGTAGTGTTGAAGACATTAGTGAAAGATGTCTCAAGGGTCAAGACGAAGACATTAGTGAAAGGTGTCGATCGTCCATATTGTAGGCATTAGTGAAAGGTGCCTAGAAGCCAAGTTACAAGACATTAGTGAAAGGTGTCTTGAAGATATAGCCACAAGACATTAGTGAAAGGTGTCTTGAAGATCTAGCTAAAGGCATTAGTGAAAGGTGCCTTAGATGTACAATCGATATGGTGTGTTTCGATGTACAAGATAGACTAGTACTAGATCCAAGGATGGTGATATCCTTGATGGTGTTGTAACAAGGATTAGATCTCCTTAAGATTAGGTGTTGTGTTGTGATGGGTATTAGTTCCTCCATGGTAATGGAACTAGGTGCTTAGCCTAGTACCTAATAAAGGGTAGGCGACGTTGTGTAGGTGTGGTTCACCTTGGAGTGAAAGAACCCGGTGGTTAGCCTAGCACCGTATAAAGGGTAGGCGACGTTGTGTTAGGTGTGGTTCGCCTTGGTGTGAAAGAACTCGGTATTTAGCTTTGTACCGGAAAAAGGTTAAGCGACATTGTGAAGGCTTCTCCGCCATAAGGAGTTGGTGTAGTGCTTACGAACTCTCGAGTAGGTGACTCGGGGAGTGGAGTAGGGCAAGGAATGTGTCCTTGTAGCCGAACCACTATAAATAACTTGTGTCATGGTGATGTGCTTTTTACTCTTTATCTTTCATTACACGTTTATATATCTATCTATCAACGTCCAACATAAACAACCAAATAGATTGACATATGTCGATCTAAATATTTAAAAGGAAGTTTTAAATTAGTAAAACTATTCAACCCCCCCTTCTAGTTTTCCACATATAGTTTTGGACCATTGGCGATTTTGGAAACACATTTTATGTTATCGATTGATGGTTATATATGAAATTATGTTTAGCGAATTTGTGTTGTTGTCACAAAACAAAAAACGGATAAAAAAATTTGTTCTTTTTTTGAAAATACAATTTTAATATCAAAAATTTTAAAAAAAAAAACTTGCGGGAAAACACCTTTGTTTTCTACAAAATGTTTTGTGAAAAAACAAAGAAAATTACAAAACAAATTTTAGTTGTTTTCCTAGTTTTCCTTTGTAATCCCCAACCCTCCTTCTTCTTCTTCATCTGTTTTTGTCCATTTTTTTACCTTTTAGTCCGTTTTTCTTACATTTTGTCTATTTCCTTACGTTTTTGTTTGTTTTTGTACTATTTCAACATCTAGAAAATTTTTCAAAAATTTTTCAAAAAGAAAAAAAATTCGAAAAGAAATTTCCAAAAAAAATTGAAATTTTTTCGCAAATTTGAAAAAAAAATTCCAAAAATTTTGAAAAAAAATTGGAAAAAAAAATTCCGAAAAAAATTTTAAAAAAAAATCCAATTTTTTTTCCTAAATACTTTTAACAAAAATATTTGTTTCGAAATTTGGACATATTGAAAAAAAAATTCGAAAATAATTTTTTTTCAAAATGTCCAAATTTCAAAAAAATTACTTTTGTAAAAAGAATTTCGAAGAAACAATTTAGAAAAAAAAATCCAATTTCTTTTTTTTTTTTTTGAAAAAAAAAGTATTTACGAAAAAGAATTTTGAAATTCTTTTTTACAAAATAATTTTTTTTTCAATGTGTCCAAATTTCGAAAAAAAAATTTGTAAAAAGAATTTCGAAAAAAAAATTTAGAAAAAAAATTTCTATTTTTGAAAAATTATTTACGAAAAAAAAATTGGAATTTTTTTTTTCAAATTTATTTTCGGAAATTTTTTTTGCCATTTTTTTTTCAAATTTTTTTTTGAAATTTTTTTTATTTCAAATTTGCATTTTTTTTGGAAATTTTCTTTTTAAATTTTTTCAAAATTTTTTCTCTTTGAAAAAAATTTTCAATATGTTGAAATAGTATAAAAACAAAAAAAAACGTAAGAAAACAGACAAATGTAAGAAAAACGGACAAAAATGTAAAAATGGATAAAAACGGTCAAAAACGAATAAAAATAGACAAAAAATAAGAAAATTGATAAAAACGGATAAAAATCTAAAAAAGAGTAAGAAAAAATGAACAAAAACATATGAAAACCGATAAAAACGTAAGAAAAACGGATAAAAACGTAAGAGAACAGGTGAAAAAGTATAAAAATGGACTAAATCTGAAAGTCAATAGCCATAAGGACCATTACTGTAACTTTTTTAACTGAAAAAAAAGTTAAGGGGATGACCGGTGGAAGTCAACGCACGGCACAGGGATCATTTCTGCCAATTTTCAAACTTTGTGACCTGGTAACCTACTAGTTCCCGGTCATATTACGTACATCGTTCTAAATTTGAAAGTATTTTGCGCACAATGGTAATTTTCAAAGTTCATTGCGTACATCGTCTGTTTTGAAAAACTATGTTGCGTATATTTAACTTTCACCCATATGCTTATTACTTAAAATATCATAATATCGTTTAGGCTCGCGAGCCCAAACAAGCTTTGTATGTAAAGCTCGAGCTCGGGCTCGAGCTTTTTTAGGCTCGGCTCGTTCGAGCTTTTACCGATCCTATCCCGAGCTTTTTACGAGCGGCTCGGCTCTTCCACCCCTAGATATTAGTACTCTTTTAAATGGATATTAATACCCCTATTAATTTTTTCATTTATTATTATTATTATTTTAATTTTTTCTTTTAATTTTTATTATTTTATTTATATAATGTACGAAAAGTTAATTGTAACACCCCCAAATCTCGATTCAGCGGAAGACTTAATCAAGTTTTCGGGGCGTTACATGGATTGGCACACACGACACGAGTATAACAAACAAGATAGTCATATTATCATTAAAAAACCAATCTCAAATTTAATTATCCAAACAATAATCCCAAAATGTAAATAAAAGGCCCAAACATGATTTATAAAATAGGTCCCCATAAATTATCAGAGTTTGATTATGATCCTTGAACCATGCCTCCTTGCCAAGCTTTCACAGAACAGGCACTCCAAACATCACTTAAATACGTGAGAAAGACATGCTAAAAGGTCAGCTAATGTTGGTGAGTTCATAGGTTTAAATTCAAGTTTAAAATAGTGGACCTGTAGCAGTTTATTTGCTATGAGAGACCAAAGATAGATACACATCATCACATCAATCACATACCAATATCACAATCACAATATCAACAATATCATATCCGACGTCATAGTAGGTAGGTAGGGCCCTAAGCGACGCTAGCCAGCCTAGTCGTAGCAAAGTCTAGAACCATTTGCTAACCCTGGACTAGGCCGAGGTAGAAGTCTATACTTAGCTAGGCAATATGTTATAGCAATTATTATTGCTACCCTAGACTAAGGCAACAGCTACCACATATCTATCTAAACAGTCAAGCACATAAGCAAATCAAAATAGTTTAAAAGGTCCAAAAATAGTAGCATGATTCTCACCCCAAATTAGTTAAAAACATAGATAAAAGTGGGGCTATGAAACTCACCTCAAGCAAGCAACGCACAATTAAACACTAGCAAGAAGATAACAACTAATCACGGCTCAGCAACTATCGACTCGGCACAACCTATTAATGTTAACCAATTTTAATATATATTTCCCAAAATCAACGTTATCTACCCCAATGTATTCCTTTTCTTTATATCCAAAAATGTCTTGTTTCACCGTTTAGTCCTAGCGTTTGGTATCATCGTGTGTGTGTATCGACTCAACATGATATCATGAATGCACTCAAACAACCACAATGTGACTCAATGCAACACAATAAGACGTCTAAGCGATAAGCTCCATAGTCCAATAGGTTTCGGAATAAATAGTAGACCTTATCGAATTCGTCAACTCGATAAAATCAATCATTTATTCGTGTCGCTTATTATCCCATAAACCGGCCGCATCCTAACGAGTCATAAGGATAATTCACCCATTAATAACGTTATCCACCGTAACTAGCTGGCTCTTATTAGAATCGTCAACCTAATAAGTCCGCTACCCACGAGGATCGACGCTATTAATGTTAGGTCATCCGTAACCCATGCACACAACATAAATAGAATTAAATAATTGAAACTAGTATTAAATGCTCATAAATGGCATATTCCAATAAACGTGCACTCTAAACAATAAATACTTTTTAATTATAAAACCTTTCCATTTTATGTTGTTAATTCCCATTTAAAATAGTAAATAACAAGACAAGTCTTATTATCTATAGTTTTGGTATAAAAACCTTTTATTATTTATGTTTCACCATTTATTATTCATGTTTATATATATATTTATTACGTCAAATTCAATATAAGTCTCATATCGTTATTCGTTTCGAGTTCACAAGCACGAGTCATGACTTCTCGGCTTTTAATCAATCTATAGTCCAAAATATACTAAAGTCCATGTTACGGCGTTGTCAGGGTCAACTATGACTAAAAAGTTAAAGTAACACCGACGTTGCTCAAAGTTGACAATTTATAATATAAGTCCAAGTAAATAATCAAAATAGCGCAACTCAATCTCAAATCAACCCAAATCAATCTCGTCATCCAATCAATCTGCCAAATATGCCCGAAACCAATGTTAAGACCCTAATGGTCATGACATGGTCACGGTTAAGACCACGTGAACCAAACAAGCTCTAGAAGCTTTTTGGCCTCACGTGTCTCATCCAAAACCCAACAACAACAACCAACAAGATACCACAACAACCCGACCCGGACCCGTGGTCCATATGGGTTACGTACGCCACACCACCATGACCCATCGTGGGTCTTGTGGTTCGTACGCCTCAACAAGCACAACCAAACACTCCCAAATGGCTTTTACAACAACCAAACACAATCAATCAAACTCCAATCAACATCCAAACATCAAACCCATCAACTAATATAAACCCATCATATGAAACTATGCCTAAAATGCAAAAACCCAACAATATGATACAACACACGATACCAAATCACTAGCTACATGTAAATTAGTTTTAGACTCATGTTTCACCCAAAACCCACTAAATTCGAGCCATGTACGAGCCTAAGGAGACCCATACGTGGCTTTTCACAGCTCACACGAGCTTGACCCACGTTCCATTTACCTTTTCTCAACCCGATCTACAAGATTTAATGAAAACCCTAGAATCACGAATCGTTTTGTAAGATTTGGAGATGTTAATGAAGGCTTCTATAGGAGATATATATATGGATGGAAAGAGGAAAGAGAGATCTACAAGATGGTGGTGGAGGTGAGATACCACTCGCCGGAGAGTGGCCGGAAAATGGCCGGAAGGTGGCCGGATTTTATAAGGGGCGGCTAGGGTTTATATTTTAGGGTTAGGGTTTGTAGAGAGAGAAAGTGGTGTTATGCGTGTGTTTTAGAGAGAGAAGTAAACTAGGATTATGAGGTGGGATGGGGCTTTTATACTTGGACTCAAGGACCTCAAAAATAATTAAATTGGTTGGAGGGGGCGCCGGCCAAGGGATTTTTGGGGGGCCAAAGTCATGATTTTTGTAAAACTATTTCGTTTACCCAATCCCGAGCTCATATATTATCCTACGAGTGTCCCACGACGTTCCTTCGACTTTCTATTATGTTTATTTATGTTTTTCCACGAGTTTTGACTATTTATTTGTCAAGTTCCGAGTTACGGTTTAAAAGTTACGTTATTTCTTGTTTTAGGATTTTATTGTGCCGAATCGAATAGTGCCTAACAAAAAGAGTTAAAACTCACACGATAACTCATACGATAATAAAATAAATCATAAAAACCAATAAACGATATCAAATCAAGTCATGGTCGATAAAAATAGTTATAAAGGCAAATACTCGGTTTAGTTTAACGTAATGCGGTTACCTAAAATAGAATCCCTAATTGCTAGTTGTCACAGCCTCCCGGCCTCAGAAGAAACCCGTCCCGGGTTTCACTCCGAGTTGCTTTGTGTCATGAAGAGTTTAGGGTACTTCCTACAGAATACAACCTCACGTTCCCACGTGAACTCCGGTCCATGTCGGGAGTTCCAACAAACTTTGATAATTGGAATACGGCTATGCTTCAGCCGTTTAACCTCACGATCCATGATCTCTATCGGTTCCTCAACGAAATTCAACTTCTCATCAATATGGATATCTCTTAACGGCACAACTATGTTTTCCTCTGAAAGACACTTCTTAAGATTACTAACATGAAAGACATTGTGTACACTGCTCAATTCCGAAGGTAGCTCAAGACGGTAAGCTACTGGTCCGATTCTTTCCAGGATTGGAAAGGGACCAATATATTGTGGATTGAGTTTTCCACGCTTTCCAAGGAGAAACCTTTAACATAACACGATCTCCAACCTGTAACTCTAAGGGTTTACGTCTCTTATCGGCATAACCCTTTTGTCTATCTCGAGCGGTTTGTAAACGATTACGGATCTGAACTATCTTCTCAGTGGTTTCTAGGACAAGTTCGGGACTGGTAAGCTGACTCTCGCCAACTTCAGCCCAACAAACAGATGAGCGACATTTTCGGCCATATAATGCCTCAAATGGAGCGGCTTTAATGCTAGAATGATAACTATTGTTGTAGGAGAATTCGGCCAAAGGGAGATGTCTCTCCCAGGCTTTGCCGAAATCGATGACACAGGCTCTAAGCATATCCTCTAAGGTCTGAATGGTTCTTTCGCTCTGACAGTCGGTTTGAGGATGATAAGCAGTGCTCATATCCAGGTTTGTTCCTAAGGCTGACTGCAAGGATCTCCAAAAGTGGGATGTAAAACGGCTATCTCGGTCGAAAATGATAGATACCGGTACTCCATGACGCGATACTATCTCCTTGATATACAGCCGAGCGAGCTTGTCGAGACTATCGACCTCGCTAATGGCCAAGAAGTGAGCAGACTTAGTCAGACGATCTACGATTACCCAGATAGCGTCATTCCCGCTAGCTGTTCTCGGTAATTTGGTGATAAAGTCCATGGTAATTCGCTCACATTTCCATTCTGGGAGTTCGGGTTGAACTAAGAGTCCTGAGTGTATCTAGTCACCAACTGACATACTGAGCTATGTCGGCTTTCATGTTAGGCCACCAGTAGAGCTTCTTCAAATCCTGATACATCTTATCGGCTCCGGGATGAATAGAGTATTTTGACTTATGCGACTCGTGCATAATCAACTCACGGATTACGCCATGAAATGGTATCCAGCTTCTGTCTCTGAAGCATAAGGTTCTGTTGGAACGCTTCAAGAATCCGTTTTCACTTTCTACCATTCCATGCAGATTCTCATAAGGACGGTTCTCTTCCGTCAATGCCGCAGCTTGGGCGGCTAAGATTTGAGATGGGAGAGGCGAACTAATGGTCATTCCTAGGGATCGAACGAGTAAAGGTGGAATGTTCTCCTTACGGCTGAGGGCATCTGCCACTACATTGGCTTTACCGGGATGATAACAAATCTCACAGTCATAATCACTGAGCAACTCTAACCAACGATGTTGTCTCATATTCAACTCCTTCTAATCTAAGATATGCTTCAGGCTCTTATGGTCGGTAAACACTACACACTTGGTTCCATACAGATAATGTCTCCAGATTCTAAGGGCAAACACTACAGCACCTAACTCTAGATCATGGGTGGTGTAGTTTTTCTCATGTTTCTTAAGTTGTCAGGAGGCATAAGCTATCACCTTCTCCCGTTGCATCAACACAGCACCTAAGCCTTTATCCGAAGCGTCGCAGTACACGACAAAATTTTCGCTTCCTTCGGGCAAAGCTAGGATGGGTGCACTACACAACTTCTCCTTCAGAAGTTGGAATGCTTCTTCTTCCTTTTCTCCCCATTCATACTTAACGTCTGTATGCGTCAGTTTGGTCAGCGACTTAGCTATTTTGAAGAATCCCTCAATGAACCTCTTGTAATAGCCTGCTAGACCTAGAAACTGGAGGACTTCTGATGGGTTCCTAGGGGCTGCCCATTCCTTAATGGCCTCAATCTTGGCTGGGTCAACATGAAATCCTCGACTATCTATCACGTGACCTAAGAATTGCACGGACGGAATCCAAAATTCACACTTAGAGAATTTTGCATACAGATTCTCTTCTCTCGACAACTCTAAAATGAGCCTCAAATGCTCTTCGTGCTCCTCTCTACTCTTGGAGTATATCAAGATGTCGTCTATGAATACTATCACAAACTTATCCAGATATGGCTTACATACTCGGTTCATGAGATCCATGAAAACCGCTGGCGCGTTGGTCAAACCAAACGACATCACTTGGAATTCATAGTGCCTATAACGAGTCCTAAACGCCGTCTTAGGGATATCTTCCTCTCGAACTCTAAGTTGGTGATAACCAGATCGTAAGTCGATCTTCGAAAAAACACTAGCTCATTGGAGTTGGTCAAATAGGTCGTCTATTCTAGGTAGCGGGTATTGATTCTTCACCGTCAACTTATTCAACTCCCTATAATCAATGCACATCCGAAACTATCCATCCTTCTTCTTCACAAACAACACCAGTGCTCCCCACGGTGACAAACTTGGTCGAATGAATCCCTTCTCTGACAACTCTGCCAACTATTTGGACAGTTCCTCTAATTCTCTCGGAGCAAGTCGATAGGGTGCCCGGGCTACGGGTGCAGCACTAGGTATAAACTCAATTTGGAATTCCACTTGTCGGACAGGTGGAATCCCTGGCAGATCGTCGAGAAACACATCCGGAAACTCTCTAACGACGGGTACATCATTAAGGTGTCTTTCACTCTTCTCCTAGCTTTTCTTTTCAGAAATCCGAGCCAAGAAAAGACAACCTCCTCTATCTATGTACTTCTGGGCCTTAATACAAGAGATGATGCTCAATCGGGAGGGACCTCCATAGTCGCTCCGATCTCCTTGTATGCTCAGAACTTTTCCGCCACACGGTACACGCACTATCTTCTCATCGCAGATGATGTGTGCACCGTTCTTTGACAACCAATCCATTCCAATGATGACGTCAAAACTTCCTAAGGTGACTGGCAATAGGTCTATGCTAAACGGGTGGTCTAGGAAACTCAAGGTACAACCTCGGATTATAGTTTCAATCATTTCCCTATTTCCGTTAGCTAACTCCACATCATAACTTAACCCTAAAGGTGTTGGGGAAATTCCTAGTAATGGCATAAAGGTGGTGGATACGAAACTCATATCGGCACCAGTATCAAATAGTATGGAAGCATAGCGATTATTGAGAAGGAACGTACCCGTAACTACGTTAGGGTCCTCACCAGCTTCCTTCCCAATAGCATACACACGCGTTGTTCCCATGTCTCTCTGCTGATTCCTAGCACCCTAATTCCCTTGATTCCCTACAACCTCTCGCTTCACACGGTTTAAGCCATTACTTCCCACACCTTGGTTAACAAATCCTCCTCCATTACCGGGGTTTCCCTTCATCCACGACTCTCGGAACTCATTCTTGTAGTGCCCTTTCTTCCTGAATCCAAAACAGGTGACAGTGGCCTTCCAGTCCGCTCTTTGTGCAGTTTGAGTCACAGCAAGTGGACGGGACCTACAGTCCTTGGCCATGTGTCCTACCTTAGAGCAATTCCTGCACTGTCCATGGTGGTGTCGATTGCAACGACAACATAAGGGCTTGCTACCTTCATAACCCTTCTTCTCTCCATTTCCTATGGCGAACACCCTGGTTGTCTCTTGCCGTTTGTTGCCATTCCCTTTAACAACCTCATTCCTCTTCCTCTTATCACTCTTACCCTTGTCTCCTCCTTCTAACACATAAGAGTCCATCAAACGCTAAGCCACGGTAATTGCCTCATGCAAGTTAGCTGGCTTCGCAGTGATGCCATCATTCCTAGTAGCTAAAGGTAATCCATCAGTATACCTCTCAATCTTAAGGGCTTCAGTGTGAACCATTTCTGGGCAAAGCAGTGACAACTCTTGGAAACAACGATTGTAGGTCGTCATGTCGGTACCCTTAACCTTATGGTTCCAGAACTCAATCTCTAACTTCTTAACTTCATTCCTAGGATAATAAGTCTTGATCAGGAGAGCCTTAAACTGGGTCCAAGTCATGCTATAAGCTACATCACTTCCTAAGGATCTGCGATAGTTGTTCCACCAGGTCAATGCTTCATCCTTCAAGGTAAATGTTGCATACTTAACCTTACAATTCTCTTCACAGTTGATAACGGTAAACACAGACTCAGTTTTCTCCATCCACCTTGTTAGGTAAACCACTCCCTCAGTTCCTCCAAACTCGATGGGACCACAGAATCGGAACTCTTTGTAGGTACAACCTCGAGCTCGATTAAGCGGTGGGGTTCCATCAGAGGTGTTAGAGAGATTAGACTTAGCTAGCAGTTCAGCGACACGCTGCGTCACAAGTTGGTCGATGTGGGCTGGGTTCAAAGGCAGAGGGTTTTGTGGAATAGGACCATTCTCAGCACGGTCGTTCACATTCGGGTTTTCTACAGCTGGGTTATCAGTATTCTGGTTCTCAACAGGTGGAGTGGTCGGGGTCGGACGACGACCTCAACGGACAGGGTTAACCACAACAGCAGGAGCTGCTCGGTTGGTCCTAGGCAGGTTTCGTCTTGGTGCCATTAATCTGAAGGTTAGAATAACAGTTTCATAAGACTAGGTTTGGTTCCAAGGATCACCGAATAACGCACGAATACATAATCAAGGCTAAAAAGGATAACACTACATCATAACGAAACAACTAGAGATCAAATAGAAACTAAAGGATGCACATTCTAATAACCATAACTCATAGGTTCCAAATTGGAATACATGAAAGGATACGGAGAAATCAAAAACGATCCTAACAACGATACTAACAAGATAACTAGGATAGATCTACATCTCGAACTAGAGACTACTCAGTTTCAAGATGGTATAATGCCATGAATCTAACACAATCTAGCCACGATCACAAATACCTCTAACGGATCTCCTAACTTCATCCATTACTCTCCCAAGGTATGAGATCTCAAGATGCTAAGAGCTGCAATCTCTCTTCAGATCCGCAACTTCTCTCTCTAGCGTGCCGACCTTGCGCTGTAGCGCTTGGTCTGCCCCTCGGGCTGTCGCGAGCCTTCTCCACAGGTCTCCTACCAGGTCAAAGAGCTCCGACATACCCTCTATCAAGATCGTAATCCTCCCAACTACCGCATCCATATCTGCTCTCAAATCCTCTACACTAGCCCTCGATACTCCAACCAATCGATCTGTCAACTGACTAAGCCTAACACCCTGGGATGTAATCCTCTCCCAAATCAGACCCGTCTCCCCATACTCCTCGGGATCTGAAGCAATCTCTGATGGTATCTCTGAACCTAGTGGTCTACCTATCTCAGGTGAGTAGGGTGGTGAGTCAATGTCAAAAGGCTGCCCAGGAGAATCAGACAAAGCTAAAGGAGAGCCTGGTCCTGGAGAATGCGCAGAATGCGCAGGACTCTACAATAGAGGAGTACCCCTTTCTGGGATATCCTCATCATCCTCCTCCTGAGGATCCTCATCCTCATCTACATACTCCTCCTCAATCTCATGCTCCTCCTCGATCTCATGCTCTTCCTCACCCCCATCTTCAGAGGGAGAGTCCATGAGTCGAAGTCTCTATGTGGGTGAATCCTGGGGTGGTACAGTAAGGGATCTAGGTCTTCTAAGACATGGTGATGCTGGTGGTGATGACAGAAGAGAGTGAGTTGCTAGGTGAATGGGTGATGATGGTAGTCGCACGGACATGCGGGCAGTACTATGAGTAATTCTAGGAGTCTGGGCTCGTGCTAAGACCTGATGCAAAATGAGATGCCTAGATGAGCTAGGGCGATCTGATGATGATGATGAACTAGAGTGACGGGCAATCACATAGGGATCACCCTGCGCAACAGTCATGGGAGTTAATGTTGGGGAACTAGCAGTAGCAAGGACATCCTCAGACACATCATAAGCTAGTGAAGGCATGGTCTGTGACAATGGCATAGGGTAGGTATAAGTGTTTTGAAAACGACTAGTTCTAATAAGCGCATCAACTCAACCAAAACATATATCACATAATGAAAGCTTTAAAATAAAGGTACCGCATTACTCAAAATATGCCTTTAAATAAAACACATAAGTTCTATTCTATCACATGATTCACGCATCATATAATCCCAAATCAAATCAATCATATAATGAAGCTCATAATCCCAAAATCATAACATATCAATAATCCAAATCAAATCCATAATATCTCGACAATCAAATCACATTTACCCAAAATCAATAATCATAACTCAAAACATAACATCACAAATAAACAATTCACAATTCGTAATATCTCATAAATCAAATTGCAGTTCATACCATAATCAAATAAGGAAGCTTCGGCTTGGCAGGCGGGCATGCGTCGATCGAGGATCAATTTTCTTAAAAAGTGGTTATAGTTTAGGTTTTATTAAATACCTAGTTTTCTATAACCTTGGCTCTGATACCAATCTGTAACAACCCCAAATTTTGGTACAGCGGAAGACTTAATCAAATTTTTGGGCTGTTACACGGATTGGCACAGCATACGAGTATAGCAAACAAGATAGTCATATTATCATTCAAAAACCAATCCCAAATTTAATTATCCAAACAATAATCCCAAAATGTAAATAAAAAGCCCAAACATGATTTATAAAATAGGTCCTCATAAATTATCAGAGTTTGATTATGATCCTTGAACCATGCCTCCTTGCCAAGCTTCCACATAACACGCACTCCAAACATCACTTAAATACCTGAGAAAGACATGCTAAAAGGTCAGCTAACGCTGGTGAGTTCATAGGTTTAAATTCAAGTTTAAAATAGTGGACATGTAGGAGTTTATTTGCTATGCGAGACCTAAGATAGATACACATCATCACATCAATCACATACCAATATCACAATCACAATATCAACAATATCATATACGACGTCATAGTAGGTAGGTAGGGCCCTCGCACAGTCGTAGCAAAGTCTAGAACCATTTGCTAACCTTGGACTAGGCCGAGGTAGAAGTCTATACTTAGCTAGGCAATGTGTTATAGAAATTATTATTGCTACCCTAGACTAAGGCAACAGCTACCACATATCTATCTAAACAGTCAAGCACATAAGCAAATCAAAATAGTTTTAAAGGTCCAAAAATAGTAGCATGATTCTCACCACAAATTAGTTAAAAACATAGATAAAAGTGGGGCTATGAAACTCACCTCAAGCAAGCAACGCACAATTAAACAATAGCAAGAAGATAACAGCTAATCACGGCTCAACAACTATCGACTCGGCACAACCTATTAATGTAAACCAAGTTTAATATATATTTCCCAAAATCAACGTCAATGTATTCATTTTCTTTATCTCCAAAAATGTCTTGTTTCACCGTTTAGTCCTAGCGTTTGGTATCTTCGTGCGTGTGTATCTACTCAACATGATATCATGAATGCACTCAAACAACCACAATGTGACTCAATGCAACACAATGAGACGTCTAAGCGATAAGCTCCATAATCCAATAAGTTTCGGAATAAATAGTAGACCTTATCGAATTTGTCAACTCGATAAACTCAATCATTTATTCGTGTCTGATAACGCTACACGCGTCGTTCGGGGTCAAAGGAACTTCCTTTTCTTCGAGCAAGTTTTATAACACCCTTGGCAGTGAACCTAATCGTTGTAGTGTAGTATTAGGGTAAGCCACGGGTATTGATATCGTTCTCTAGGGGAATAGGAATGCTAGTGGGAAGTTACTACGCTAAGGTTGGGGTTGAGGAAGATTATTTTTTATCTTTTTATGTTTTTTAGGAAATTGAAAGGTATGAATCTCGGGGTTTGGATTTGGGGGTTGGTATTTCTACCGATTACTCTACTTATCTAATTATCTAATCTAAGGTGTATGTAGTCTATGCCTAATTATTGTGTGCTCGTATGATAGTTTAAAGATGTGTTTACTTAGGTTTTACTACTCCTTAATTATCTCCTATTGGTGGTTGAATTGTCATGTCCTTATTCTTAATTGCGTCGTGTGTCTAAAGTTGTAGGGTATGCGTTTCTCCCTAACTCTTTGAACTTACCAAAGGGTCTCGTCTACAAAACCCACTAGGGATAATAAACTCTTACTCTAAGGCACTCTTTGGATGGTTTAGCTTACAACTACTCAAGGAGTTATATTCTAAGGTTTACAAAGATTTAATCAAGCATTAAGTATACAACGAATGACCTATCGCATTACTAGATCATTAACAAACTAAGATAAGAGACAACCAATCAATATTCCATAATTAAGTTTCATATTCCCTAAGCAAACACAAAAGTAAATTAGCCGGACATGGAGAACATGCAAGCATACACACAAATAATCAAAGACATAATTGTATTAATGAAGTAAAGCACTTATCTTGATGTAAGATAGGGTTTGGAACCCTAAAATACTGTACAACACAGCCTTGGTTCGGTTTAGGTTTTTACTCCAAAAGACTACACACAAATCCTGAAAAATTCGGATTCTATATATAAGATTACACATGCGACGGCGTCACCTTATGTTTTGTGACGCCGTCGGATCGCCGTCGTTAGGGTTTCGTCTTGGCCACGTTAGACTTGCGACGGCGTCACCTTATTCTTGTGACGCCGTCCTCCCGACGCCGTCGGATTGAATCTAGGCCGTCTCAGTTGCGATGGCCTACTCTTTTATAACTTGACGTCGTCACTTGAAAATAAGAGTTTTGGCTTCGTCCGTCACAAAATCCTCCGACGGCGTCGCAGATAAGCTGTGACGCCGTCACCTTATGTTTTCAGCAGCCTGAGTGTCTCGATTCTTGACTTTGGCCATTTTCTTCGTATATTCGCACCTTTTCGTCCAAATAAGTGCCATTACAGCAATTTTCCTTCAAGAGACCTAAAAATTGAAAATGAACGATATTAAGTAATAACGGATACAAAAGTGATCAAATAAGGGCTTAAAAGACCCCTCAAAAAGGTACCTTTTAAAACCTTATCAGTGTCGCTTATTATCCCATAAGTCGGTCGCATCCTAACGAGTCATAAGGATAATTCACCCATTAATAACGTTATCCAACGTACCTAGCGGGCTCTTATTAGATTCGTCAACCTAATAAGTCCGCTACCCACGTGGATCGACGCTATTAATGTTAGGTCATCCGTAACCCATGCACACAACGTAAATAGAATTAAATAATTGAAACTAGTATTAAATGCTCATAAATGGCATATTCCGATAAACGTGCATGCGAAACAATAAATACTTTTTAATAATAAAACATTTCCATTTTATGCTGTTAATTCCCATTTAAAAATAGTAAATAACAAGACAAGTCTTGTTATCGATAGTTTTGGTATAAAAACCTTTTATTATTTATGTTTCACCATTTATTATTCATGTTTATATATATATTTATTACGTCAAATTCAATATAAGTCTCATATCGTTATTCGTTTCGAGTCCACAAGCACGAGTCATGACTTCTCGGCTTTTAATCAATCTATAGTCCAAAATATACTAAAGTCCATGTTACGGCGGTGACGGGGTCAACTATGACTAAAAAGTCAAAGTAACACCGGCGTTGCTAAAAGTTGACAATTTATAATATAAGTCCAAGTAAATAATCAAAATAGCGCAACTCAATCTCAAATCAACCCAAATCAATCTACCAAATATGCCCGAAACCAATGTTATGACCCTAATGGTCATGACACGGTCACGGTTAAGACCACGTGAACCAAACAAGCTCTAGAACCTTTTCGGCTCCACGCGTCTCATCCAAACACCAACAACAATGTGACAACTGGCAATTTAGGGAGTCTATTTTAGGTAACCGCATTACGTTAAACTAAACCAAGCTTTGCCTTTATCACTATTTTATCAACCATGACTCGATTTTATATCGTTTATTGGTTTTTACGGTTTATTTCACTATTGAATGAGTTATCGTATGAGTTTTAACTCTATTTGGTAGGCACTATTCGATTCGGCACTAGAAAAGCCTAAAACGAGAAATATTGTAACTTTTAGACCGTAACTCGAAAATTGGCAAATAAATAGTCAAAACTCGTGGAAAAACATAAATAACGATGTTAGAAAGTCGAATGAATGTCGTGGGACACTCGAGGGACAATATATGAGCTCGAGAATGGGTAAACGGGATAGTTTACAAAAAATGACGGCTTCGGCCCCTCAAAAACCATATGGCCGGCAACCCCCCTCCCCACTCCCTATTTATTTTTGAGTCCCTCATGCTCTAGTATATAAAGGCCCTCACTACCTCATTCACCTCTTTTATTTCTCTCACTAAAAACACACACACTCCTCCCTTTCTCTCTCTAACCTCTCTCTAAAAACCCTAAACCTAACCCTAGCCGCCACCCTTAAAAATCCGGCCACTATTTTGGCCACCACTGGTACACCGCCGTGCGTGACCACCCACCTCCACCACCATCTTGAATCTCTCTTTCTCCTCTTTCCAACCATATATTACACGCTTCATTTGGACCACCATAACACCTTCAAATCTTCGAATCAAGAGTCCAATCTTTAGGGTTTCAAGTGGGTTTTGTAATTCGTGTTTGGATAAGGTAAAAGGGACTTGAATACACCTTGTTTGAGCTTTGTAAAGCCACGTATGGCAATAATATGGTTCGACCATATTATGATATTTAGGGCTTTTGGTTTAAACGTGGGATTAAGTCTAATTAACACATAAATAAACATGTAGCTAGTGTTTGGTAAGCATGTGGTGTATCATATTGATGGGTTTTTGCATTTTAGGTCTAGTTTCATGTTTTTGGTTAGAATAAAGGATGGGTTTGGTGTTTGGTTAATGATTGGAGGTTGATTGATTGTATTTGGATGTTGTGGAATTGATTTGGTAGTGTTTGGTTGGGTTTGGCATGGTGTACGAGCCACATAGGGCACGTACGAGTCCCATGGGTTGCGTACTTGACCCACATGGACCTTGGGTCCGGGTCGGGTCGTTTTGCTAGCTTGTTGGTTGATATTGTTGATGTTTGGATGAGACGGTTGGCAACTGTTCTAGAGGTTGCCACGACAGTGCTGGACTAGAGTCGCGGGGCTCGAGTAATCCCTGGATGCGGGATATGGTTATATGGTTGGTAATCCGGGTAGGATCGGTGTGTGCAAACGGTATTTATCTATCTTATGTCTTGCATAGCAACTCAACTCCTACATGTCCACTATGATTTTATGGAACTTAAACCTATGAGCTCACCAGAGTAAGCTGACCTTTTACCATAATTTCTCAGGTATTTGAGAGATGTTTGGAAGGCGGGGTTCAAGGATCATTTCTGACTCTGATAAACTTTGGGGACCTATTTTATTAAATCATATTTTGGGCCTAATATTTATACTTTTGGATTAAATATTTTGAATACTTAAATTTGGGATTGGTTTTGTATGTTAAATGACTATCTTTTTGTTATACTTGTGTGAGATACCAATCCAATAGTAAAGCCCCGAAAACTTGATTAAGTCTTCCGCTGTACTGAGATTTGGGGGTGTTACAGATTGGTATTAGAGCTCAAGGTTATAGAGAATTAGGTATTTTATAAACCCTAAACTATAACCACTTTTTAATAAAATTGATCCTCGACCGACGCACGCCCGCTTGCCAAGCTGAAGCTTCTTATTTGATTATGGTATAAACTGCGATTTGAATTATGAGATGATCTGTTAAGGGATATTGTGAATTGGTTATTGAAACATTATGATTTGGAGATATGATTATTGATTTTGGGTAAAAGAGATGTGATTATCGAGATACTACGGAATTTGATTTGAGTAAACGGTATATTGTGATTTTGGAATTTTGAACTCGATTGATTTGATATGGGATTATGAGATAGAACGAAACTTACGTGTTTTATTTAAAGGCATATTTTGAGAAATGCGGTACCTCTATTTTTAAAGCTTTCGTTATGTGATACATGTTTTGGTTGAGTTGATGCGCTTATTAAAACTAGTTGTTTCGAACGCTTATACCTACCCTATGCCATTGTCACAGACTATGCCTTCACTAGCTTTTGTTAATACAAATAAGCCGTAAAAACGCTTATTTATATTTTACGATCTTCTAATGTTTTGTCGATAACAAATGTAAAATCATTTTAACGAAACAAATAGAGTACGTAAATAGTTTGAGTTAATAGTTTTCTAACACACTTACGCTCTCACATAAAACACTAAAATAAGTATAAGTGATTTTATGATTTAGATACATATGTACAACAACTAGTGTTTACATATTGGGTTAAACATATACTTAAACTAAGTATACTAAAATGGGTAAAAACTAAGTATATGCTAAAATGGGTAAATACTAGCAAATGGTTTTGACCCATAACCCATGGTTTTATATATACCACTTAACCAAGTTCATTGTATCTAGAAAGAAAACCATGGATCAACCCATAACCCATGACCCATGACCCATGACCTATAACCAAAAATACCCATGGGCAAAGAGGAGCGGACCACGGATCCCTAGCGTTGTGCTAGCCGGATCCCTTATGGTAGGGATCCGTGGGATCCGGGGAACAGAAGAGAATTTCCTTTATAAATAGAGAGCCATTTCTTCCTCTCTACATATGTCTTTTACACACATACTTCCCCAAAGTATTCTAACCCTCTAACCTCAGATCTAAGTGATCTATGTAGTTTATCTTTTGTTTTTGTGTGATCTACTGAGTTCCTCTTAAAGGAGAGATCACCACTTCTTGAAGACGTGCAAGCTCAAGTCCATGAGTTGCCATGCTTCGTCATCATCAAGACTACTAAGGTTTTCTTGTTGATAGTTCTTCCTTTCTCTATAGATGTTGGGTTGAAGGCATTAGTGAAGAATGCCAAAAGAGTCAAGATGAAAGCATTAGTGAAAGGTGCTCATCATCCGTGTCAAAGCATTAGTGAAGGGTGCTAAGCGTTGTGTCAAAGGCATTAGTGAAGGATTCCAAAGAATTAAATCAAGTAGCATTTGGGAAGAATGCCTAGGTCGTATAATCGATGAGGTGCATCGTTATACATATATGTATTTGTTTATCTTCAAGGATGGTGATATCCTTGATGGTGTTGTAACATGGAGAAGATCTCCTTGAGATTAGGTGTTGTGTCGTGAAGGGTAGTAGTTCCTCCATAGTAATGGAACTAGGTGCTTAGCCTAGTACCTAATAAAGGGTTGGCGACGTTGTGAAGGATTAGTTATCCTAAGGTGTGAAAGAACTCGGTGGTTAGCCTAGCACCGTATAAAGGGTAGGTGACGTTGTGTTAGGTGTGGTTCGCCTTGGTGTGAAAGAACTCGGTATTTAGCTTTGTACCGGAAAAAGGTTAAGCGACGTTGTGAAGGCTTCTCCGCCACAAGGAGTTGGTGTAGTGCTTACGAACTCTCGAGTAGGTGACTCGGGGAGTGGAGTAGGGCAAGGAAGGTGTCCTTGTAGCCGAACCACTATAAATAACTTGTGTCGTGGTGATGTGCTTCTTACTCTTTATATTTCATTACACGTTTATATATCCATCTATCAACGTCCAACATAAACAATCAAATAGATTGACATAAGTCGATCTAAATATTTAAAAGGAAGTTTTAAATTGGTAAAACTATTCAACCCCCTTCTAGTTTTCCACAATTGGCATCGAGCTTAGTTACCAAGTTTTTTAAAGTATATTGTACTTTAAAGACTTGATACGATCCGTGTATGTTTGAAAACTACAAAGAAAGTTTTTTTTGGTCATATTCTCTTTTAAATCATTTTGTTGGACATTGATAGATGATTCTAATCATTTTTGCTCTTAAGAAATCTTCATGCTAGAATCTCTTCAAAATCTTAATTCAAAGAATAATGAAGTCAACATTCAAGGAAGGATCTAAAAAGTAATCACAACTTATGTACACCAAGTACAAAGGATTACTTTAAAAGCTCATGAAGTATTTTTGGTATTATACCAAAACAAGAAGCATAGAGGTATGTTTTATTCTTCATTAGATAGGTTACATGACTTCCATTTATTGTCATAAGTTCTCTTTGCTTAACTAATCACTAACATCATTAGAAGTCTCTTTCGTCACCTTTCATCTTTTTCAACATAAGAAATGATATTATTTTTTTTCGTCAAACTAACGCCATCATCACATATGAACCCTCGAGATGTAATTCATCATTCAAAAGCAATCCTCATCTAATACCTCCATTTTTTTTGGGCAAGCTAACTTATAAGCATCCTACAAAAATAATACCAAACAACTCGCTTTCTGTCCATAAGCGGATCCCTCTAGTTGTACTAGCCGGATCCCAAATACAAAGGATCCGGGGGAACCGTGGAACAAAACTCAGCTATACGCTTTCAAAAATTCACCACTGATCTTTTTCCCTCTATCCACATAACACTAAAACGACTAAGCTACTGAATCCACCCTCATTGGCTTCCATACTCTCAAGTATTTCTTCCTAGAACATCATTGTAAGTAATTACATTAACTTGTTCAAATTTTCATCATCCTCATCCTATGGTTTATGGTTTCTTAATTTTTAATCAATTAATTTAATTAGGGCTTTTTAAATTAATCATGAAAAGGGGCTTTTAACATAATCACATTGTGTTCACAACATTGTTAATACAAATCAAAACCATAAACCCATTCCAACTAATTTTACCTAATTGGAAAATTTGTATTTTTAGGACCAACCATGCCCAAAGCTACTCAACAAGATCATCATGACACCGTCCACTACATTACTCATTACTATCGTAAAAAGGGGTTGACCAAAACCGACCGTAAAATTTTCAAAAGCCTTGTAAAACGACTTATCCACGAAGGTCGTATAGTCAAGGAATGTTTCCTTGAAGATACCGACATTCGTCAAGTTTTCTCGACAATCAACTTTGATTGTCTCCTTGACATAGATGAACAAATTTGTCCGGTTTTCATTTTGAATTTTACAAAAGCTTTAGGATCATTCGAAACGTCAATGATAGCATTTCAATCGCTTTCATCATCAATAAACAAAACTTCACTCTTCCTCTCAACACCTTTGCTCAAATTCTTCGCATTCCTTGTGAAGGAATTTGTATGTACTCTAAAGATTGGGCAATTAACGCTCAAAACCTTGCACTTGATCCTAAGCCTCTCTATAACACTCCTATTGATGAACCGGAAACCATCCGAGACACTATTTTCAAAATAAGAACCGACCAATCCCGTTTCGACCGAAACAAGAAGCTCATTCACCGTAATCCCTTTCAAATGGAACTTTTCGAAATGCACCCCATGTTTAGAAAATGGGAAGAAATCCTTAGGGAAAAAGTCATTAGCCTAGTTGGAAACAAAGATCATCCAAACGTATGTCTTGTGCAAATGATCTATTGTCTTATCCATCAAAGGTCATTTAATCTTGCCTATTACATGGTAAGGAGAATGGCTGGGGTATTCAAAGCTTCCAACATGGTACTTCCGTATGGTATGCTTCTAACACGACTTTGTAAGTATGTTGGTACATTGCAACCATCTCCTATCAACGATGATCATTATCTTTCCGAGCACGTCATGGTACCTCTTACCAAACGACCCTCTAAACGGTTCATGGTCAATGGAGAGCAACCGGAAGCTCTCTCGGACTCCTCGGCCGGTGAAGAAGAAGATGAAGAAGATGTCGACCCCGTAGCCAACATCAAATTGGAAATCCTTGAATACCACAAACAACTTCCGACCATTCCAAACGAGACCGCGGAATTTAAGCAATTGAGGGGCATGATTCAAAACCTCGCATACAACCTCACTAAGCCATCAAAAAGGAAAAGAAATGATTGACAAAAGAGACAATAGGATTGTGCTTGTTTTCTTTATCTTATGTTTGGATGATTACATTTTAGCACTTTCGGTTTATGATTATTTGGATATTGTCTTTAACTAGTGCTTTGTGATAAACATGCTTGTTTCTACTGTCTATCTGTGGATTTACTAGTGTGCATAAACTGCGCATCATTTCTGTGTAGGTTCTGTGTTGGTTCGATCTGCAGATGTCGGATCCCTAGGATTAGCCTAGCCGGATCCCTCCGTTGAGGGAACCGTGGGATCCGTGACATCGATCGCAATACAGACATTCAGACATCAAAACTGCTTTCTAGATAACATCACATTACCTTAGCATATGATTTTAGAATCCAACTAAGTCCACTTCAAGGATGAGAAAGACTTAGACTCACTAAAGGCTTACTTAAGATCTTAGTCTGATTTTATCAACACATCTAAACTCACCATATTTCCGCTTCAACTACTCACAAACTATTTCTCACCTCTCAAAACACTTAAAGAAGACAAGCTAAGCAATTTTAGGAAATTGCTTCTAGTCATATATATCTCAAGGTAAGACAAAAATTAGTTTTTCAATTCTTGTAATTTTTAAGAATTTTTCTTAATATCACCTCAAGCTAAAATCTGATCACTAGGATAATTTATTATGACTTGACACCTTCATAACTCTTAGTGTTATCCTTGGACATCCATTGGTAGTCATCTTGTCCCATCCCTCTTCCATAAAAAGTAATCATTTGCTATAACACTTATTACCTCTAATCATTCAAGTACCCTTTCATCCTAAACACTTAAGAGAACTGAAACATTCAAAATGAGATAGTCTTTAGCTCCTAGAAACCTCATTTCAAACCTGTCATAACTGCTGAGAGCCGGATCCCTAGGATTAGCCTAGCCGTATCCCTTCAAGGAGGGAACCGTGGGATCCGGGTGACAGTTTATGTGAAACATAGCTAAAACAATCATTTCAACTCATCTTCCTAACTCAAACACTCCATCTCATCTTAAATGAGTTCCTAGATCAGTGAAACTCTGAATCTCAACCTTGTGCATGTTAATCATCACATTTCCAAGAACATTAGTGGATTAAGTCTTAAATGCAATTGCAAAGCTCTTGTCTTTATAACCTATATTGCCAAGAACACTTTAGTCATCAAACACAAACATAATCATCAGCAATTGCAACCATCCTTCTTAGTCATCTCATCATGAGAAAAGCTCCTAGTGCTTACTCATCCACTCAAGAACCACCAAGGAAACTTGCTAGAATCATACACGAAGTTTCCTCAACCGAATCATCTTCGGTTAAGTCCACCAATGCTAGGATTTCCCCTACACCAAGGAAACCAATCAAACTAATTCCCAAGAAGAGTGTTCCCACTAAGATTTCATCACCAAATCCTACTATACCAAACATATCCTTCACAACTCAACCAACATCATTAATGCCTAGAGCCACCTCACAATCATCTCCACACTCTCACAATGTAGAAGATTTACTGATCGGGTCTGAACTGTCAAGTTTATCACACAAATCAACCACTTGTGAATGGTCAACCGTAATAAAATTCAAACAGTCTAAAACCAATACAATTTCCCTTGGAATATAGTGGATTCCCGGGTCGTTAAGTCCCACGGAGACTGAATGGTGTTTAAAACGTTCAGAAGTCGAATGATCACTAAGGATAATGATCAGTAAGGATTGTGAATGATAATTACACTATTGATTGATTGGAATTGTATTTGGATACTGAACTAAAGCACAACAATCAGATTAAACAAATGTGAACGCGTACGTTTAATAAACTACGTAAACTTACAAAATAAAACGTGAGTTTTAAGAAATAAAAGACCTACAAATATGAAAATGATATTTTTACAATCCTAAAAATAAAAGAAAATTATTTTTATAACTATTTATTTAATTATTATTAATTAAAAACTATTTATTAATTATTTAAAATACACTTAAATACAAGAAAATATAAAATTAACCAGGAAAAATGAAATTTTAACTTAGAAAAATCTCAAATATTAGAGAACTAATTTTAAAACTGAAAAGATATTTTTTATGGTTTTATTTATTTTTATTAATTATTTAATGCTTTTAACTATTTTAAATTCTAATAAATACTAAACAAGCTAAGAAAATTATGAAATTTTTTTATATAAATATCTTATGATGACAGAAAACTAAGAAAATTATAAAAACTGAAAATGATGTTTTTAAAAAGCTAAATTCTATTAAATAAACGCTATCACTATTTTTAAAATGATGTTTTTGTGATTTTTCTTTTTGAAAACTATTTAACTACTGATAATAAGCAACTTTAATGAAAACAAAAATTTTACAACTTAAAAATAAGCTATTTGAGAGCTTATTAGCTCAACAGTGAGCTTATGAGTTTATTTTGATGTTAAGCTCAAACAAGCTTACCAGCTAGAACCAAAGTTAGAATAAGATGCAACAAGCTACAAGCTACTTATATGAAGCTAAAAAGCACAAAGAATTATACTGAAAAGCTTAAAATAAGCAAATAAGCACTTGGCTTCTCAATGTTCTAAGACAGTTATGGGACAGAGTTTAAAGGACAAAACAAGTGGGGTCCACAGAGCTTAAGCTCTCAAACTTGGCTGAAACAGATAGCCAGTTGGGTTTTGAGCTTAAAGGAACCAAGAACAACCCTTAGGGTCCACTGATGAGCTTATGACAAGCTTTTGAAAAAGCTTGTAGACACTGAGTAAAGACTCAGGTATATCTTGAGTCGGTGTATACAAGAATTGGGACAAACTAAAAGCTTGTTCTTGCCCTACCAAATAAGCTGCCAAATGGAAAATAAGCACTGGTCCTGTGAAATGGCTAGATTGGCTTTCCAAAAAGCCAAGGTTCATAAGTTGAGGTTCACTAATAAGCTCTTGATGAGCTTGTGAAAAAGGTCACTCAACTGCACAGGGGCACATTTTTAGAAAAGGACTTAAAAGAAACTAAAAAATAAGCAGTTTCATAAGCTAACTAGAAAATATAAAAAATATTATGATTAAGATGAGCAGCTATATTTTAATATTCCTAAAGCTCAAATCTTGAAAGCTAAAATTAAGTCCTATATAAAATTATCTATTTTATTCAAAAACTGCTAAATTGAAAATTTTGACTTTTTATATAACTCTAATAAGTTGACTTAAGTGAACTTTAAATTAATCCTACTCACTAATTATGTTGTATTAACCTAAAATAAGATGGAATTAAGCTAAGTTAACAAGTTCTAAACAACTATGATGACTTTTAGTTCCTAAATCCTAACAGTTAACTAGATAAGTGAGATTTAAAAGTATTTTTGACTTTTTCTTAAATAAGGATTGGTTTTCTTTGTTGCAATAAGATATTAGGTACTTATGTGACACAGAACAATAACAAGAAACAACACCAACACTTTTTAAAACAGTTAAACAAGCAAATCCAAACAGTCCTATATGAAACTGTTTTGAAGCTTTACATACTAAAACAGGTTTTTAAAGTAAGGAATCTAGTGATTATCTTATAATAACTATATTAAAACAGATTTAAACTAAAATTAACAAACTTTAAGCACTTATACTATGAAATGCAAATTATGAGAAATTGCTTACAAATTGAGTTCAAGCATAAAACAGAGAACCAAAGTACTGAGAACACAACCTATAGCTTCCCAAGAAGCTCTAAACCCAAGGCAATCCAAAATTCACCTTGTTCCATCTTTCTCTCTTCTTCATTCTTGATTTTTTATTTTTCACTAATTTATTTGGTATTTTTGGTATTTTTCTTTTTGATACTAAACAGAGTTTTAAAGGTTACTAAAAGCTTAGAAAAGCTTTATAAGGAGCTTAAGTGAGCTTATGAGTCCAAAGCAACAACTAACAACAACATTAACACATATTGAGATTTTTTAAATAAAAATTGCATAAACTGAATTTGAAACTTGAACACTGAAATTGATTATTGAAAAAGATTTACAATACACTGAACTTGAGAAAAACAGTACTTGAAAGCTAAGAAATACACTGGAAAGCTTAAGTTAATTAAAACGACTAAAGAAATTAAAAATTATTCTAGATATTTTCTACATTGCTTCTTTCTTCTCTTTATAATGATCTCTTTTGGCTTTGTCGACATCTCTGAGACTTTCCCACTTGATTTCAACCCTTGAATTCATCACTCTCTTCATAATCGTACATGTGGCATTTTTGGCGCCAAATTTCTTTGAGCAGGTTTTTAGCATTTAATGAAGTTTGGGAGGATGTGGAGGTGGAGGGAGAGTGGGTAGATAGGTGGAAAGGTGGTGGTGAGGTGGAGAGGTGGGGAAAACAACCCTGGTTTTGGTTTGCAGACAAGGTAGAGGAAGGTGAACAGTGGAACTGGTTTTTGGCGCGTTGACTGGGTTTGACCGTTGGATATTAATAACGGGGGGGGGGGGTCAAAATGGGTATATTGAACTGGCTCAAGGGTTTTGACAGGGTTCAAGGGTCAAGGTCCAAGTTTTGTGGGCTTGGGTTGCAAGTTGGGCCAGCTGGGTTTGGGTAAATAAAAAGGGTCCGGTTTGGATTTGGAATTAATACAAGGACCAATTGTGTAATTTTCTGAATTCTCAAGGACCGAACCTGCCATTTTTCCAAAGTTAACACAAGGACCAATTATGCCATATAAGAATAGTACAAGGGTAATATTTGATAATTTTCCATTTTTAAATATCCAAGGACTATTTTGGACATTTTTCAAAGTTGAGGGACCAAAGTTGTCATTTTGCAATTTTAAACTTTGAAGGGTTTGTTTTGACAACTTTTGAATCCCATGGACCTTAAATGATATTTTTCTTTATTTTGATTTACCAGGGACTATTTTTGACAACTTTTGAAACTTGGGGACTAAAAGCGCTATTTATGAAAACTTGATACGTTTTCATCGATTTTGGTATTTTTGTATTTAAAACACATAAAACACTTATTTGTGATATTTTTATCATTTTGATGCATTTCTGAGTGTTTTCAGATATTTTTGCATTCTAAACAGTACAAAAATGATGAGTATTTAGACACTCATCAATCCTCCACACTAAGATATTGCTAGTCTCTAGCAATCTTTTGAGAAAAATTAATGGATTTGAATCTCTTTACCAAAAGCCATTACTTCCGGAGTAGCCAATTGTTTTAGTTCAAGTAAGAACCTTGGTACAATGATAACCAAATGATTTTGAGCAAATCACCAGATTTCAACGGTTTTGATTTGTCTTTACCAGAAGCCGTTTGCTTTGGACTAGCCAACTCTTAGATAAATTATCAATATTATCTTTGGTGAGTCGATTACCAATTATGGTTTCCAACTGCCTTTACCACAAGCCATAAACTTGCGGGCTAGCCAACTTTTCACTAATTAAAGATATGGTGAGTTGAACACCATACAATTTTGGGCAAATTGCAAGCCATAAGCGGATTTGAGATATCTTTACCAAGAGCCGTTTGCTCCTGGATTAGCCAATCCTTTAGTGGGTTAGACATGGCGGTGATTACCATTTCCGAGTAAGTGTAAAACACTTACTCCAAAAAAAATTTGGCCAAAAATGGGGGAATTTGGTGGTATAATTACATGATAAAATTGTGAGAATTCCCCCCCACACTAGAAATGAATATTGCCCTCAATATTCAAAGTACCGGCTGTTATGCGAAACTTAGAACGTAAAAGAGAAATATTACGGCCATTATTTTATTTTTGATATATACACATTTTTTTTTATATATGAAACTTAATATATAAAAGCGGGGGGCAACTCCCCCACACTAGGGTGGTAGAAAGTAGAAAGAAGTCAGAAATATGAGTGAAAACCCATATGGTGTGCTATTGTTTTTGATTACCGAGTCGCTAGCTTGACTCGATCCCGCATTCATTGGTTCATGGGGAAAGTTTGTAGATCTGGGACAACCACGGGTGGAATGTCCTCTCCAAAATAGTGTCTTAATCGATGACCATTCACTTTAAAATTTGGACCATCGGGTTGAGATAACTCAATAGTTCCATAAGGAAATACTTTAGTGATGGTGAATGGTCCAGACCAGCGGGATTTAAGTTTTCTAGAGAAAATCTTTAATCTTGAATTGAAAAGAAGGACTCGATCACCGACGTTGAAAACGCGGTTCTTGATTTTGGAGTCATGAATCTTCTTTGTCTTTTGTTTGTAGATCAAAGAGTTCTCGTATGCTTGATCACGGAGTTCATTTAGTTCATTCATTTGAACTTTCCGGTGATCACCAGTTGTCTGAATATCGAAGTTGGCATGTTTCAAGGCCCAGTATGCTTTGTGCTCAAGCTCAATCGGCAGATGACACCTTTCCGCATACACAAGCTTGTATGGAGTACACCCGATGGGTGTTTTATAAGATGCGGAAGGCCCGAGTGCGTCATCCAGGTTTATCCGACCGGGATGCACGGTTTTAAGCCTCGTCCTTTCAAGAATTCTGTTAATACCACGGTTGGAAACTTCCACTTGCCCACTTGTTTGGGGGTGGTGCAGCAGAGAGAGGCGGTGAGTTACACCATATTTTTGCATGACTCGATCAAATTGGTCATTGCAGAAATGCGTACCACGATCACTGATTATAGCTCGTGGAGTTCCAAACCTAGCAAAAGAGATTTTAAGAATTTCACAACAACTCGGGCATCATTGGTAGGTAAAGCTTTCGCTTCAACCCATTTTGACAAATAGTCAACACCACAAGTATGTATTTGTTTCCTCGAGATGATGGAAATGGCCCCATAAAGTCAATGCCCGGATGTCAAAAATCTCACATACTTGAATGGCGTTTTGCGGCATTTCATTTCTTTGCGAGATATTTCCGTGGCGTTGACAAGCGTCACAGGTTTTGACAAATTCGTGGGCATCCTTGTAAATAGTGGGCCAATAAAACCCGAATCAAACACCTTTTGGCGGTGTAGTTTGGACTATGATGGCCCCGGTGGGTCCAGCATGGCAAGCTTTGAGAATGTCCATAGCTTCCTGTCCATAAACACACCGTCGGATGACTTGATCCGCACGGATTTTGAATAAGTAGGGGTCGTCCCGAGTAATGTTTAACATCCTTGAAGAATTTGTTCTTCTATTGGGTCGACATTCCTTTCACTATGAAGTTACCCGCATGGTAATTTGCGAAATCAGCAAACCATGGGGTAGTAGAGTTTCCACGAAAAGTAACCGCATTGAGTGTCTCGAGAGGAAATGTTTCATTTATTTCCTTTTTCTCGAAAACATCTTGGTGAGGGTTTTCTAGGCGTGACGATGATCGCAGGGTTCTAAGCTCCTTTTTATCACGTATAATGATATCAAATTCTTGCAGGAGAAGAACCCAATGGAGCAATCTCGGCTTTGCATCTTGTTTTGCAAAGAGATATTTGAGAGCCGAATGATCCGTATACACCACGCATTTGGTCAAGATTAAGTACGGCCGAAACTTCTCAAATGCATACACCACGGCTAGTAGCTCTTTTTACGTAGTAGTGTAATGGGTTTGAGCTTCAGTCATAGTCTTACTTGCGTAGTGGATAGGCTGAAAATGCTTGGATCTACGTTGCCCTAGGGCTGCACCGATAGCAAAATCACTTGCATCGCACATGAGCTCAAAAGGCAAATCGGTCGGGAACAACGAGAATGGGTGCTTCAGTAAGCTTTTTCTTTAATGTTTCAAAAGCTTCGATGCACTCATGTGAGAAGATAAAAGGAGCATCTTTTTCAAGAAGATGGGTCGTAGGTCGGGCGATCTTAGAAAAATCTTGTATGAATCTGCGATAAAAACCGGCATGACCTAAAAAACTCCTAATGCCTTTGACGGTAGTAGGATGAGGCAATTTAGCAATAACATCGACTTTTGCTCTATCGACCTCAATCCCATTTTTAGAAATCTTATGGCCAAGGACTATGCCTTCTTTGACCATAAAGTGACTCTTCTCCCAATTTAGACAAAGATTGGTGTCTTCACACCGTTTTAGCATTTTATCTAAATGGGAGAGACATGTTTGAAACGAGTCCCCAATGACCGAAAAGTCATCCATAAACACCTCCATTGTTTCCCGATCATGTCGTGGAAAATGGCCATCATACATCGTTGGAACGTGCCAGGAGCATTACATAGGCCAAAAGGCATACGTCGGTAGGCAAAAGTTCCGTATGGGCAGGTGAATGTGGTCTTTCTTGATCACGTGGATCAATGGGGATCTGAAAATACCCCGAGAATCCATCAAGGAAACAATAGTATTCGTTCCCTGCTAATCTCTCAAGCATTTGGTCCATGAAGGGCAGAGGAAAATGGTCTTTTCGGGTGGCGTCATTCAACTTACGATAGTCAATGCAAACACGCCATCCCGTAACCGGCCGAGTTGGAATTAACTCGTTATCTTCATTTGTGACAACAGTAATGCCACCCTTTTAGGAACACGATTGAATTGGGCTAACCCAAGGACTGCCGAGATCGGGTAAATTATGCCGGCATCAAGAAGTTTGATAACCTCCTGTTTGATAACCTCATGAATCTTAGGATTCACCCTTCTCTGATGTTGAAGTGCTGGTTTGAAGTCATCCTCCATCAAGATTTTGTGAGTACAAAACTCGGGGTTGATACCCTTAATGTCGGAGAGTTTCCAAGCAATTGCTTGCTTGTGTGACTTTAAGACCTTTATGAGAGCAGCTTTTTCATCTTTATTCAAATCTCGAGCAATAATGACGGGTAATTTATCATCACCCTCAAGAAATGCATACTCGAGATGAGGTGGTAAGTCCTTAAGTTCGACTTCAGGAAATTCTTCAGTTTTCTCAACTGACTTGACTTCCTTGTTATGAAGCTCGACGGGAGGGAGTGATGATGGATCATCATTGGGAATCTTCTCGATGAGAAGAATATCTCCCTCGATGTCAATTGGAGCATGATCAATTTCCCATGAAACCGAATCACTAGACAAGTATGCTTCAATCTCTTCTAAGATGAAGTCACTTTCCTCAAACGGAGTGAGAGAAGGAGTAGAATTGGAAATGATGGGTTGAGATGAATGAGTGAGATTATCACTCGAAGAATTATGATCATAACCGAGAACTTCTTGAGAGTACTCTTCAGAAGCAACATCGATGATATCTGATGAGTGCTTATTCACTCATCATTTTAGGTCAAATCTGAACTGCAAAACATCTAAAAACACTCCGAAATGCATCAAAATACTGAAAATATCTCAAAATTGTGTTTTATATGTTTTAGATGCAAAATTATTGAAAAACGAACAAAGTTTGCATAATTGGCAGTTTCAGTCCCCCAACTTTTAAAATGGCAACTTTAGTCCCTGGAATTTCAAAGATTGTGGAATTTACCTGGACATTTTAAATTGGAAAATAAACATTTTTAGTCCTTTGGTAATTCTTACTTGTCAAATTTGGTCACTTTGATAAATTTTGGAAAAATTGCAGTTTTGGTCCCTCGGGTTTCAAAATTGGCACATTTGGTCCACTGGATTATTAGAGGCTGGCAATACCAACCCTTGGGTCATTTTTTTCAGAATGTGTATGAATTGTCCCTACAATCTCAGATTTTACAGCATGGTCCCTGGATTTTCTGTTTTTGGCATGTTTAGTCCCTAAAATATTACATGGGTTCAAAACTACTCCATTAGCCCAAGTTTAAACCATTAGCCCAAGTCCAACAATCCAAACCCGGTCAAACCAATAATCCCACCCAATCCAAGTTATTAACCCTATAACCCGGTCAACCCATCCTCCCTCTTCCCCATTTCCCGCCCAAAGAACCCTAGCTTTCTCTGCTTCCCAGATAATCCCACCATCCCAGACACTCAACCCTCCCTTCTCCTTTTTACCCAGCCACACCACAACCCAAAACCACCCTTAATCCTCTTTACCCAGTTAAACCCAAATCCCAAACCCACTCACTGTTTTCCTTCTTTCCATAACCATCCAAGCTGGCAATCCAAGCTCAAAAAAACCCCATGGACGACTCTGATCATATCTAAATGGTACCTAACTTATTGGATGGCCAAGATTAGTCCAAGAAAGCACATGTGGAGCTTTGGCTGTTTGCACTCACACAGGAAACACAAGAAGAGAAGAAACTCAAGACCTTGAAGACCTAGTAGTAGTATAAATACATGTTGTAAGCCAGTGATAATGGCACCCCTAGTCTTTAGTTAAAAATCAGTCCTTAGTTTTTCTTTAAAAAGCTTTAGTTTTCTTGTATCTTAGTTTTACTGTAATCTCTTTTTAATCAATGAAAGTACCTTTTTCAGTTTTATGTTTTGAGTTTATCTTAACTTATTGAAAATTTGTTAGAAGGTTGTAGCTTATTCTCAAAAAAAAAGTGGCAGTATTAGTTTTTACTTAAAGGGGTGTTTGGATTTAACTTAGTTGTGGGTCAAGACCATTTGTTACCCACTTTGACCAATGCAGTCAAACTCCATTTTGGTGTCATTAGTCAATTTTGCAAGTTAGAGTTCAGTTTGAAATCATTTTGTGGGAATCAAGTTGAAATCAAAAATCTGTTTTTTTTTTCTGTCTTTTAGATATTGCACAGGAAAGCACCACTAGGTCTTTGAGCTTGTGAAATTTTCATAGCTTAATTGATGTCTAAATGATGTTAAGGGTAGTTCCTATCTAATCCTTATGTGCCTTACTCCATTTGTGTCAAATTTGTTTTGCAAAATTGATTGTCTTTAGAGAAGTTTAGGAGAGATTTTTTTTTTTGTATGCAACTTCATTTATTTTCTGTCTCAGCAACAAAAACAACCCATGAGGAGCTAATTTCAACTTAGTTTCAAAGTGTAAACAGAGTTTTCTTGGCCCTAAATCAGTGTTTTATAAACCTTTGTTGTGCTAACTTTGTGGATGCAGCTTGATATTGCCTTGAAAGCTTTTCTTTCAGCTTAAAAATAAGCCACAACAGGTCCCCCTTGGCTGTTTTCAGCCTGCACAACTGAACCACAGGTCATTGTTTTTATTTTTTAAGTAGCTTATCAGTTGAGTTGAGTAGCTTTTTAGGATTCTTATTGAATATCATGTGCTTTAGTGTTGTTAGGATAGCTTAGCTAGGATTAGCTTATTAGATCTCCCTTAGTGCTTATCATAGGAGTGTATTGCTTGTTTTACATTTTCCAATTTAGCTTAGGATCCCCTAGTTAGTTTCATTGCCTACTGCTTATCCCCTTGTTATTTTGGCTTAATCTAGACATAGCTTATTTGCATTTGCTCACTAGTCATTTAGCTAACTGCTATCTGCTTATTGGTTTCAAGATCTGAAAGGGTGTGTTTGGTTTGGAATCTGTCAAAAAGAAGAAGAAAAAAAAAAAAAAAATAGAAGAGCTGTTTTGTTTGTTTTGGTTCTTTGTTGGGATAAGCTGATTCAAACAGCTTATTGTTAAGTTTTTAGAAGAAAAGTTTTCACAAAAAAAAAAGTTCATCTTGGTTGTGTCTTTAAGTTCCAAAAGAAAAAGTTGAGAAAAAAAATATATATTTTCAAAAAGTGAGGAGCCAAGATTCGAACCTTGGTCTCCCCACTCACAGCACATGACCATTTCACAACACCACACAACCAACTGCCCTTAGGACTTGTCTCAGTCATAACTTGCACTATTAAATATTTAAGGTATAGTAGCAGTTTAAGGTAGAAGCTAAATAGAGCTTATTTGTAGCTTATTTCTCAAAACAACTTCCCAGTTTTTTTATTTTTCTTAGGTCCAGTATTACTTTAAGTACTTTTTGAGAATTTTTCAGATTTTTCAAAATTAGTTTAATATTTTTAATCATTTAATTAGTGTTTAATGGTTTTTAATTCGTAGTAATTATTTTAAAAGTCGAAAAAATACCCGGTCTTTTTCTAAAATTATTTTTAGTCAAATAGATCGTAGGAAAATTTATTTCACACCCGTAGCCCTTAAATTGCAAAATTTTTACGTTTATGGCTCGGGTTGTTTCCCGTTTTTTACGTTTTTGCATTTTTGCACCCTAGGACTTAGTGTAGCTTCGTTTTATCATTCCTTAGGCCTAGTGATAGTTTATTTTTAGTTTATTAGGGTTCCCTTGCCTTAATTACCTCCCCGTTAATTAATTTGTAGAATACGTAATCAAATCCAAAATCATTAAAAACCAATTCAAGTTCAAATCACGAAACTCAACGAATCCTTCCATTCACACCTCGTTGGGACACGACCCGGGAAATCACTTTTCCGGTATCACTTTTATCACACCCGTGAGGTTTGGCACGTTGACCTTTTTCCTAAAGGGTTAATTTGTCGAATTTTACGGTTAATTTGATATATATTGATATTGTGTTTTTCACCACATCACTTCACAACGAATCAATATCTATTCGGTTAACCGACTCAGAATCATAGTTTGCGGAGTACCTCGAAGTTTGTTCAAGGTTAAAGGTGACAGCTTCATTACCCACACGTAATGTGATTTCTTGCTCAAATACATCAATGAGAGCACGGCCCGTTCTCAGGAATCCTCGTCCAACAATGAGAGGAACCCGTGGATCAGCATCGAAATCAACAACTACAAAGTCACCTGGAAAATGGAACTTTCCTACTTTCACGAATACGTCCTCGGCAATGCCAAGTGGACGGGATATTGTACGATCTGCAAGCTCGAGAGTCATGCATGTAGGAGTAAGATCCGGAAGAGAAAGTTTCTTCCACACTTGAATAAGGCATCGATTGATGCTTGCACCAAGATCTTCTAAGGCAAAGCATTCAACCATTCCTGGAAATACACAAGGTAAGAGAAATTTTCCAGGATCTCCAAGCTTCTCGGGAAGCTTTTTCAGGATAACTGCAGAGCAGTTCTCGTTCAAAGGAGTTTTAGCCATTTCAAACAGCTTTTCCTTGTTGCTTAACATGTGTTTGAGAGTTGATGCAAACTTGGGCATTAGCATGATAGAATCCGCAAAGCTTGTGTCAAAATGTAGTTCTTGGAAAATTTGAAAAAATTTGTCCATTTGATGACTGGCTTTTTCGCGGAGCTTTTGCTCATTCAAACGTGATGGGTAAGGAATAGAAGATTTGGATTTGGGGTTTTCAACGGAGCTACTGGAGGTTTAAAACAACTCACGGATTGGATTTGGGTGTCGGGACAACTTGAGGATGGACATCGTTGGTACCTCCGTTATTAGTAGGAAGTCCCTTGTCCTTTGTTGCCTCAGGTTCACTTTCCACTACCTTCGGGAGAGAAGAAGAAGAAGAGGTAGTAGGAATAGCGGGTCCATCGTATGATACACCACTTATGGTTGTGATCGCCTTTGCATATCGGGTTAGCGATCGTGTTGCTCGGAAGTTTTACTGAGCCCGAGGGTTGATCATTTAAAGACTTCTTTAGATCGGCGATCGGACCGACCAACAACTGTTCATTTCATCTTGGGATTTCATGAATTGTTTCAATAACTCATCGATGATGGTCGGTTGGAACAATGGCTAGAGTTTGATTAGGAAAATTACGGCCTTTATTATTCAGATTAGGGCCTTGATTTTGAAAATTTCCTTGATTAGGATTCATATTCCCATGAAATTGATTCCCTCGATTGAAATTGTTTTGATTAAGATTTCCTTGATGTTGGAAACCTTGATTTGGTCTGGGATAGAAATTACCTTGGTTTTGATAACCTTGGTTCATTCTAGGTTGGTTCTAATTCCGGTTTTGTATGTTAGGATTCTGGTTAAAACCGGGTGGTCCATGATAAGTATTAGCACGGTAGTTTGGTTCATTTTGAGGACGGTATTGATTACCTCCACCGATGAGAATTACCGGCTATAGCATTGGCTTCAAATGGACTACCATCGGTGGCGATGCAGTTGTAGTATGCATAAGGGCCACCACAAGTGACACAGACCTCGACTTTCTTCACTTCACCATGTGATGGTGTGTGTGTGAAAGTGACTTTCTTTTGGTTAGCAAGAACCAAAGCCCGAACAATATCTGTGAGTTTGTCAATCTTAGCATCGGTGCTAGATGTACTCACGTGAGATGAAGTAGAAGGTCCCGCATTAGGCTGAGGCCGATATGTCTTTGTTCGGAAAGAGGCGGACACGGGACTTGTTTTCTATAATTTGCAAGGCTTCTTTTGTGGTCTTGCTCAGGAAATTACCTCCGCGGAGGCATTTAAAGAGTCTTGGTTAGTTTGGTTCAGACCATTGTAGAAAGTATCCATTTGCATTAACTCGGTAAAACCATGATGTGGACACTTTCGAGCAACTCTTTTAACGATCCCATGCCTTCCTGAATGATTCATCAAATCTTTGAGAAAATTTCATTATCTCATTCTTAAGACTTGTAGTTCGGGATGGAGGATAGAATTGTTAACAAACTTAGTGACTAAATCCTCCCATGTCTCAATGGAACGAGGGGTTGTTTCTCAAGCCAATTCCGGGCTTGTCCTCTAGAGAGAATGGGAACAGAAGAAGCTTTATTGCTTCATGTGGGACATTCTTGTATTTGATGGTAGATGCAATCTTGTTGAACCATCGAATATGTGCATGAGGATCATCCGGCTCAAAACCATAAAATTGGCTTTGGGTTACAAGATTAAGCAACCCGGTTTTGAGCTCGAAGGTATCGCCACGATGGCGGGACAATAATGGCATATCCGTAACCCTCGATGGGTGCTTGGAGAAGCTCATTCATCGGTTTGTCTTCCGCCATTACGACAGGAGATGGTGGTGCTAGACGTTCCTCGATCCGGTGAAGGAGCGAACGTCCTCTACGTCTACGCGGAATATTTGCAAGCTCAAAGTGGACTTGTGGAGTGGAAGAACGAGTCGCATGCACTAAGTATAAAAATCAGTTTTCAAAACAAATGCGAGGCAAAGCGACAAGTGAACTTAAACCAATAATCACAAATGAAATGGCTTCTTTGAAAAAGGTATACCAAATCACAAGGACACAAAAGCAAGTTTTGATCTGTAAGATTGGGAACTTATTAATGTTCACACCCGGTTGGTAGGTGTCTGCCTTGGTTTCGCGATGGTTGATTTTTATGTTTTTATTAAGTACCACTAAAAAGACGTAGGTATGGATTTGTGCTAAGGGTTTAAATACTTTTGGACAATATTTTTGGTATCGTCTCGTTTAACCAAATCGTACCTCTTTAAGAATCACCTTAAAGAAAGTACAAGATAGAAAACGTTACGATTGTTTTGTTGTTTTATATTTTGTTTGGTGTTGTTAACACTTTAGGAAAAATGTTAATGAACTTTTTGATTTTTGATAACTTTACAAAAAACTGTTTACAAAAGATGGTATATGTGCAGGTATGGGTCTGGAAATGTTTAAAACACGCTAAAGCCTCCCCGGCAGTGGCGCCAAAATTTGATCGGGTCCGAACTGTCAAGTTTATCACACAAATCAACCACTTGTGAATGGTCAACCGTAATAAAATTCAAACAGTCTAAAACCAATACAATTTCCTTTGGAATATAGTGGATTCCCGGGTCGTTAAGTCCCACGGAGACTGAATGATGTTTAAAACGTTCAGATGTCGAATGATCATTAAGGATAATGATCAGTAAGGATTGTGAATGATAATTACACTACCGATTGATTGGAATTGTATTTGGATACGAGCTGTAAAGCACAACAATCAGATTAAACAAATGTGAACGCGTACGTTTAATAAACTACGTAAACGTACAAAATAAAACGTGAGTTTTAAGAAATAAAAGACCTACAAATATGAAAATGATATTTTTACAATCCTAAAAATAAAAGAAAATTATTGGAAAAAGAAAATTATTTTTATAACTATTTATTTAATTATTATTAATTAAAAACTATTTATTAATTATTTAAAATACACTTAAATACAAGAAAATATAAAATTAACCAGGAAAAAATGAAATTTTAACTTAGAAAAATCTCAAATATTAGAGAACTAATTTTAAAACTGAAAAGATATTTTTTATGGTTTTTATTTATTTTTTATTAATTATTTAATACTTTTTAACTATTTTAAATTCTAATAAATACTAAACAAGCTAAGAAAATTATGAAATTTTTTATATAAATATCTTATGATGACAGAAAACTAAGAAAATTATAAAAACTGAAAATGCTTAATAATAAGTTGAAAAGAAAAATTAAAAAGCTAAATTCTATTAAATAAACGCTATCACTATTTTTAAAATGATGTTTTTGTGATTTTTCTTTTTGAAAACTATTTAACTACTGATAATAAGCAACTTTAATAAAAAAAAAAATTTACAACTTAAAAATAAGCTATTTGAGAGCTTATTAGCTCAACAGTGAGCTTATGAGTTTATTTTGATGTTAAGCTCAAACAAGCTTACAAGCTAGAACCAAAGTTAGAATAAGATGCAACAAGCTACAAGCTACTTATATGAAGCTAAAAAGCACAAAGAATTATATTGAAAAGCTTAAAATAAGCAAATAAGCACTTGGCTTCTCAATGTTCTAAGACAGGTTATGGGAATGAGTTTAAAGGACAAAACAAGTGGGGTCCTGAGCTTAAGCTCTCAAACTTGGTGAAACAGATAGCCAGGTGGGTTTTGAGCTTAAAGGAACCAAGAAAACCCTTAGGGTCCACGATGAGCTTATGACAAGCTTTTGAAAAAGCTTGTAGACAGAGTAAAGACTTCGGTATATCTTGAGTCAGTGTATACAAGAATTGGGACAAACTAAAAGCTTGTTGCAGCCCTACCAAATAAGCTCCAAAATGGAAAATAAGCACGGGTCTGTGAAATGGCGAGATTGGCTTTCCAAAAAGCCAAGGTTCATAAGATGAGGTTCACTAATAAGCTCTTGATGAGCTTGTGAAAAAGGGTCACTCAACTGTGCACTGGGCACATTTTTAGAAAAGGACTTAAAAGAAACTAAAAATAAGCGGTTTAATAAGCTAACTATAAAATATAAAAAATATTATGATTAAGATGAGCAGCTATATTTTAATATTCCTAAAGCTCAAATCTTGAAAGCTAAAATTAAGTCCTATATAAAATTATCTATTTTATTCAAAAACTGCTAAATTGAAAATTTTGACTTTTTATATAACTCTAATAAGTTGACTTAAGTGAACTTTAAATTAATCCTACTCACTAATTATGTTGTATTAACCTAAAATAAGATGGAATTAAGCTAAGTTAACAAGTTCTAAACAACTATGATGACTTTTAGTTCCTAAATCCTAACAGTTAACTAGATAAGTGAGATTTAAAAGTATTTTTGACTTTTTCTTAAATAAGGATTGGTTTTCTTTGTTGCAATAAGATATTAGGTACTTATGTGACACATAACAATAACAAGAAACAACACCAACACTTTTTAAAACAGTTAAACAAGCAAATCCAAACAGTCCTATATGAAACTGTTTTGAAGCTTTACATACTAAAACAGGTTTTTAAAGCAAGGAATCTAGTGATTATCTTATAATAACTATATTAAAACAGATTTAAACTAAAATTAACAAACTTTAAGCACTTATACTATGAAATGCAAATTATGAGAAATTGCTTACAAATTGAGTTCAAGCATAAAACAGAGAACCAAAGTACTGAGAACACAACCTATAGCTTCCCAAGAAGCTCTAAACCCAAGGCAATCCAAAATTCACCTTGCTCCAGCTTTCTCTTCTTCATTCTTGATTTTTTATTTTTCACTAATTTATTTGGTATTTTTGGTATTTTTCTTTTTGATACTAAACGGAGTTTTAAAGGTTACTAAAAGCTTAGAAAAGCTTTATAAGGAGCTTAAGTGAGCTTATGAGTCCAAAGCAACAACTAACAACAACATTAACACATATTGAGATTTTTGAAATGAAAATTGCATAAACTGAATTTGAAACTTGAACACTGAAATTGATTATTGAAAAAGATTTACAATACACTGAACTTGAGAAAAACAGTACTTGAAAGCTAAGAAATACACTGGAAAGCTTAAGTTAATTAAAACGACTAAAGAAATTAAAATTTATTCTAGATATTTTCTACATTGCTTCTTTCTTCTCTTTATAATGATCTCTTTTGGCTTTGTCGACATCTCTGAGACTTTCCCACTTGATTTCAACCCTTGATTTCATCACTCTCTTCATAATTGTACATGTGGCATTTTTGGCGCCAAATTTCTTTGAGAAGGTTTTTAGCATTTAATGAAGTTTGGGAGGATGTGGAGGTGGAGGGAGAGTGGGTAGATAGGTGGAAAGGTGGTGGTGAGGTGGAGAGGTGGGGAAAACAACCCTGGTTTTGGTTTGCAGACAAGGTAGAGGAAGGTGAACAGTGGAACTGGTTTTTGGCGCGTTGACTGGGTTTGACCGTTGGATATTAATAACGGGGGGGGGGGGTCAAAATGGGTATATTGAACTGGCTCAAGGGTTTTGACAGGGTTCAAGGGTCAAGGTCCAAGTTTTGTGGGCTTGGGTTGCAAGTTGGGCCAGCTGGGTTTGGATAAATATAAAGGGTCCGGTTTGGATTTGGAATTAATACAAGGACCAATTGTGTAATTTTCTGAATTCTCAAGGACCGAACCTGCCATTTTTCCAAAGTTAACACAAGGACCAATTATGCCATATAAGAATAGTACAAGGGTAATATTTGATAATTTTCCATTTTTAAATATCCAAGGACTATTTTGGACATTTTTCAAAGTTGAGGGACCAAAGTTGTAATTTTGTAATTTTTAAACTTTGAAGGGTTTGTTTTGACAACTTTTGAATCCCATGGACCTTAAATGATATTTTTCTTTATTTTGATTTACCAAGGACTATTTTTGACAACTTTTGAAACTTGGGGGACTAAAACTGCTATTTATGCAAACTTGATACGTTTTTCATCTGATTTTGGTATTTTTGCATTTAAAACACATAAAACACTTATTTGTGATATTTTTATCATTTTGATGCATTTCTAAGTGTTTTCAGATGTTTTTGGCATTCTAAACGGTACAAAAATGATGAGTATTTAGACACTCATCATTTACCCTCTTGGCCATCTCATCTTTCACCATTACCAACTAATTCACTTGAAAAGATTGTTCAACAAAATCAAAGTGTTGAATCAACACTTGCTCCAAAAGCAAACTCTATGATTCCTCCCAATAGTCCATTTTGGATTATGAGAAGACATCAAAGGCAACCACCCGACCAAATGGAAGTTGATGCTTCTTTACCTCTACCCTCAAACATTGTAGAACCACCACTTAATGAGCCTCAATCAAATCCTCCTTCATTTGAAGATCCTCAACCCACTTCACTTGAACTTTCACTTCAAGAAACTCAAAACCATGACAAGGATTGCTATCATTGTAAACATGTTGAAAGGTTGATGCATGAACTACGTGAAGAGCAACGTTTCATGTTTTATCACCTCCTCGAACGTTTCAAAGGGCTTAATAAGCCTAAACTACAATGAGCATCACACTCAAAAGCTCAAACATAGAACGTTTAGGAAACCTTTCTCATCCTTGATCATCATTTAGTTTAGTTGAACCTTGAATTGGGGTAACTCATTTAGCATTAGTAGCACTTGTTTGGCTAGTTCATTCTCTTAGTTTTAGAGATTTGGTCGTGTATCTCTTGTTTTATTGAATGAATACTTATATGCTATGATTATTTTGTGTTGTGCTTGATATATTGTACATATATCTCATTTTCTCAAATAGCATTGCTTGACATCTTTTCACTACTGAAGATACTGTCAACAGATAGCCGGATCCTTTCCAGATAACTAGACGGATCCCTCCTTGAAGGTAACCGTGGGATCCGTGGTACAGGAGCACAAATTTATACTAACTTGAGTCTCATTTTCAAGAAATTATGCACTATGCTCTTGTTTTTCTAACCTTTGTTTTGTAGTTATTCAAAATACACATGAAGATATTGATACCATAAAGCTAGGGGAGCTTTGTGTCAAACGACATTGCAAAATCTTTTGCAGCTTAATCCAATTTTGGATTACACTTCATGACACCCCATTGCAACATTGCAATATTCAAGGGGGAGCACGTTCTCGTCACTTAGACGAACCATTTGCAAACTTAATTGCAAACACAATTAGTTTATTTTACGTTATGTCCTTGACGCCTTTACATAGGGATGGACTCGTCAAAGGGGAGTTAAGATGAGTACCATTCCCGTTACTTGCTCTCTTTACATTTTTACATTTTTCATATAAAAATTGTGTTAGTTTCTTTTAACACATTTTGTTTTGACAAAAAGGGGGAGAAGAAAGTAAAAACTAAATATTCAAATTTTTACGAATTTTAGATTTTTCCTTAAAATAATTTTATGTTTTGTCATCAACAAAAAGGGGGAGATTATTAATACAAATAAGCCGTAAAAACGCTTATTTATATTTTACGATCTTCTAATGTTTTGTCGATAACAAATGTAAAATCATTTTAACGAAACAAATAGAGTACGTAAATAGTTTGAGTTAATAGTTTTCTAACACACTTACGCTCTCACATAAAACACTAAAACAAGTATAAATGATTTTAAGATTTAGATACATATGTACAACAACTAGTGTTTACATATTGGGTTAAACATATACTTAAACTAAGTATACTAAAATGGGTAAAAACTAAGTATATGCTAAAATGGGTAAATACTAGCAAATGGTTTTGACCCATAACCTATGGTTTTATATATACCACTTAACCAAGTTCATTGTATCTAGAAAGAAAACCATGGATCAACCCATAACCCATGACCCATGACCCATAACCAAAAATACCCATGGGCAAAGAGGAGCGGACCACGGATCCCTAGCGTTGTGCTAGCCGGATCCCTTGTGGTAGGGATCCGTGGGATCCGGGGAACAGAAGAGAATTTCCTCTATAAATAGAGAGCCATTTCTTCCTCTCTACATATGTCTTTTACACACATACTTCCCCAAAGTATTCTAACCCTCTAACCTCAGATCTAAGTGATCTATGTAGTTTGTCTTTTGTTTTTGTGTGATCTACTAGGTTCCTCTTAAAGGAGAGATCACCACTTCTTGAAGCCGTGCAAGCTCAAGTCCATGAGTTGCCATGCTTCGTCATCATCAAGACTACTAAGGTTCTCTTGTTGATAGTTCTTCCTTTCTCCATAGATGTTGGGTTGAAGGCATTAGTGAAGAATGCCGAAAGAGTCAAGATGAAAGCATTAGTGAAAGGTGCTCATCATCCGTGTCAAAGCATTAGTGAAGGATACTATAGGTGTCAAGACGAAGGCATTAGTGAAGGGTGCTAAGCGTTGTGTCAAAGGCATTAGTGAAGGATGCCAAAGAATTAAATCAAGTAGCATTTGGGAAGAATGCCTAGGTCGTATAATCGATGAGGTGCATCGTTATACATATATGTATTTGTTTATCTTCAAGGATGGTGATATCCTTGATGGTGTTGTAACAAGGAGAAGATCTCCTTGAGATTAGATGTTGTGTCGTGAAGGGTAGTAGTTCCTCCATAGTAATGGAACTAGGTGCTTAGCCTAGTACCTAATAAAGGGTAGGCGACGTTGTGAAGGATTAGTTCTCCTAAGGTGTGAAAGAACTCGGTGGTTAGCCTAGCACCGTATAAAGGGTAGGCGACGTTGTGTTAGGTGTGGTTCGCCTTAGTGTGAAAGAACTCGGTATTTAGCTTTGTACCGGAAAAAGGTTAAGCGACGTTGTGAAGGCTTCTCCGCCACAAGGAGTTGGTGTAGTGCTTACGAACTCTCGAGTAGGTGACTCGGAGAGTGGAGTAGGGCAAGGAAGGTGTCCTTGTAGCCGAACCACTATAAATAACTTGTGTCGTGGTGATGTGCTTCTTACTCTTTATATTTCATTACACGTTTATATATCCATCTATCAACGTCCAACATAAACAATCAAATAGATTGACATAAGTCGATCTAAATATTTAAAAGGAAGTTTTAAATTGGTAAAACTATTCAACCCCCCCCCCTTCTAGTTTTCCACAGCTTTTGATGTGTCTGAGGAGGTCCTTGCTGTTGCTAGTTCGCCAGCATTGACTCTCATGATGGTTGCGCAGGGTGATCCTTATGAGATTTCCCGTCACTCTAATTCATCATCATCAGATCACCCTAGCTCATCTAGGCAGCTCACTTTACATCAGGTCTTAGCACGAGCCCAAACTCCTAGGCTTGCTTATAGCACTGCTCTCATGTCCGTGAGACTACCATCATCACCTATCCGTTTAGCAGCCCACTTTCTTCTGTCATCACCACCAGCATCACCATGTCTTAGGAGACCTAGATATCCTATTGTACCACCTCAGGATTTACCTGCACAGAGACTCCGACTCATGGACTCTCCCTCTATGGATGAGGGTGAGGAGGAGCATGAGGTCGAGGAGGAGCATGAGATTGAGGAGCAGTATGTAGATGAGGATAAGGATCCTCAGGAGGAGGATGATGAGGATATCCTGAAGGGGTACTCTCCATTGCAGAGTCCTGCACATTCTCCAGGACCAGGTTCTCCTTTTCCTGAGCCTGATTCCCCTGGACAGCCTTTTGGTTTTAATTCACCACCTTACTCACCTTATATAGGTAGCCCTTTAGGATCTGAGATACCATCGGAGATTGCTTCAGAGCACGAGGAGTATGGTGAGACGGGTCTGATGTGGGAGAGGATTACATCATTGGGTACTAGGCTTAGTAGGTTGACAGATCGATTGGTTGGAGTATCGAGGGCTAGTATAGATGATCTGAGAGCTGATATGGGTACTGTAGTCGGGAGGACTAGGGTTTTGCGTGATGGTATGTCGGAGCTCCAGGAGCAGGTTGGGGGCCTGCTGAGAGGGTTCGCGACAGCTCAAGATGCAGATAGACCGATTTGGCGTAGGATTGGTGAGTTGGAGAGAGAGGTCGTAGATCTTAAGAGTGATCGCGACGCTCGACGTGTTGAGTTGGCATCTTTGTGGAGAGAGGTTGACGATATTAGGAGATCAGTTAGTGGTAGTCGTAGACGTGGCTAGATAGTGTTAGATCCATGGCTATGTACCATCTTGAAACTAAGTAGTACTTGGTTCGAGATGTAGGATTACCCTAGTTATCTTTTTAGTATCGCTGTTAGGATCGTTTTTGATTTCTTCGTATCCTTCCATGTATTTTCACTTTTGAAACCTATGAGTTATGGTTATTGGAACGTGCATCCTTTAGTTATGATTCGGTATCTGATTGTTTCGCTTTAGTATAGCGTTATCCTTGTTGACCTTGATTATGAATTCGAGCGTTATTTGGTGATCCTTGGAACCCAACTCTATCTTTAGAGCGTGAATTGTAAACTTATGAAACTGTTCTTCTTGCCTTCAGAATGATGGCAACAAGACGAAACCCGCTTAGGAACAACCAAGCAGCTCCTGCTGCTGTTGTTGCCCCTGTCCGTCAAGGTTGTCGTTCAGCCCCGACCACTCCACCTGTTGAGAACCTGAACACTGATAACCCAGCTGTAGAAAACCCGAATGTGAACGACCGTGCTGAGAATGGTCCTGTTCCACAAAACCCTCCACTGTGAACCCGCCCACGTTGACTAGTTAGTGGCGCAGCGTGTCACTGAACTGCTAGTTGAGACTAATCCCTCTAACACCTCTGGTGGAACCCCAATGTTGAATCGAACTCGAGGTTGTACCTACAAAGAGTTCCAATTTTGTGGTCCCATTGAGTTCGGAGGAACTGAAGGAGTAGTTTACCTAACTAGGTGGTTGGAGAAAACTGAATCTGTGTTTGCCGTTAGTAATTGTGATGAGGATTGTTAGGTTAAGTATGCAACATTCACCTTGAAGGACGAAGCGTTGACCTGGTGGAAAAACTATCACAGATCAGTAGGACTTGATGTAGCTTATAGTATAACTTGGACTCAGTTTAAGACTCTCCTGATCAAGACTTACTGTCCTAGGAATGAAGTTAAGAAGTTAGAGAGTGAGTTCTAGAACCATAAGGTTAAGGGTACTAACATGACGACTTATAATCGTCGTTGCCAAGAGTTATCGTTGCTTTGCCCTGATATGGTTCGCACTGAAGACCTTAAGATTGAGAGGTATACTGATGGATTGCCTTTAGCTACTCGTAATGATGTCATCGCTGCGAAGCCAGTTAATTTGCATGAGGCAATTACTGTGGCTCAGTGTTTGATGGACTCTTATGTGCTAGAAGTAGGAGACAAGGGTAAGAATGATATGAGTGATAAGAGGAAGAGGAATGAAGTTGTTAAAGGGAATGGCAACAAACGGCAAGAGACAGCCAGGGTGTTCGCCATAAGAAATGGAGAAAGGAAAGGTTATGAAGGTAGTAGTCCTATGTGTGGTCGTTGTAGCCGACACCACCATGGACTGTGCCCGAACGTGTGTAGGAAGTGCTCTAAGGTAGGACACATGGCCAAATACTGTAGGTCTCGTCCACTTGCTGCAGCTCAAACTGCACAAGGAGCGGACTGGAAGGCCACTGTCACCTATTTTGGATGTGGAAAGAATGGACACTTTAAGAATGAGTGCCGAGAGCCGTGGATGAGAGGAAATCCCGATAATGTAGGAGGATTTGCTAATCGAGGTGTGGGAAATAATGGCATAAACCCTGTGAATCGTGAGGTTGTGGAGAACCAGGGAAACCATGGTGCTAGGAATCAGCAGAGAGACATGGGAACATCGCGTGTTTACGTTATTGGGAAGGAAGCTGGTGAGGACCCTAAAGTAGTTACGGGGTTCTTCTCAATAATCGCTTTGCCTCCATACTGTTTGATACTGGTGCGGATATGAGTTTCGTATCCACCAATTTTATGCCATTACTAGGAATCTCCCAAACACCTCTAGGGTTTAGTTACGACATGGAATTAGCTAATGGGAATAGGGAGAAGATAGACACCGTAGTTCGAGATTGTGCCTTAAGTTTCTTAGACCGTCCGTTTAGCATAGACTTATTGCCAGTTACCTTAGGTAGTTTTGACGTCATTATCGGAATGGATTGGTTGTCGAAGAACGGTGCACACATCATCTGTGATGAGAAGATTGTGCGTTTACCGTATGGCAGAAAAGTTCGGAGCATACCAGGAGATTGGAGCGACTGTGGAAGTCCTTCCCGGTTGAGGATCATCTCTTGTATTAAGGCCCAGAAGTACGTCAATAGAGGAGGTTGTCTTTTCTTGGCTCGAATTTCTGAAAAGAAAAGCGAGGAGAAAGGTGAAAGACACCTTAATGATGTACCCGTCGTTAGAGAATTTCCGGATGTGTTTCTCGATGATCTGCCAGGGATTCCACCTGTCCGACAAGTGGAATTCCAAATAGAGTTGATACCCGGTGCTGCACCCGTAGCCCGAGCACCCTATCGACTTGCTCCAAGAGAATTGGAGGAATTGTTTAAACAGATGGCAGAGTTGTCAGAAAAGGGATTCATTCGACCAAGTTCGTCACCGTGGGGAGCACCAGTGTTGTTTGTGAAGAAGAAGGATGGATCGTTTCGGATGTGTATTGATTATAGGGAGTTGAATAAGTTGACAGTGAAGAACCGATATCCGTTACCTAGAATAGATGACCTATTCGACCAACTCCAAGGAGCTAGTGTCTTTTCTAAGATCGACTTACGATCTAGTTATCACCAGCTTAGAGTTCGAGAAGAGGATATCCCTAAGACGTCATTTAGGACTCGTTATGGACACTATGAATTCCAAGTGATGTCGTTTGGTTTGACCAACGCGCCTGCGGTATTCATGGATCTCATGAACCGAGTGTGTAAGCCATACCTGGATAAGTTTGTGATAGTATTCATAGACGACATCTTGATATACTCCAAGAGTAGAGAGGAGCACGAAGAGCATTTGAGGCTCATTTTAGGATTGTTGAGAGAGGAGAAGTTGTATGCCAAATTCTCTAAGTGTGAATTTTGGATTCCGTCCGTGCAATTCTTAGGTCACGTGATAGATAGTCGAGGTGTTCATGTTGACCCAGCTAAGATTAAGGCCATTAAGGAATGGGAAGCCCCTAAGAACCCATCAGAAATCCGACAGTTTCTAGGTTTAGCAGGTTATTATAGGAGATTCATTGAGGGATTTTCCAAGATAGCTAAGTCGCTGACCAAACTGACCCAGAAGGACGTTAAGTATGAATGGGGAGAAAAGGAAAAAAAAGCATTCCAACTTCTGAAGGAGAAGTTGTGTAGTGCGCCTATCCTAGCTTTACCTGAAGGAAGCGAAGACTTTGTCGTGTACTGCGACGCCTTTCATAAAGGCATAGGTGCTGTTTTGATGCAACGGGAGAAGGTGATTGCTTATGCATCCCGACAACTTAAGAAGCATGAGAAAAACTACACCACCCATGACCTTGAGTTAGGTGCTGTAGTGTTTGCCCTTAGGATTTGGAGACATTGTCTGTATGGAACTAAGTGTGTAGTATTTACCGACCATAAGAGCTTGAAGCATATATTAGATTAGAAGGAACTGAACATGAGACAACGTTGTTGGTTAGAATTACTTAGTGATTTATGACTGTGAGATTCGTTACCATCCTGGTAAGGCTAATTTTGTGGCTGATGCACTTAGTCGTAAGGAGAACATTCCACCATTTCTCGTTCGATCCCTAGGAATGACCATAGTTTCGCCCCTACCGTCTCAAATCTTAGCCGCTCAAGCTGCAGCCTTGACGGAGGAGAACTGTCCTTACGAGAATCTTCATAGAATGGTAGAAAGTGAAAACGGCTTCTTGAAGCGTTCCGACGGAACCTTATGCTTTAGAGACAGAAGTTGGATACCATTTCATGGTGGAATCCGTGAGCTGATTATGCACGAGTAGCATAAATCAAAATACTCTATTCATCCCGGAGCCGATAAGATGTATCAGGACCTTAAGAAACTCTACTGGTGGCCTAACATGAAAGCCGATATAGCTCAGTATGTCAGTTGGTGTCTGACTTGTTCTAAGGTAAAGGCGAACACCGAAACCCTCAGGACTCTTAGTTCAACCCGAACTCCCAGAATGGAAATGGGAGCGAATAACCATGGACTTTATCACTAAATTACCGAGAACAGCTAGCGGCAATGACGCTATCTGGGTAATCGTTGATCGTTTAACTAAGTCTACTCACTTCTTAGCCATTAGTGAGACCGATAGTCTCTCGATTGTACCTTAAGGAGGTAGTATCGCGTCATTGAATACCGATATCTATCATTTCCGATAGAGATAGCCGTTTTACATCCCACTTTTGGAGATCATTACAGACAGCATTAGGAACAAACTTGGATATGAGCACCCCTTACCACCCTCAAACTGATGGTCAAAGCGAGAGAACCATTCAGACTTTAGAGGACATCCTTAGAGCCTGTGTTATTGATTTCGGCAAAAGCTAGGAGAGACATCTCCCTTTGGCCGAATTCTCCTATAACAATAGTTATCACTCTAGCATTAAGGCCGCTCCATTTGAAGCATTGTATGGCCGAAAATGTCGTTCTCCTGTTTGTTGGGCTGAAGTTGGCGAGAGTCAACTTACAGGTCCCGAACTTGTCCTAGAAACCACTGAGAAGATAGTTCAGATTCGTAACCGGTTGCAAACCGCTCGTGATAGACAAAAGAGTTATGCCGATAAGAGACGTAAACCTTTAGAATTTCAGGTTGGAGATCGTGTTATGTTGAAAGTTTCTCCTTGGAAAGGAGTGATTCGTTTTGGAAAGCGTGGAAAACTCAATCCCCGATATATTAGTCCCTTTCCAATCCTCGAAAGAATCGGACCGGTAGCATACCGCCTGGAGCTACCATCAGAATTGAGCAGTGTACACAATGTCTTTCATATTAGTAATCTTAAGAAATGTCTTTCGGAGGAAAACATAGTGGTGCCCTTAAGAGATATTTGTATCGATGAGAAATTGAATTTTGTTGAGGAACCGATTGAGATTATGGATCGTGAGATTAAACGGCTGAAGAATAGCCGTATTCCGATTATCAAAGTTCGTTGGAACTCCCGACATGGACCGGAGTTCACTTGGGAACGTGAGGACGTTTTTCGTAGGAAGTATCCTAAACTTTTCATGACATCAAGCAACTCGGAGTGAAACCTGGGACGGGTTTCTTCTGAGGCTGGGAGGCTGTGACAAGTGGCAATTTAGGGAGTCTATTTTAGGTAACCGCATTACGTTAAACTAAACCGAGCTTTGCCTTTATCACTATTTTATCAACCATGACTCGATTTTATATCGTTTATTGGTTTTTACGGTTTATTTCACTATTGAATGAGTTATCGTATGAGTTTTAACTCTATTTGGTAGGCACTATTCGATTCGGCACTAGAAAAGCCTAAAACAAGAAATATTGTAACTTTTAGACCGTAACTCGAAAATTGAAAAATAAATAGTCAAAACTCGTGGAAAAACATAAATAACGATGTTAGAAAGTCGAATGAACATCGTGGGACACTCAGGGGACAATATATGAGCTCAGGAAAGGGTAAACGGGATAGTTTACGAAAAATGATGGCTTCGGCCCCTCAAAAACCATATGGCCGGCCACCTCCTCCCCACTCCCTATTTATTTTTGAGTCCCTCATGCTCTAGTATATAAAGGCCCTCACTACCTCATTCACCTCTTTTATTTCTCTCACTAAAAACACACACACTCCTCCCTTTCTCTCTCTAACCTCTCTCTAAAAACCCTAAACCTAACCCTTGCCGCCACCCTTAAAAATCCGGCCACTATTCCGGCCACCACCGGCACACCGCCACGCGTGACCACCCACCTCCACCACCATCTTGAAGCTCTCTTTCTCCTCTTTCCAACCATATATTACACGCTCCATTTGGACCACCATAACACCTTCAAATCTTCGAATCAAGAGTCGAATCTTTAGGGTTTCAAGTGGGTTTTGTAATTCGTGTTTGGATAAGGTAAAAGGTACTTGAATACACCTTGTTTGAGCTTTGTAAAGCCACGTATGGCAATAATATGGTTCGACCATATTATGATTTTTAGGGCTTTTGGTTTAAACGTGGGATTAAGCCTAATTAACACATAAATAAACATGTAGCTAGTGTTTGGTAAGCATATGGTGTATCATATTGATGGATTTTTGCATTTTAGGTCTAGTTTCATGTTTTTAGTTAGAATAAATGATGGGTTTGGTGTTTGGTTAATGATTGGAGGTTGATTGATTGTATATGGATGTTGTGGAATTGATTTGGTAGTGTTTGGTTGGGTTTGGCATGGTGTACGAACCACATAGGGCACGTACGAGCCCCATGGGTTGCTTACGTGACCCACATGGACCTTGGGTCTGGGTCGGGTCATTTTGGAAGCTTGTTGGTTGATATTGTTGATGTTTGGATTAGACGCGTGGAGCCGAAAATCTTCTAGAGCTTGTTTGGTTCACGTGGTCTTAACCGTGACCGTGTCATGACCATTAGGGTTATAACATTGGTTTCAGATATATTTGGTTGATTGATTGATTGGCGAGATTGTTTTGAGTTGATTTGGGATTGAATTGCGCTATTATGACTTTTAAATTGGACTTGATATATATAATTGTCAACTTTGAGCAACGTCGGTGTTACTTGGACTTTTTAGTCAATAGTTGACCCCGACAACGCCGTGATATGTGTCTAAATACACATATATTTTATATTATTTAAACCCACAAAAACGACCAAAAACACACAAATGACCATATAAATGTTACAAATATCATTGAAATGTGTTTTTATGTGATTCAGGTACAAAAAGATTGAAAATAAGTGAAAAGCATGCAAAGTTCACAAACTGTCATTTTCAGTCCCTGGAGTTTCACAAATTGACAAAACTAGTCCCTGAAGGTTTAAATTGGAAGAAAAGTCAACATAAGTCCTTGGGATATCAAACATGTTCAAAATAGTCCCTGGATGAAAGTTTTCTACAAATGGCCACTTTTAACCCTCAAGTTACAAAAATGGCAAAATTAGTCCCTGGGTATTTAAAAATATAATTTATCAAATAATACCCTTGTACTATTCATAACTTACAATTTGGAACCTTTTGATAACTTTTGGGAAAATTACAATTTCACCCCCTCAACTTTTGAAAATGTCATAAAAGGTCCCCCGGGTGTTTTAAATTGTAATAAATACAACAAAGGTCCTTTGGTTTATCAAACTTGGCAGGTATAGTCCCTTGAAGGAAATTTGGAAGCTTGTCACATCAGGTCCCTCAAGTTTCAGAAATTACAACTTTAGTCCTTGGGCTTATCTATTATACAAACCAACCAAAACCTTTTTTATTACATAAACCTTAAATCCAAATCCAGCCTAAAACCAAGCCCAGTCCAAAACATCCTTTGTATATAAACGGGGTTTGACCCGGTCAATCCCTCCAAACCATCTTCTCTGTACATCACCCTCTACCTCACTTGCAACCCAAAACCATGTGGTTTTACCACCACCTGCCACCACCTTTCCACCTGTCTCACCAGCTCATCCCCTCTACCAGCCTACAATGCATTTAATGCATTTCCCACACCATCGACATCCCCTGTACCATCACATACCCTGCTTTTGCTATCAACTCTACCACTTGACCTCTAAACCCACCAAACATGTCCCCTCCACCTCTACATGTGAACAAGAAGCATTAATTGCAGCAGAACTGCCTCAATCTACTAGTATCACTTTTGGCGCCAAAAGTGAATTCAAAGGCTAGGATCATCTCTGCTCAATCAATGGACACAAATTAAAGTGGGATTTGACAAGGAAGCTAGTGGGAACTCAAATGACTATAAAGATCATAGGAGAGGCAAAGAGAAGACTACCTTGGGCTAGCCAATGGTCACGTAGTGTAATTTTAAAATGCTTTCTATAAATTACTTGTCATTTACAGTTTTAATTTTGTAATTTTCATCAAAGTAGTGTAATGGAACATCCTTTTCAGTTTAATTTTAAGTTTCATTTCAGTTTCAAGTTTTTGCTTAAATTCCTTTAATTTTCAAGTCACTTTAAATTCTTGTTATGTAGTTGTTTATTGGATTCTGTTAGCTCACATAAGCTCCTGACAAAGCTTTAAAGCTTTTAGAAACCTTAAAACAAGTTTAGTCTTTAAAATACAGAAAAACACTAAAAATCAAGAAAAACAATGAAAATCCAAAAATAATGAAGTGATCTTGGTGAAACTGCATGGAGCAAGGTTAATTGTGGATTTCCTTTGGTTTAGAAGCTTTGTGGAAAGCCTTAGGATGTGTTCTGTGGCCATGGTTCTCATTTTCAGCTTGGATTCACTTGTAAGCTCATTTTTACCATTTTTGCATTTTACTGTTTCAGTGTTTTAAATGCTTTAATTTTCATGTTTCTGTGTTTCTTTGTTGTTTGTTAATAATGTTATAGCTTAATCTTAGGTTGGTATGTTTTGGATTGCATTGTGGTTTGATATTGCATTTTGACTGTCACTATGCTTGTTTTTGAGAAACCTAGGTTTAGACTTGTGTGACTACTTGTTTAAGCTTAAAAGGGTCCATTTTGACACTTTGGTACCTCTGGATTTGATGGAATAAGTTTACATAATCTTTTGCTTTGAAAAACTTCATAACAGTCCATTAAAGGATTGTTTGGATTCAATGGTGATTCTGTGTTTAAGGCTGTGTTAGTGGTTGTTCTTGTTTAATATACTCCTCATTTGGGCTAAACAACTCATTTGAACCTTAATCTTGCAGTTTAGCATGTAAGAAAGTCAACTTGACACTTGATGATCTATATATGAGAAATGTGAGGTTGTTGGATCCTAGAATCTTGCATATGTGTTCAATTCTTGTGTATCTGTGTTTCTTTCATGTTTTTATTGCTTAATATAACATATTAAATCAGTAGATTAAGATCTAAATTCAGTTTAGTCAACTTTTTAGTTTTTAGTTAAAAGTCAAATTTTCCTTTTGTCATTTTGAATAAACTAGATAATTTTCTCTAGGCTTTAATATTGAATTTCATAATCTGTGCTTTTAGGATGTTTTAGTTTTGTTGCTAATCTTGCTTATTGCATTTTTGTTTATTTTTGTTTTCCATGTTTAATAGCTTATTTATCTGCTTATTTTAGCCTGTTTTTCCCCTGTGCACAGCTTTAGCTGTCAAATTAATGAGCTTGCAGAAGCTTCATTATTTGGCCCAAGCTTGTGTACTTAGCATATTTGTGTAGCCCTTGTGGCTTATTTGCTATGTGTATGCTTGTTTTTCAGTTTGTAGCTTATTTAGTTAGCTTAATCAACCACCATTTTTATCCCATCAAACTCACTTCACTGAAGCAAACAGTGAAGTTGAGTGTTTTCCCAAGCTTATAAAAAGCTCCTTGCTGAGCTTGATGTTGTGAGCTTTGGCTTTTCACAAAGCCAAGCAACCATAATCTTTAGTTTAGTGCTTGTTGAGCTATTATAAGCTTCCTTGATAAGTCTATAGGAGCTTGTTGTTTGCCCACTCATAACAGTTCACTGAGTAAATCCATGAACTTACACCATTTCCAACAGCTCCTAATAAGCTCATTAGTGGTCATAAGCTTGTGTGTTTTAGCTTTTTGTGAAGCTCATCCACCCAAATTTAGGATCCTATGCTTAATTTTCCCCTAGCAGCTTATTTGCTAGGGATGTAAGTGGCTTATAACTTGTCCCATTTTGACAAGTACACTTAGAATCAGTGTACTCATAGCTTCTTCATAAGCTCCTCAAAATCTCATCTGTGAACCCCACAGGTTGAGCTTTGGCTTTTTGGAATCCTCACCAACTCAGCTTGCTACTTCAATTATTATTTTGCCATTTTTAGCTTATACTCTTAGCTTAAATTGCCATTACAAAAAGTTGCAAGGGTGTTTGGTGCAGTTGTAATGGGAAGAGCTTATTAGCTTATTACAAGCTTATTTGGTGAATCTAGTACACATGCTTGTTTATACTTGTTCATATCACTTGTACACATATTATTTTTTCTTTTGCTTTCCAGTGTGGAGCTTATACCAAGCTTTTACAAGCTTTCACTCCATCCAAGTTAAGCCCAAAAAGCTTAACTGTCTAAACCATAAGCTCACACTTGTGCACCATTTCAGTCCATTTTTTTGTTTATATTTATCCATTGGATTTATGTATATCTTATTTTACCTTTTGTTTCCACTGTATAGATTATTTCAAGCTTATTATGAGCTTGAGTTCCAACAGTCAAGCCAAAAGCTTAACTGTTGGACTCATAAGCTCTCAATTTGCTTATTTCTTAGTTTGTAAGTTTTTGTTTTCATTAAACTTGTTCATATTCTGTACATATTGAGTTTCAGAAAAAGAAAAACACAAAAACATAATCTTTAAAAATAGTGATTGCGTTTATTTAATATAAATTAGCTTTTTAATTTTCTTTTCAGCTTATTATTAAGCACTTATCTGTTTTTATATTTTTCTTAAGTTTCTGTCATCTTAAAGTATTTTTAGGAATTTTCTCAGATTTTTCCTTTGTCATCTAGTATTTTTAATAAATCAATAATAGTTTTTAGTAATTAATAATAGTAATTAAATAATAATAAATAGAATAATTGAGTAAAAAATACATTTTCAGTTTCAAAAATTATTTTATAATATTTTAGATTTTTTAGATTCTTTATTTCATTTATTTAAGTTAATTTTAGATTTTCTTATTATTTAAAATTATTAAATACATTTAATTCATTTTTAATTTATATTAATTAATTAAATAGTATAAAAATTTATTTTAATTTTCCAATAATTTTCTTATCTTTTTAGAATTCCAAAAATATGATTTTCACATTTGTGGGAGTTGTATTGGATTGAATTCAGTTTTTATTTTGTTACGTTTACGTAATTATTACGTAAACATATACGTTTTAGTTTTTTAGATTTTCTTAACTTTTATATAAATTTGTAAATTATAGTTAAATATTTTAATTATATTTAATTTGCATTTAAGTCGCTAAGACATGCAAATCCCTATTATAGTTATAATCGTTTTATTTTTATACGTTTACGTTTAATTAAAGTTAAACGTACGTTTGTATATCTTTTACGTTTTTAGGTTCCTGATTGCACGTTTTTAACGACATAGCTGTGACAGAGCTATCACTATTCACATTCCTAGTGTTAGTCAATCGATTCCTGCTTTTTGTATATTCAATATCATTTCAAAGCACACACATAGTTGTATTACATTTTACACACCTCGTTGGGACATAATGACCCGGGGAAACACTAAACTCCTCTGGACTTAATTGCTTTGGTTTTAGACTGTTTGACTTTTATTACGGTTGACCATTCACAAGTGGTTGACTTGTGTAATAAACTTGACAGTTTGGGACCAATCAAATTTTGGCGCCGCTGCCGGGGAGGTGTGCTGCGTATAACGTACTTGTATATATATTATACATAATATCATATTTCATTTCCAAAAACAATATAAAACACAAAAATATTTTTTTTCTTTTCTTTCTATATATATAAAAGATAAAAATACAAAAACATTTTCACTTTTCTATTTATATTATAATATCAAAAACGAAAAATATTCTCCTTACCTTACTATTCATAATTCTGTGAGTGGTGACTCCACTCCAATTTTTCATCCAGTCATTTCCTCATGAACCATTTAATTCGAGGTCGAGTCAAGCTAGCGACTCGGTAATCAAAAACAGTAGCATTTACTAAGGAGGGGTAAGAAGATAGAGATACGGATGAACACCCATGTGAAATTTTCACCCGTGTGTACCACCTTAGTGTGGGGGAGATGTCCCACATGTTGTATATAGATCTTAAAAATGAATGAAAATTGTAAATATTAAAAAAGATAATAATTGTTGTGTTTCTACACTTAGCTAGTAATGTTATCTTTTTACGTTCAAGGATTCGGCATAATAGACGGGACTTTGAATATTGAGGACAATATTCATTTCTAAGTGTGGGGGGGAAATTCTGGCGAATTTGATCATAAATGTACCATTTTAAGTCCCTTTTTCCCCCAAAATGGCAAAATTTTAAATTTTTTTTTAGTGAAAGTACTATGTACTAAACACAACAAATGGTAATCAGTCCACCATGTCTAACCCACATAAGGATTGGCTAATCCAGAAGCAAACGGCTCTTGGTAAAGATATCTCAAATCCGTTTATGGCTGACAATTTGCCCAAAATTGTATGGTATTCGACTCACCATATCTTTAAAAGTGAAGAGTTGGCTAGCCCGCAAGTTTATGGCTTGTGGTAAAGGCAGTTGGAAAACCATAATTGGTAATCGACTCACCAAAGATAATATTGATAATTTATCTAAGATTTGGCTAGTCCAGAAGCAAACGGCTTCTGGTAAAGACAAATCAAAACCGTTGAAAGCTGGTGATTTGCTCAAAATCATTTGGTTATCATTGTACCAAGGTTCTTACTTGAACTGAAACAATTGGCTACTCGAGAAGTAATGGCTTTTGGTAAAGAGATTCAAATCGATTAAGTTTTCTTAAAAGATTGCTAGAGACTAGCAATAGTTTAGTGTGAGGGATTTGATATGTGTCTAAATACACATATATTTTATATTATTTAAACCCACAAAACAACCAAAAACACACAAATGACCATATAAATGTTACAAATATCATTGAAATGTGTTTTTATGTGATTCAGGTACAAAAAGATTGAAAATAAGTGAAAAGCATGCAAAGTTCACAAAACTGTCATTTTCAGTCCCTGGAGTTTCACAAATTGACAAAACTAGTCCCTGAAGGTTTAAATTGGAAGAAAAGTCAACATAAGTCCTTGGGATATCAAACATGTTCAAAATAGTCCCTGGATGAAAGTTTTCTACAAATGGCAACTTTTAACCCTCAAGTTACAAAAATGGCAAAATTAGTCCCTGGGTATTTAAAAATATAATTTATCAAATAATACCCTTGTACTATTCATAACTTACAATTTGGAACCTTTTGATAACTTTTGGGAAAATTACAATTTCACCCCCTCAACTTTTGAAAATGTCATAAAAGGTCCCCCGGGTGTTTTAAATTGTAATAAATACAACAAAGGTCCTTTGGTTTATCTAACTTGGCAGGTATAGTCCCTTGAAGGAAATTTGGAATCTTGTCACATCAGGTCCCTCAAGTTTCAGAAATTACAACTTTAGTCCTTGGGCTTATCTATTATACAAACCAACCAAAACCTTTTTTTTTATTACATAAACCTTAAATCCAAATCCAGCCCAAAACCAAGCCCAGTCCAAAACATCCTTTGTATATAAACGGGGTTTGACCCGGTCAATCCCTCCAAACCATCTTCTCTGTACATCACCCTCTACCTCACCTGCAACCCAAAACCAGGTGGTTTTTACCACCACCTGCCACCACCTTTCCACTGTCTCACCACTCATCCCCTCCACCAGCTTACAATGCATTTAATGCATTTCCCACACCATCGACATCCCCTGTACCATCACATACCCTGCTTTTGCTATCAACTCTACCACTTGACCTCTAAACCCACCAAACATGTCCCCTCCACCTCTACATGTGAACAAGAAGCATTAATTGCAGCAGAACTGCCTCAATCTACTAGTATCACTTTTGGCGCCAAAAGTGAATTCAAAGGCTAGGATCATCTTTGCTCAATCAATGGACACAAATTAAAGTAGGATTTGACAAGGAAGCTAGTGGGAACTCAAATGACTATAAAGATCATAGGAGAGGCAAAGAGAAGACTACCTTGGGCTAGCCAATGGTCACGTAGTGTAATTTTAAAATGCTTTCTTTAAATTACTTGTCATTTACAGTTTTAATGTTGTAATTTTCATCAAAGTAGTGTAATGGAACATCCTTTTCAGTTTAATTTTAAGTTTCATTTTAGTTTCAAGTTTTTGCTTAAATTCCTTTAATTTTCAAGTCACTTTAAATTCTTGTTATGTAGTTGTTTATTGGATTCTTTAAGCTCACATAAGCTCCTGACAAAGCTTTAAAGCTTTTAGAAACCTTAAAACAAGTTTAGTCTTTAAAATACAGAAAAACACTAAAAATCAAGAAAAACAATGAAAATCCAAAAATAATGAAGTGATCTTGGTGAAACTGCATGGAGCAAGGTTAATTGTGGATTGCCTTTGGTTTAGAAGCTTTGTGGAAAGCCTTAGGATGTGTTCTGTGGCCATGGTTCTCATTTTCAGCTTGGATTCACTTGTAAGCTCATTTTTACCATTTTTGCATTTTACTGTTTCAGTGTTTTAAATGCTTTAATTTTCATGTTTCTGTGTTTCTTTGTTGTTTGTTAATAATGTTATAGCTTAATCTTAGGTTGGTATGTTTTGGATTGCATTGTGGTTTGATATTGCATTTTGACTGTCACTATGCTTGTTTTTGAGAAACCTAGGTTTAGACTTGTGTGACTACTTGTTTAAGCTTAAAAGGGTCCATTTTGACACTTTGGTACCTCTGGATTTGATGGAATAAGTTTACATAATCTTTTGCTTTGAAAAACTTCATAACAGTCCATTAAAGGATTGTTTGGATTCAATGGTGATTCTGTGTTTAAGGTTGTGTTAGTGGTTGTTCTTGTTTAATATACTCCTCATTTGGGCTAAACAACTCATTTGAACCTTAATCTTGCAGTTTAGCATGTAAGAAAGTCAACTTGACACTTGATGATCTATATATGAGAAATGTGAGGTTGTTGGATCCTAGAATCTTGCATATGTGTTCAATTCTTGTGTATCTGTGTTTCTTTCATGTTTTTATTGCTTAATATAACATATTAAATCAGTAGATTAAGATCTAAATTCAGTTTAGTCAACTTTTTAGTTTTTAGTTAAAAGTCAAATTTTCCTTTTTGTCATTTTTGAATAAACTAGATAATTTTCTCTAGGCTTTAATATTGAATTTCATAATCTGTGCTTTTAGGATGTTTTAGTTTTGTTGCTAATCTTGCTTATTGCATTTTTGTTTATTTTTGTTTTCCATGTTTAATAGCTTATTTATCTGCTTATTTTAGCCTGTTTTTCCCCTGTGCACAGCTTTAGCTGTCAAATTAATGAGCTTGCAGAAGCTTCATTATTTGGCCCAAGCTTGTGTACTTAGCATATTTGTGTAGCCCTTCTGGCTTATTTGCTATGTGTATGCTTGTTTTTCAGTTTGTAGCTTATTTAGTTAGCTTAATCAACCACCATTTTTATCCCATCAAACTCACTTCACTGAAGCAAACAGTGAAGTTGAGTGTTTTCCCAAGCTTATAAAAAGCTCCTTGCTGAGCTTGATGTTGTGAGCTTTGGCTTTTCACAAAGCCAAGCAACCATAATCTTTAGTTTAGTGCTTGTTGAGCTATTATAAGCTTCCTTGATAAGTCTATAGGAGCTTGTTGTTTGCCCACTCATAACAGTTCACTGAGTAAATCCATGAACTTACACCATTTCCAACAGCTCCTAATAAGCTCATTAGTGGTCATAAGCTTGTGTGTTTTAGCTTTTTGTGAAGCTCATCCACCCAAATTTAGGATCCTATGCTTAATTTTCCCTAGCACTTATTTGCTAGGGATGTAAGTGGCTTATAACTTGTCCCATTTTGACAAGTACACTTAGAATCAGTGTACTCATAGCTTCTTCATAAGCTCCTCAAAATCTCATCTGTGAACCCCACAGGTTGAGCTTTGGCTTTTTGGAATCCTCACCAACTCAGCTTGCTACTTCAATTATTATTTTGCCATTTTTAGCTTATACTCTTAGCTTAAATTGCCATTACAAAAAGTTGCAAGGGTGTTTGGTACTGCAGTGTACTGGAAGAGCTTATTAGCTTATTACAAGCTTATTTGGTGAATCTAGTACACATGCTTGTTTATACTTGTTCATATCACTTGTACACATATTATTTTTTCTTTTGCTTTCCAGTGTGGAGCTTATACCAAGCTTTTACAAGCTTTCACTCCATCCAAGTTAAGCCCAAAAAGCTTAACTGTCTAAACCATAAGCTCACACTTGTGCACCATTTCAGTCCATTTTCTTGTTTATATTTATCCATTGGACTTATGTATATCTTATTTTACCTTTTGTTTCCACTGTATAGATTATTTCAAGCTTATTATGAGCTTGAGTTCCAACAGTCAAGCCAAAAGCTTAACTGTTGGACTCATAAGCTCTCAATTTGCTTATTTCTTAGTTTGTAAGTTTTTGTTTTCATTAAACTTGTTCATATTCTGTACATATTGAGTTTCAGAAAAAGAAAAACACAAAAACATAATCTTTAAAAATAGTGATAGCGTTTATTTAATATAAATTAGCTTTTTAATTTTCTTTTCAGCTTATTATTAAGCACTTATATGTTTTTATATTTTTCTTAAGTTTCTGTCATCTTAAAGTATTTTTAGGAATTTTCTCAGATTTTTCCTTTGTCATCTAGTATTTTTAATAAATCAATAATAGTTTTTAGTAATTAATAATAGTAATTAAATAATAATAAATAGAATAATTGAGTAAAAAATACATTTTCAGTTTCAAAAATTATTTTATAATATTTTAGATTTTTTAGATTCTTTATTTCATTTATTTAAGTTAATTTTAGATTTTCTTATTATTTAAAATTATTAAATACATTTAATTCATTTTTAATTTATATTAATTAATTAAATAGTATAAAATTTTATTTTAATTTTCCAATAATTTTCTTATCTTTTTAGAATTCCAAAAATATGATTTTCACATTTGTGGGAGTTGTATTGGATTGAATTCAGTTTTTATTTTGTTACGTTTACGTAATTGTTACGTAAACATATACGTTTTAGTTTTTTAGATTTTCTTAACTTTTATATAAATTTGTAAATTATAGTTAAATATTTTAATTATATTTAATTTGCATTTAAGTCGCTAAGACATGCAAATCCCTATTATAGTTATAATCGTTTTATTTTTATACGTTTACGTTTAATTAAAGTTAAACGTTCGTTTGTATATCTTTTACGTTTTTAGGTTCCTGATTGCACGTTTTTAACGACATAGCTGTGACAGAGCTATCACTATTCACATTCCTAGTGTTAGTCAACCAGATTCCTGTTTTTTGTATATTCAATATCATTTCAGCACACACTGTAGTTGTATTACAGTTTACACACCTCGTTGGGACATAATGACCCGGGGAAACACTAAACTCCTCTGGACTTAATTGCTTTGGTTTTAGACTGTTTGACTTTTATTACGGTTGACCATTCACAAGTGGTTGACTTGTGTAATAAACTTGACAGTTTGGGACCAATCAAATTTTGGCGCCGCTGCCGGGGAGGTGTGCTGCGTATAACGTACTTGTATATATATTATACATAATATCATATTTCATTTCCAAAAACAATATAAAACACAAAAATATTTTTTTTCTTTTCTTTCTATATATATAAAAGATAAAAATACAAAAACATTTTCACTTTTCTATTTATATTATAATATCAAAAACGAAAAATATTCTCCTTACCTTACTATTCATAATTCTGTGAGTGGTGACTCCACTCCAATTTTTCATCCAGTCATTTCCTCATGAACCATTTAATTCGAGGTCGAGTCAAGCTAGCGACTCGGTAATCAAAAACAGTAGCATTTACTAAGGAGGGGTAAGAAGATAGAGATACGGATGAACACCCATGTGAAATTTTCACCCGTGTGTACCACCTTAGTGTGGGGGAGATGTCCCACATGTTGTATATAGATCTTAAAAATGAATGAAAATTGTAAATATTAAAAAAGAGAATAATTGTTGTGTTTCTACACTTAGCTAGTAATGTTATCTTTTTACGTTCAAGGATTCGGCATAATAGCCGGGACTTTGAATATTGAGGACAATATTCATTTCTAAGTGTGGGGGGGAAATTCTGGCGAATTTGATCATAAATGTACCATTTTAAGTCCCTTTTTCCCCCAAAATGGCAAAATTTTAAATTTTTTTTTAGTGAAAGTACTATGTACTAAACACAACAAATGGTAATCAGTCCACCATGTCTAACCCACATAAGGATTGGCTAATCCAGAAGCAAACGGCTCTTGGTAAAGATATCTCAAATCCGTTTATGGCTGACAATTTGCCCAAAATTGTATGGTACTCAACTCACCATATCCTTAAAAGTGAAGAGTTGGCTAGCCCGCAAGTTTATGGCTTGTGGTAAAGGCAGTTGGAAAACCATAATTGGTAATCGACTCACCAAAGATAATATTGATAATTTATCTAAGATTTGGCTAGTCCAGAAGCAAACGGCTTCTGGTAAAGACAAATCAAAACCGTTGAAAGCTGGTGATTTGCTCAAAATCATTTGGTTATCATTGTACCAAGGTTCTTACTTGAACTGAAACAATTGGCTACTCCAGAAGTAATGGCTTTTGGTAAAGAGATTCAAATCGATTAAGTTTTCTTAAAAGATTGCTAGAGACTAGCAATAGTTTAGTGTGAGGGATTTGATATGTGTCTAAATACACATATATTTTATATTATTTAAACCCACAAAAATGACCAAAAACACACAAATGACCATATAAATGTTACAAATATCATTGAAATGTGTTTTTATGTGATTCAGGTACAAAAAGATTGAAAATAAGTGAAAAGCATGCAAAGTTCACAAAACTGTCATTTTCAGTCCCTGGAGTTTCACAAATTGACAAAACTAGTCCCTGAAGGTTTAAATTGGAAGAAAAGTCAACATAAGTCCATGGGATATCAAACATGTTCAAAATAGTCCCTGGATGAAAGTTTTCTACAAATGGCAACTTTTAACCCTCAAGTTACAAAAATGGCAAAATTAGTCCCTGGGTATTTAAAAATATAATTTATCAAATAATACCCTTGTACTATTCATAACTTACAATTTGGAACCTTTTGATAACTTTTGGGAAAATTACAATTTCACCCCCCTCAACTTTTGAAAATGTCATAAAAGGTCCCCCGGGTGTTTTAAATTGTAATAAATACAACAAAGGTCCTTTGGTTTATCTAACTTGGCAGGTATAGTCCCTTGAAGGAAATTTGGAATCTTGTCACATCAGGTCCCTCAAGTTTCAGAAATTACAACTTTAGTCCTTGGGCTTATCTATTATACAAACCAACCAAAACCTTTTTTTTTATTACATAAACCTTAAATCCAAATCCAGCCCAAAACCAAGCCCAGTCCAAAACATCCTTTGTATATAAACGGGGTTTGACCCGGTCAATCCCTCCAAACCATCTTCTCTATACATCACCCTCTACCTCACCTGCAACCCAAAACCAGGTGGTTTTTACCACCACCTGGCCACCACCTTTCCACCTGTCTCACCAGCTCATCCCCTCCACCAGCCTACAATGCATTTAATGCATTTCCCACACCATCGACATCCCCTGTACCATCACATACCCTGCTTTTGCTATCAACTCTACCACTTGACCTCTAAACCCACCAAACATGTCCCTTCCACCTCTACATGTGAACAAGAAGCATTAATTGCAGCAGAACTGCCTCAATCTACTAGTATCACTTTTGGCGCCAAAAGTGAATTCAAAGGCTAGGATCATCTTTGCTCAATCAATGGACACAAATTAAAGTAGGATTTGACAAGGAAGCTAGTGGGAACTCAAATGACTATAAAGATCATAGGAGAGGCAAAGAGAAGACTACCTTGGGCTAGCCAATGGTCACGTAGTGTAATTTTAAAATGCTTTCTTTAAATTACTTGTCATTTACAGTTTTAATGTTGTAATTTTCATCAAAGTAGTGTAATGGAACATCCTTTTCAGTTTAATTTTAAGTTTCATTTTAGTTTCAAGTTTTTGCTTAAATTCCTTTAATTTTCAAGTCACTTTAAATTCTTGTTATGTAGTTGTTTATTGGATTCTATTAGCTCACATAAGCTCCTGACAAAGCTTTAAAGCTTTTAGAAACCTTAAAACAAGTTTAGTCTTTAAAATACAGAAAAACACTAAAAATCAAGAAAAACAATGAAAATCCAAAAATAATGAAGTGATCTTGGTGAAACTGCATGGAGCAAGGTTAATTGTGGATTGCCTTTGGTTTAGAAGCTTTGTGGAAAGCCTTAGGATGTGTTCTGTGGCCATGGTTCTCATTTTCAGCTTGGATTCACTTGTAAGCTCATTTTTACCATTTTTGCATTTTACTGTTTCAGTGTTTTAAATGCTTTAATTTTCATGTTTCTGTGTTTCTTTGTTGTTTGTTAATAATGTTATAGCTTAATCTTAGGTTGGTATGTTTTGGATTGCATTGTGGTTTGATATTGCATTTTGACTGTCACTATGCTTGTTTTTGAGAAACCTAGGTTTAGACTTGTGTGACTACTTGTTTAAGCTTAAAAGGGTCCATTTTGACACTTTGGTACCTCTGGATTTGATGGAATAAGTTTACATAATCTTTTGCTTTGAAAAACTTCATAACAGTCCATTAAAGGATTGTTTGGATTCAATGGTGATTCTGTGTTTAAGGCTGTGTTAGTGGTTGTTCTTGTTTAATATACTCCTCATTTGGGCTAAACAACTCATTTGAACCTTAATCTTGCAGTTTAGCATGTAAGAAAGTCAACTTGACACTTGATGATCTATATATGAGAAATGTGAGGTTGTTGGATCCTAGAATCTTGCATATGTGTTCAATTCTTGTGTATCTGTGTTTCTTTCATGTTTTTATTGCTTAATATAACATATTAAATCAGTAGATTAAGATCTAAATTCAGTTTAGTCAACTTTTTAGTTTTTAGTTAAAAGTCAAATTTTCCTTTTTGTCATTTTTGAATAAACTAGATAATTTTCTCTAGGCTTTAATATTGAATTTCATAATCTGTGCTTTTAGGATGTTTTAGTTTTGTTGCTAATCTTGCTTATTGCATTTTTGTTTATTTTTGTTTTCCATGTTTAATAGCTTATTTATCTGCTTATTTTAGCCTGTTTTTCCCCTGTCAAATTAATGAGCTTGTAGAAGCTTCATTATTTGGCCCAAGCTTGTGTACTTAGCATATTTGTGTAGCCCTTCTGGCTTATTTGCTATGTGTATGCTTGTTTTTCAGTTTGTAGCTTATTTAGTTAGCTTAATCAACCACCATTTTTATCCCATCAAACTCACTTCACTGAAGCAAACAGTGAAGTTGAGTGTTTTCCCAAGCTTATAAAAAGCTCCTTGCTGAGCTTGATGTTGTGAGCTTTGGCTTTTCACAAAGCCAAGCAACCATAATCTTTAGTTTAGTGCTTGTTGAGCTATTATAAGCTTCCTTGATAAGTCTATAGGAGCTTGTTGTTTGCCCACTCATAACAGTTCACTGAGTAAATCCATGAACTTACACCATTTCCAACAGCTCCTAATAAGCTCATTAGTGGTCATAAGCTTGTGTGTTTTAGCTTTTTGTGAAGCTCATCCACCCAAATTTAGGATCCTATGCTTAATTTTCCCCTAGCAGCTTATTTGCTAGGGATGTAAGTGGCTTATAACTTGTCCCATTTTGACAAGTACACTTAGAATCAGTGTACTCATAGCTTCTTCATAAGCTCCTCAAAAGCTCATCTGTGAACCCCACAGGTTGAGCTTTGGCTTTTTGGAATCCTCACCAACTCAGCTTGCTACTTCAATTATTATTTTGCCATTTTTAGCTTATACTCTTAGCTTAAATTGCCATTACAAAAAGTTGCAAGGGTGTTTGGTACTGCAGTGTACTGGAAGAGCTTATTAGCTTATTACAAGCTTATTTGGTGAATCTAGTACACATGCTTGTTTATACTTGTTCATATCACTTGTACACATATTATTTTTTCTTTTGCTTTCCAGTGTGGAGCTTATACCAAGCTTTTACAAGCTTTCACTCCATCCAAGTTAAGCCCAAAAAGCTTAACTGTCTAAACCATAAGCTCACACTTGTGCACCATTTCAGTCCATTTTTTTGTTTATATTTATCCATTGGACTTATGTATATCTTATTTTACCTTTTGTTTCCATCAGTATAGATTATTTCAAGCTTATTATGAGCTTGAGTTCCAACAGTCAAGCCAAAAGCTTAACTGTTGGACTCATAAGCTCTCAATTTGCTTATTTCTTAGTTTGTAAGTTTTTGTTTTCATTAAACTTGTTCATATTCTGTACATATTGAGTTTCAGAAAAAGAAAAACACAAAAACATAATCTTTAAAAATAGTGATAGCGTTTATTTAATATAAATTAGCTTTTTAATTTTCTTTTCAGCTTATTATTAAGCACTTATCTGTTTTTATATTTTTCTTAAGTTTCTGTCATCTTAAAGTATTTTTAGGAATTTTCTCAGATTTTTCCTTTGTCATCTAGTATTTTTAATAAATCAATAATAGTTTTTAGTAATTAATAATAGTAATTAAATAATAATAAATAGAATAATTGAGTAAAAAATACATTTTCAGTTTCAAAAATTATTTTATAATATTTTAGATTTTTTAGATTCTTTATTTCATTTATTTAAGTTAATTTTAGATTTTCTTATTATTTAAAATTATTAAATACATTTAATTCATTTTTAATTTATATTAATTAATTAAATAGTATAAAATTTTATTTTAATTTTCCAATAATTTTCTTATCTTTTTAGAATTCCAAAAATATGATTTTCACATTTGTGGGAGTTGTATTGTGTCACACCCTCGCCGGAGGCGGAAACACGAGGTGTAACTGAAGGGAACATAAGCACAAGATAATAGAACATACCAACGTTAAGATTTAAAAGAAATAGTACACCATTACAATACCAGTTTAGCCGTCATCGGCAAATATATTACAAAGTTTAGATTCCAAAATATTTCGTTCTAGTACATAACGATTTGTAGTGACAAGTAAAAACTTCATTATGCAAGACCTGGTAGAAAAGCTTACTAACGATCACCTGAAATGCATGAGAGAAAAACGGGTCAACTATAAAAATAGTTGGTGAGTAAACATGTTTAGAAAAAAAATAAGAAAACTCGTAAGAAAGAGTCAAAGGTTTCGGTCATCGAAAATAGTCCACAAAGCAAAGGCATTGTATATCCACTCAGTTCCAAGTTCCGCCCATACAAAACTTGCAACCTGTGTGTACACAACCCATTGCACAAAATATAGCGTATCAAGTAGTCAAGTATAAGTGATCATAATGGTTCATAATATAGTACCACGCATATAATAATTCAGGGATGCTCCGAACATGGGAGACTTTGCACTGCTCCAACAAGGGAGACTTTGTAATGATGCTTCTGATGAAACCAAATTATGTTGAGTGCCACTACCCAAAGTTATGTTGGGTGCCCCTTCCCAAAGATATACTGGGTGCCTCTTCCCAAAGATATACTGGGTGCCTCTTCCCAAAGATATACTGGGTGCCTCTTCCCAAAGATATACTCCGAACGTAGGAGACTTTATAGTGATGCTCCGAACATAGGAGACTTTATAGTGATGCTCCGAACATAGGAGACTTTAGGTCAAGGTCATAACATGTACGGTTCAATAAGTTCAAGTAAGGCATAATTTCATAATTAAGTTCAAGGATTTGATTCAAGTTCACAAGTTCTAGTCAAACTAGTTAATAAAAGTAGTAAACAATTTAGCTCAAGAATGGTTCATGCATTTCGCCCCAAAATATAGTAAAACGGTAAAAAGGGGATGTGATTACTCACCTGTTGCAATAGTTATGGTGACAAAAGTAGATACACTGAAATGAGGTGCGATCTCTATCCGCAACAAGAAATATGATGAGGTTTAAGGACAAAGGGTTTTTCCTAATCACCTTAGGTTTTTATTGCAAAACCTATACAACAAGTGATACTAGAGTTTAAAAATCTTTGTCTAGAAAATTATTGTGATGATTCCTTCCTTCTTGGTCTTGGGCTGCCGGTTTTGGAGAGAAAAGAGAGCAAGAGATATTAGTTTACACTTTTAGAACTTTTGATGTATGTGTTGAATGAGTTTGTATTATACAATAAACAATAGATATAAGTAGATATTTTGTAAGTAAAATATGTGTGTCACCATGGATTGGTCGACATGTACAAGTCAAAAAGACACAAAATGCATTTTGACTATCTAAATACATATTTGTTGAAGTAAAGTGTAGTTAGTTAAGAATTATTAGTAACTTGTGTATTTATTTAAGCATTTAAGGTAGCGTTAGTTAAAAATAAATTTTAACGGAGCAAAATAAAATATATTGAAGTCATAAAAATTATAAAAATACATTTCTTGCAAAATTTGAGTGATACAATAATAATCGTGTCGAATTTAAGAAAACCGTCGTAATTATATAAATATAACAATTTATATACAAAATAAATTTAAAACACTGGGTAAACTCATAATATTATTTTATAAACTTAATATGAATATAAAAATATATCGGGATAATTTTTGGAAGTAACGGATCAATTGTTCAAAATAATTACTTACGCGATAACGTTTATTTAATATGAGAATTATACGTTTAATGAAAAAATGCAAAACCATGCATGAATTTATATGATGACAATGATGTTAATGAAATGTAGACTAAACTTAGTCTATATGAAATGTCCTCGATGATATGTTCATGAATTCGCAGCTAAACCCCTAAGGTTACGCGAATTTAATACTTGTAAACCTAGTTTACAATATACGATGAAATAGTAAATGTGAGAAATGACCGGAAATTGAGAATTGTGACATTCTTCCCATGTCAGCGGAATCACGTCCTCGTGATTCAATTAATGATACTATAGTCCGAACCGCGACAAAGGTTCTAAAAGTTCATGCTCGTACGAATAGTCTAAATGATCATGTCAATGCTCATGCATATGGATTCTTCATCCAACTAACTACGTGCCCGTGATTAGATTTGATGGGGTAAACTTACCCAATATCGAACGTAGTCCTCAAAAGACCTTTAGATAGTGACTTGAGTAAACTTGTTTCTTAGCTTGACTTTCGCAACTTCATCAAACAAGAACTGTCACTAGATCAGGCTAGGAAACAAGTCTTTTGAAAGATTCGCTCGATATTGGATTTGCTTACACAAATCAAATCAAATCAACAAAATACATTACAACTAAGGTCGATATCGATAGGTCTCAAATTAATCAATGCCGTGGACGTGGTAAAAATTGGAAGGAAGTATGCACTCAAAATCATGTCGTACAGAAATAAGGTGGTTGTTCGAAAGAATGTACCCGTTACGCGTTGCGGGCTTCCTCGGTGCCCAAATAGAATGCTCGACCACGTGCGGGGGGAATTTCAATGTTCTGATCTTGTGGGCCTTCTATTGCCAACGCCAGGTTTGGACGATTTCCTTCTTGGTTGGGTGTTCTTTTCAACTTTGGGCAGGTATTGCGAAGGTGATCTAGACTTCCACACTTGTAACATGCTTTTCTCTGTCCTTGATTCCCAGTCCTGTTTGAGCAATTCCGCGCGAAGTGGCCTGTCTGTCCACATTTGTCGCACTTTGAGCAGTCTCCTGAGTGATGATAATTACATCGAGTACACATAGGGTGTGGACCTGTATATCCTTTGCGCTCCTGAGTGGTCGCTCCATAGTTCCTGGTTATTCGCTGCCTCTTGTTTTGCTGATCCTGGTCTCGACTTCCCTGGCGATCATCCTGTCGTTTTCGTCCATTGTCGTTTGCTTTTGTTAGTTCTCCAGACCTGATCACATCATTTGTCAAGCGATATGCCATGCCCACAGCGGCTTGCAGAGTGGTTGGGTTCGACGAGGTGACGTCCCTCCTAATTTCCGGTATCAATCCCCATATATATCGGTCGATCAACTTCTCCACCGTGGAAACCATGTGAGGAACCATCCTAGTTAACTCGTGGAAACGGATCGTGTACTTGTCGACCTCTACTCCTACCATCAAGTGATTCCAAAATTCCGCTTCCAGCTTTTGCACTTCATCTTTTCTGCAGTACTCATCAGTTAGTAGTTTCTTAAATGCTTCCCAAGATAACACATTTGCAGCCCCTCTTCCTCTAGTCTGCAGTTGATTGTTCCACCAGGTCAATGCTCGACCTTGTAGTAGACCAACAGAGAACTCAACTCTGTTTCCTTCAGCACACTTCGTGATACTAAGCTTTGACTCAACATTCTCGAACCAGGTTAATAGTCCAATGGCACCCTCAGTACCATAAAACTCCATCGGCTTGCATGTCATGAAAGTCTTGTAGTTGCACCCATGACCAGTGTTTGAAGTACCTTCTCCGTTGTTGGTTCGTCTAGCATCAAGGTGCGTCATAATTTGGGTGAGTAGATCCGCTATTCCAGTCGCGTTGTTGTTTGAATTGTCATTGTTGTTTGGGTTGCCGTTGTTGTTGACTCCTGAGCGTGTGTTTCTGGCAGCCATGATCTTGCAATGGACCAAAATATCAGGTTGAGTAAATGACACTCGGACGAAGGCATATGAGGTTTAGAACGGTGGTAATGTGTTATAGTGATCGAAACATGACAGGAACAGAGACATGCTATGTCTAACAAGTCGAAAGATGGAAAAGAGAAGGTATAAACAAGGTACGGTAATGTAGACGTGAACGTAAAAACATGCTATGCATACCCACCCGACCAATGCAACTTCAGGTGACCAGACTCTAAAGACTCGACTAAACATGATTTAAAATTACCACTCTTATCATTGCATGGTTCTTCATAAATTAGACATAGTTGATCAGGCTATGTATAATTTATGAGTAACGATGCAACGATAGGACTAGTTGACTCGGATGATGTTCAATGTTTAATAAAAATAAAAATTTATTCCGGTTATAGCTGTGATTTATATTTTTGAAAAATCGGCATTCTCTATAACCTTTGGCTCTGATACCAATCTGTCACACCCTCGCCGGAGGCGGAAACACGAGGTGTAACGGAAGGGAAAAAAAGCACAAGATAATAGAACATACCAACGTTAAGATTTAAAAGAAAGAGTACACCATTACAATACCAGTTTAGCCGTCATCGGCAAATATATTACAAAGTTTAGATTCCAAAATATTTCGTTCTAGTACATAACGATTTGTAGTGACAAGTAAAAACTTCATTATGCAAGACCTGGTAGAAAAGCTTACTAACGATCACCTGAAATGCATGAGAGAAAAACGGGTCAACTATGAAAATAGTTGGTGAGTAAACATGTTTAGAAAAAAAATAAGAAAACTCGTAAGAAAGAGTCAAAGGTTTCGGTCATCGGAAATAGTCCGCAAAGCAAAGGCATTGTATATCCACTCAGTTCCAAGTTCCGCCCATACAAAACTTGCAACCTGTGTGTACACAACCCATTGCACAAAATATAGCGTATCAAGTAGTCAAGTATAAGTGATCATAATGGTTCATAATATAGTACCATGCATATAATAATTCAGGGATGCTCCGAACATGGGAGACTTTGCACTGCTCCAACAAGGGAGACTTTGTAATGATGCTTCTGATGAAACCAAATTATGTTGAGTGCCACTACCCAAAGTTATGTTGGGTGCCCCTTCCCAAAGATATACTGGGTGCCTCTTCCCAAAGATATACTGGGTGCCTCTTCCCAAAGATATACTTCGAACGTAGGAGACTTTATAGTGATGCTCCGAACATAGGAGACTTTATAGTGATGCTCCGAACATAGGAGACTTTAGGTCAAGGTCATAACATGTACGGTTCAATAAGTTCAAGTAAGGCATAATTTCATAATTAAGTTCAAGGATTTGATTCAAGTTCACAAGTTCTAGTCAAACTAGTTAATAAAAGTAGTAAACAATTTACCTCAAGAATGGTTCATGCATTTCGCCCCAAAATATAGTAAAACGGTAAAAAGGGATGTGATTACTCACCTGTTGCAATAGTTATGGTGACAAAAGTAGATACACTGAAATGAGGTGCGATCTCTATCCGCAACAAGAAATATGATGAGGTTTAAGGACAAAGGGTTTTTCCTAATCACCTTAGGTTTTTATTGCAAAACCTATACAACAAGTGATACTAGAGTTTAAAAATCTTTGTCTAGAAAATTATTGTGATGATTCCTTCCTTCTTGGTCTTGGGCTGCCGTTTTTGGAGAGAAAAGAGAGCAAGAGATATTAGTTTACACTTTTAGAACTTTTGATGTATGTGTTGAATGAGTTTGTATTATACAATAAACAATAGATATAAGTAGATATTTTGTAAGTAAAATATGTGTGTCACCATGGATTGGTCGACATGTACAAGTCAAAAAGACACAAAATGCATTTTGACTATCTAAATACATATTTGTTGAAGTAAAGTGTAGTTAGTTAAGAATTATTAGTAACTTGTGTATTTATTTAAGCGTTAGTTAAAAATAAATTTTAACGGAGCAAAATAAAATATATTGAAGTCATAAAAATTATAAAAATACATTTCTTGCAAAATTTGAGTGATACAATAATAATCGTGTCGAATTTAAGAAAACCGTCGTAATTATATAAATATAACAATTTATATACAAAATAAATTTAAAACACTGGGTAAACTCATAATATTATTTTATAAACTTAATATGAATATAAAAATATATCGGGATAATTTTTGGAAGTAACGGATCAATTGTTCAAAATAATTACTTACGCGATAACGTTTATTTAATATGAGAATTATACGTTTAATGAAAAAATGCAAAACCATGCATGAATTTATATGATGACAATGATGTTAATGAAATATAGACTAAACTTAGTCTATATGAAATGTCATCGATGATATGTTCATGAATTCGCAGCTAAACCCCTAAGGTTACGCGAATTTAATACTTGTAAACCTAGTTTACAATATACGATGAAATAGTAAATGTGAGAAATGACCGGAAATTGAGAATTGTGACATATTGGATTGAATTCAGTTTTTATTTTGTTACGTTTACGTAATTATTACGTAAACATATACGTTTTAGTTTTTTTAGATTTTCTTAACTTTTATATAAATTTGTAAATTATAGTTAAATATTTTAATTATATTTAATTTGCATTTAAGTCGCTAAGACATGCAAATCCCTATTATAGTTATAATCGTTTTATTTTTATACGTTTACGTTTAATTAAAGTTAAACGCTCGCTTGTATATCTTTTACGTTTTTAGGTTCCTGATTGCACGTTTTTTAACGACATAGCTGTGACAGAGCTATCACTATTCACATTCCTAGTGTTAGTCAACCGATTCCTGTTTTTGTATATTCAATATCATTTCAAAGACACACTGTAGTTGTATTACAGTTTACACACCTCGTTGGGACATAATGACCCGGGGAAACACTAAACTCCTCTGGACTTAATTGCTTTGGTTTTAGACTGTTTGACTTTTATTACGGTTGACCATTCACAAGTGGTGGACTTGTGTAATAAACTTGACAGTTTGGGACCAATCACGCCGTAACATGGATTTTATGATATTTGGGACTATTACTTGATTAAAATCCGAGAAGTCATGACTCGTGCTTGTGGACTCGAAACGAATAACGATATGAAATTGATATTGGGATTTGACAAACTATATATATATATATATATATATATGAACATGTTAACAAATTATGAAACCTAAATAATAAAAAGGGCTTCTATACCAAAAATATCGATAACAAGATTTATCTTGTTATTTACTATTTTTAAATGGAAACTAACGACTAAAAATGGAAATGTTTTATAATAAATAAGTAATTAATGTTTCAAGTACATGTTTATCGATAAATGCCAATTATGGGCATTTAATACTAGTTTTAAGTATTTATTTACTTACGTTGTGTGCATGGGTTACGGATAACCTAACATTAGTAGTGTTGATCCACGTGGGTAGCGGACTTATTAGGTTGACAAATCTAATAAGAGCCCGCTAGGTACGTTGGGTAACCTTATTAATGGGTGAATTATCCTTGTGACTCTTTAGGATGCGACCGGTTTATGGGATAATAAGCGACACGAATAAATAATTGAGTTTATCGAGTTGATGAATTCGATAAGATCTACTATTTGTTCCGAAACTTATTGGACTATGAAGCTTATCGCTTAGATGTCTCATGGTGTTGCATTGAGTCACATATTGGTTGTTTGAGTGCATTCATAGCATCATATTGAGTCGATCCACCCACATGAGGATACCAAACACTAGGATTAAATGGTGAAACGAGACATTTTTGGAAATAACGAAATGGAATACATTGGGGTAGATAACGTTGATTTCGAGAGATATATATATTAAATTTGGTCTACATTAATAGGTTGTGCCGAGTCGATAGTTGTTGTGCCGTGATTACCGTTATCTTCTGCTAGTGTTTATTTGTACGTTGATTGCTTGAGGTGAGTTTCATAGCCCACTTTTATCTACGTTTTTAACTATATTGGGGTGAGAATCATGCTACTATTTTTGGACCATTAAAACTATTTGGATTTGCTTATATGCTTGATTGTTTAGATAAGATGTGCGGTAGTTGTTGCCTTAGACTAGGTTGAACCGTTGCCTAGCTAAGAATAGACTTCTACCTCGACCTAGTCCGGGGTTGGCAACTGTTCTAGAGGTTGCCACGACAGTGCTGGACTAGAGTCGCGGGGCCCGAGTAATCCCTGGATGCGGGATATGGTTATATGGTTGGTGATCCGGGTAGGATCGGTGTGTGCAAACGGTATTTATCTATCTTAGGTCTTGCATAGCAAATCAACTCCTACAGGTACACTATGATTTTATGGAACTTAAACCTATGAACTCACCAGCGTAAGCTAACCTTTTAGCATGATTTCTCATGTATTTGAGAGATGTTTGGAATACGTGATCGGTGGAAGCTTGGCAAGAAGGCGGGGCTCAAGGATTATTTCTGACTCTGATAAACTTTGGGGACCTATTTTATTAAATCATGTTTTGGGCCTAATATTTATACTTTTAGATTAAATGTTTTGAATACTTAAATTTGGAATTGGTTTTGAATGTTAAATGACTATCTTTTTGTTATACTTGGGGACCTATTTTCCAATAGTAACGCCCCGAAAACTTGATTAAGTCTTCCGTTGTACCGAGATTTTGGGGTGTTACAAACAACAACCATCAAGATACCACAACAACCCGACCCGAACCCGTGGTCCATATGGGTCACGTACGCCACACCACTATGACCCATCGTGGGTCTTGTGGTTCGTACGCCTCAACAAGCACAACCAAACACTCCCAAATGGCTTCTACAACAACCAAACACAATCAATCAACCTCCAATCAACATCCAAACATCAAACCCATCAACTAATCTAAACCTATCATATGAAACTATGCCTAAAATGCAAAAACCCAACAATATGATACAACACACGATACCAAATCACTAGCTACATGTTTTATTAGATGTAAATTGTTGGGATATGAAAGTGCTGAAGAATGACAAAGTACTGGAAAAAGTCAAAGTACTGCTAAAGAAGAAGTCAAAGTACTGCTGTCGAAGTCAAAGTACTGCAAGGCTAAAGAACTGCTATATTCGTTTATGGAAAGCTTTGTTATTCTAGAATATTCTTTGTTTAGATTACTTGTCGTACAAGGTTACAAATTGTAAACCGACTAGGGTTATCCTTGAGCCTATAAAAGGACCCCTAGATTGGCATTAGAGATACGAGTTCACAAGTTTACAAAACGTACATTATTAGAGAATTTGATATTAGAGTTTTAGAGTTGTTAAAAGAGTCTGCATAACAAGCAGATTTAGAGTTATTAATAAAATCGTTGAAAGTTAAAGTTATATTCTTCTTAGCTTTGTTAAGTAAATTCCGCGTACTTAATAGAGATTACTCAGTGTTTCATTGTTAATAACTTAGGATTTATCCGAGGTTATTAAACCCTTAACAAGCTATATAGTTAGTTTGGTTAGAGTACATCGATCCAACAAGTGGTATCAGAGCTTGTGTGGAAACTCTGACTAAGAAGAAACCCTAAAACCTAGTTAACAAAACCTAAAGATGTCGACTGAAGCTGTTCCACCACCATCCATCACCTCACTCAGGATACCCATCATTAAGAAGGGAGAATACGACCTATGGAGCATGAAGATGAGGCAGTACATTGCAATTACAGACCATGCACTGTGGAATGTAATTGTCAATGGTAATGAAGTCGTTCCAGAACCTATTGATATTCTTGGACAACCCAAAGCACCTAAGGCAGTCTTACCAGCAGCAACAATATGGAATCAAGAGAAGGCACTCAACATTCTCTTGTCTGCCATTCCAGATGGTCATCTACTCAAGTTCCATGATGCTAAAGATGCAAAGCAACTCTGGGTTGCTCTCAAGACAAGGTTTGGGGGTAATTATGCTTCCAAGAAGATGCACAGAAATCTGTTGAAGTAGCAATTTGAAACATTCACTGTTGGAGAAAGAGAAGGCCTTGATGTTGCTTATGACAGATTCCAAAACCTTCTCAGTATGCTGGAATTATACAAAGCAGAGGTTTCTGTTGAAGATTCTAATCTTAAGTTCTTAAGGAGTTTGCCATCGACAGGGCATGTGCTTGCTACAATGATCAGAGGACAACCTGGTTTGGATCTCATGGACTTTGATGATCTTTACAATCATCTGAAGGTGTATGAGTATGAGATGAATGGCCAAACAAGTTCAAAGTCTCACAGTATAGCCTTTTTGAAATCTGAAAAGAGAGGCAGTACTTCAACTAACAGTACTGTTTCTCCTACTCAAAGTACTGTTGCTCAAAGTACTGTTGCCTACCCTCCTCCAACTAATACCATCCACTCAGATGAAGTCGTATGCTCTTTCTTTGCACAGCAAGCTTCTTTACCTGTCACTTATGAAGAAGATCTCTCACAGATTGAAGAGGATGCTCTTGAAGAAATTGATATCAGGTGGCAAGTTGCTATGATCACCGCAAGGATCAAGAAGTTTATGAAGAAGACAGGAAAAAGCATTGACTTCAAACCAAAACAGGGAATTACTTTTGACAAATCCAAAATTGAATGCTTCAATTGTCAAAAGACTGGACACTTTGCAAGGGAATGCAGGTTTGCTAAATATCAAGCAAACAGGATGACTGAGAAACCAAAGCTAGAGCTTAAAGAAATTCCTATTATCAAACAAAAGCTTTGGTTGCTCAAGAAAGTTTATCAGAGGTTGACTGGAGTGCTGAGTTTGCTGATGAACCAGTAACCTACTGTATGGTAGTTGTGGAGGAGTCAGTGAAAGAGTTTGATTGGAGCACAGCTTTTGATGAGGAACCTGAACATGCTGCTTTGGAATCTAGAGATGGTTTAGGAAGCTTTGATTGGAGCATGGAGAGTGAAGATGATCCTGTTCTACTTGCTATGATGGCTACTTCGTCAAATTCACCCCTATCTCTGAGGTATGTTCCAATTGTCATGACTTTTATCAAAAAGTACTGAATAGTTATGTGGCTGAAAGAGATAACTGTATAAAGGCTAGGTTTGAGGTAGCAGGTTATCAAATAACCTTAGAGTCAATGGAAGCCAAAATCATAACACATGAAAATAATGAAATGGCTTGGGCAGAAAAGTATGAACAACAGGATTATCGGTTAAAATTAAGTGAATGGAAGTTAAATTGTAAGATCTCTGAAATTGAGAAACTAACTAAGAAGAAAGATGAATTGCTAGAAAAGTTTGTGCTTGGGGACAATCGTGTCTTTCTCATGTTACTTATGTTGAAAAATAGAGAAGAGCTTACATTAAAACTGGCCTAGGTTTTGGTATGGACTTTAATAGTATAGAAAACCCACCTAGTGATTAGGATGAATGTAATTTTGAGGATATAACCACTAGTGATGATGAGCTCATTAATTATGTAGACACATCTAGTAATGAGGACTCAATTAGTGAAACACCTCCTGAATATAAGAAAGACAAAGGTTATCATGCTGTCCCTCATCCCACTGGTAGTCATCAACCTCCTAGGCCTGATGTTTCTCGTTTTGGTGTAGACAGCTTAGAGTTTAGGAAGAAGCTTATTGGTCAATCTAGGTCTGAAACCCAAAAAGAAACTGTTGAGACACCTAAGGTAGATGATACTAAAAGCCAAGCAGTACTTTCACCTCAAAGTACTGCTACACCTCAAAGTACTGCTACACGCTCAGCAGTACCTTTAAGAAAACCTTTTCCCAATGCTGCAAAACCTTTTTGGGATAATTTTGGTCAAAACAGTTTTAATCATTCACCTAGAAGACAGGATAGGTTTGGTCATACACATAGAAGAAGAAATTTTGGGATTACAGATCAAAAACTATGTTTTGTTTGTTTTAGTCCTGATCATTTGATTCAGGACTGTGACTTACATTTAGAGTACCTAAGTAAGTTCCCCAAAAACAGAACTATCAACCAAAAACCAAGGGAGACTAGACCAGCTTGGAATCATTCACATAGGGTTAACCATAGAAACTTCTCACCAGACTATAGGTTCCCTCACCAGAGAAGACCTTTTTCAAAACCTCCAGTACCTTCAAACACTTTCCAAGGTATTGTTAAGCAAAATACAGTACTTTCTCAAAGTACTGCCCAGTTTTCACCAAACACCTCTTGGAATAGGAACCCTAGGAGATCTAATTACTATCAATCTAGAAGGCGTTTCAACCCCAAGAAAGTAGTTAGCTCTAGAGACTCTTCACCAGAAGTTAAAACTAAATGGGTCAAGAAGGAAAGTACTGATGATGAACAAACAATACTGTCAACAAGTACTGCTGAAACTGTGATTTTTGATAAAGATGATTTTGTTGAAAAAGAAAAAGATATTTTTGTTGAAAAAGAAAGTTTTGCTGAAAATCCACCACAAGATTTAAAACAAAAGATAATGCTTGATTCTGTCTACAAAAACTGTGAAGATTACATACTCAAGGAATTTGAGTATGTTACTCCACAAGGGGAACACAAGTCAGTAATGGCTTGGGTTCCTAAAAGACACTAACTTTTGTATCTTTGTACAGGGCAACCCAGAAGAGGAGCTTAAAGATCATCTTATTGTAGATAGTGGTTGCTCTGGAAGTATGACAGGAGACAAGGAAATTCTGTCAGATTTTAGATCTATTTGTGGAGGAAAAGTTGCATTTGGGAATGATCCCAATGGAGGAAGAATCACTAGAAAAGGAACCATCAAAGCAGGGCGTATAGATTTTGAGAATGTTAGATATGTGAAGGAGCTCAAGTTCAACCTTTTGTCAGTCTCTCAAATCTGTGATAAAAAGCATCCTGTGTTATTCACTAACACAAAATGTCTCATCCTTTCCCCTGAATTCAAGCCTGTTGATGATAACTTGGTAGTTCTTAAAGTACCAAGAACCAATGATGTGTACAGTCTGGATATGAAGAGTCTTCACTCTTCTGTGATAGCCACATGTTTAGTGGCAAAAGCAACATCTGAAGAAGCACATCAGTGGCATAGAAGATTGGGCCATGTAAATTTCAAGAATATCAACAAACTGGTCAAAGGAAATTTAGTTAGAGGTTTACCTTCAAAGACTTACAAGAATGATCACTCATGTTTGGCGTGCAAGAAGGGTAAACAACACAAAGCTTCATGTAAGAAGCTTGAGGAAAGGACTGTTAGAGAACCTTTGGAGCTGCTGCACATGGATTTGTTTGGACCTGTTTCTGTTACTAGTCTAAACAAGAAGAAGTATTGCTTAGTAGTGACAGATGATTGCAGTAGATTCAGTTGGGTATTTTTCTTTGGATTTAAAGATGATACTTTTGATGCTATTCATAATCTTATAATGCCAATATCTTGGAAGAAGATTAGTCTCCTAGCAATGCAAGAAACAGACTATTGCAGCAACATCCTCTACTGAAGCAGAATATGTGGCTGCTGCAAGCTGTTGTGGACAAGTTTTGTGGATGCATAATCAACTCTTGGACTATGGGTTCAATTTCAAGAATACTCCTATCAATATTGATAATGAGAGTACAATCTGTATTGTGAAGAATCCAGTTTATCACTCCAAGACCAAACACATTCAGATTAGGCATCACTTCATCAGAGATTGTTATGAGCACAGGCTCATTAATGTTTTCAAGGTTCACACGGATGATAATGTAGCTGATTTACTCACCAAAGGCTTTGATGTTTCAAGATTCAATCACTTGGTGGTAAGCACTGGCATGATTAATTACTGAGCTACATTTGAGGGGAGGACTATTTAGTATTAGTTTAGTCCTATGCATTGTTTGAGGGGAGGAAATTCATGTTTATTTGCTGTATTTACTATTGTAAAGAGGAGAATGGGAAAGTACTGCTTTTTGGTTTTATGAAAGTACTGCTCGGAAAGTACCGCCTCGAAAGTACCGCACACGTGGAAAGAACTGTTTGTCTTATCAAAGTATTGTTCCAACGGTCATATTGAGGGGTAAATTACACTAACGGTAACTTAGTTATTAAGGGTCGTGATTTTTAAATCTCACCTATAAATAACTACTCTCCTAATTTCCCTCTCATATTGATACCTTATAATCTTTTCCATATTTCTCTCTTTCACCCATATTATTCATCATATCACTTTCTGTGTACACATATCATCAATGGCAAATCGTAATACAATTTCAAAACACAACATGGTGGCGAATTTAGAAAAGACTGAAGTTAATGTGATTTTTCATCATATCATTGATTTTCTCACTAGGTCTCTGATTAGTTATGCGCTTTTAGTGGAACCAGATATCATTGAGCCCTGGATTCAACAATTTTGGGCAACTGCTAGGGTTCATATGGAGAATGATGATTCGTATATTCAAGCTAAAGTTGCTGGGAGAACTGTGAAGGTTACTGAAGCCTCAATTCGTGAAGACTTATTGTTTGCTGATGAAGAAGGGGCTGTTCGTTTTGATAAGCAATTGATTTGGGATACATTCAGAGACATTGGGTATGAAGGGTCCTTAACTGAACAAACATTCAAGAAACCCTTATTTTGTCCCCACTGGAAGTATTTAGTTCATGTATTGCTTCATTGTATTAGTGCTAAAAGTACATCATGGGAGCAATTTGGGTCTAACATAGCATCTGCTATAGTAAGATTGGCTACAAATCGCATTTTCAACTTTTCAAGGCTAATCCTAGATGGAATGCTCTCACACATCTCTCATGGTTCAAGATGGCTAATGTATCCAAGGTTTATTCAAGTATTCCTGAACAAACAACTTGTTGATGTACCAAAGCCTACTAGTCTACTACCGGTTGTGGTGCAACCAACCAAGATTTTCACTTTTATGGCAAGGAAAAGTGATTTATTCACTGGAAGGCATACTCCATTAACCACTTCTATGATGGAGGTTGTTCAAGCACTCAGAGATGAGGCTGCAGAGAGGGATGACAGAGAAGGTACTGCTTCAACACAAGGTACTGCTTCTCAAGGTACTGCTTCTCAAGGTACTGCTTCTCAAGGTACTGCATCACATGGTACTGCATCACAAGATATTGAAGTTCAAGAAGATATTGCAATTTCACCTCCACCATCTCCACAAGTCTCTGTTCATGATTCTCAACAAGAAGAACATTCACCAACTAAAGGAGATGGAGAAGCTATGGAGCCTGAGGATACAACTCTAAACAACTATGCTTAATTAAGAGAATTGACAAGATTGAAGAAATCTTTTGAAGATCAGGCTACACAGATTAAGAAGTTGAAGCTTAAGTTTAGAAGACTCAAGAATTTTGTCTGGCCATTGGTTCAACATCATCGTCTATGGGTCAAGTCTCAAAGAAAGCAAGGCATGCCAGTTAGGCAATTTAAGAAGACAACCAAAGGCAAAAAGGTTCAACAATCATCTTCATTCCAATTGGGGAGGAATTTGGAAGATAAGAATTTGAATGAAGAAGCTGAACCTATTGATGAACCTCAAGGTACTGATGTTCAACCTCAAGGTACTGAAGAAAGAGTTAATATTGAAAGTACTGAGGAAGAAAGCACTAGAGTTAATATTGAAAGTACTGAGGAAGAAAGCACTAAAGTCAAAAGTACTGATGATCAAGGTACTGCTGATCAAAGTACTGCTTTTCAAGGAACCTACAGACAAGAGTTAATTACACCAAGACTGTTAGATTTTGAAGAGGAAGCTGGTCCTTCAACTGTTTTAACTGAAGAGGAAGCTGGTCCTTTAATTGTCATATCAGAAAAGGAAGCTGATACACCCAAACCTATACATACTGCAAGTGATGATGAAACCATTGCTGAAATCTTGCATGATTTATCAAAGCCAAGGGGTGTTAGCATTCCTGGTGTTGCTGAAGAACAACAACAAGCTTCTCAACCTGTTATAGATCCAAAAGATAAAGGAAAAGGTAAGTTGGTAGAAACAAAGAAGAAAAAGAAACCTACTTTAGCACAGATAAGGGCTGCTCAAGTTGCTATGAATGAGGAAGCAGCTAGAAAGTTTCAAGCTGAATTAAATGCTGAAATTGATATTGAAGAGACTAAGGATAGAGAAGCTAAGGATATTGAAGAAGCTAAGGATAGAGAAGCAGCTAAGAAATTACAAGAAGAATTGAATGCTGAAGCTGCTGAACCATTACAGTCACCTATTCCTATTTCTGCTCTACCAAGAAGACCAAATCTTGCTAAAGAAAGGAACGCAATGATGGCTTATTTAAAAGGACAAGGATATATTGGATTGAATAAGTTGAAGTATGTTGAGATGAAAGAGTTGTATGAAGCTGTTAGAGAAGCTTATCAGAAACAAGTTGATAGTATCAAAGACTATAAAGATGATAATGCTCAGAAAGAAGATGAAAGAAAAGAAAGCTTAAAAATAAAAAGATCAACTGAAGTTGAAGATACACAGCCATCAAAGCAGATAGAATTAAGATCTGATACTAATGATGAGCTAATGAATTACTTAAGAGTAGTAGAATTTGAGTATTCTAAAGATGATGCTGAAATGAAGATGAACAAATCTCCAATAACTATTTTTGAAGTTGTAGAGTCAAAGGATGAAAGTTATCTGATGTTTCACAGAGAAGATGAAAGCTTCAGGGTGTTCAATATGCTATGGGATTTATTGCATATAATAGATAGAGTGGATTTATTTCATTTATATCATGTGGTGCGAGAATATTTTGAACACAATCCATCAGAAGGAGTTGGTTTAGTCTTACTTGGAGATCTCACAACTGTTTGGGAAACTGAAGAAACAAGTACTGCTGAGATTTGAAAAAACCAAGAAGATTGGGAGATTACTAGCTGGAGATTCTTTGAAGAATCTGGAGTACATGTATTAGAGTTAGAAGATGGGACTATGATTCACATGTTAGCTGACAGAAGATATCCGCTTACATCAGATCTCATGAGGAGAATGCTAGAGCATGGAATGGAAGTTGAAGAAGACAATGAAATTGCTCTTATGGTCATCAAACTGTTTATCAGATGGACTACTATTGCTGATGATGATGAATAACTGGTATGAATCTTAATTGAATAAATTATTTTTGAAAAATCAGTACTTTATTCAAAGTACTGCTGATCAAACAGTACTTTCATCAAAGTACTGCTTGCAGCATTAAAACCAGTTAATGATTTTGAAAAGAGAACTTTTGTTAAGTGATAGATATTTTGAAACAAAGGTTAAAAGAAATAAATGGTTTTTGAGATGGTAACAACAATAGGTTATCAATCCACCATGGTTATAAAAGGATTGGCTAATCCATGAGCAAACGGCTCTGGTAAAGATATCTCAAATCCGTTTTATAGTTGACAACTTGCTAATAAGTTGTATGGTAATCAACTCACCATATCAGTAAAATGTAAAGAGTTGGCTAGCCCACAAGAAAATGGCTTGTGGTAAAGGCTGTGGAAAAACCATTATTTGGTAATTAGTTCACCATAGATGAAAGAACTAACTAGTCCAAAAGGGTACAGCTTTTGGTAAAGACAAATCAAATCTGTTGATAGCTGATGATTTGCTAAAAATCATATGGTTATCAGTGTACCATGATCTTACACATCAAAACATTTGGCTACTCCAGAGTTAATGGCTTTGGTAAAGAGACATCAAAACCATTAAATTTTCAATGATTCACCTCTCACAGGAGTTTACACACCTGGAAGTGATGAGAATAGACTGCAAATTAAACTGAATTAATGTACAAATTGTTATATGTTGCTGTGTTGCTGAAAAGATGGAGCTTGCTGAATGATGCTGAAAAGAATTATTTCTAAAAGATATTTTGATAATGCTGATATAAGCACAAAGTTTACAAAGATACAATCTAAAGACAAAGACACAATCTTTCCTTGAAGATGGAGCTGTTAAAGATAAGTTTACAAAGGAACTTGAAGTCAAGCAAGTAGAATTCAAGTTAGGGGAGGATTGTTGGGATATGAAAGTGCTAAAGAATGACAAAGTACTAAAAAAAGTCAAAGTACTACTAAAAAAGAAGTCAAAGTACTGCTGTCGAAGTCAAAGTACTGCAAGGCTAAAGAACTGCTATATTCGTTTATGGAAAGCTTTGTTATTCTAGAATATTCTTTGTTTAGATTACTTGTCGTACAAGGTTACAAATTGTAAACCGACTAGAGTTATCCTTGAGCCTATAAAAGGACCCCTAGATTGGCATTAGAGATACGAGTTCACAAGTTTACAAAACGTACATTATTAGAGAATTTGATATTAGAGTTTTAGAGTTGTTAAAAGAGTCTGCATAACAAGCAGATTTAGAGTTATTAATAAAATCGTTGAAAGTTAAAGTTATATTCTTCTTAGCTTTGTTAAGTAAATTCCGCGTACTTAATAGAGATTACTCAGTGTTTCATTGTTAATAACTTAGGATTTATCCGAGGTTATTAAACCCTTAACAAGCTATATAGTTAGTTTGGTTAGAGTACATCGATCCAACATAAATTAGTTTTAGACCCATGTTTCACCCAAAACCCACTAAATTCGAGCCATGTACGAGCCTAAGGAGACCCATACGTGGCTTTTCAATGCTCATACGAGCTTGACCCACGTTCCATTTACCTTTTCTCAATTCGATCTACAAGATTTAATGAAAACCCTAGAATCACGAGTCGTTTTTGTAAGATTTGGAGGTGTTAATGAAGGCTTCTATAGGAGATATATATATGGATGGAAAAAAGAAAGAGAGATCTACAAGATGGTGGTGGAGGTGAGATACCACTCGCCGGAAAATGGCCGGAAGGTGGCCGGATTTTATAAGGGGCGGCTAGGGTTTATATTTTTGGGTTAGGGTTTGTAGAGAGAGAAAGTGGTGTTATGTGTGTGTTTTAAAGAGAGAAGTAAACTAGGATTATGAGGTGGGATTGGGCTTTTATACTTGGAATCAAGGACCTCAAAAATAATTAAATTAGGTGGAGGGGGCGCCAGCCAAGGGATTCTTGGGGGGCCAAAGTCGTGATTTTTGTAAAACTATTTCGTTTACCCAATCCCGAGCTCATATATTGTCCTACGAGTGTCCCACGATGTTCCTTCGACTTTCTATTATGTTTATTTATGTTTTTCCACGAGTTTTGACTATTTATTTGTCAAGTTTCGAGTTACGGTTTAAAAGTTACGTTATTTCTTGTTTTAGGATTTTATTGTGCCGAATCGAATAGTGCCTATAAAAAAGAGTTAAAACTCACACGAGAACTCATACGATAATAAAATAAATCATAAAAACCAATAAACGATATCAAATCAAGTCATGGTCGATAAAAATAGTTATAAAGACAAATACTCGGTTAAGTTTAACGTAATGCGGTTACCTAAAATAGACTCCCTAATTGCCAGTTGTCACATTAATCTAGTCTAATCCAATTATTGTAAAATTTTGAAAATATTATCATCTCACAGATGAAGAAGTGAGCAAGTCTTTCTCCAACGGATTCTAACAACGCAGACCTTAGAAAGAACAAAGAATTTTTTATCCGAAAAAGTATGCTTAAGCAGTTCTTTCGCCGAATACAAGAGAATATAGAAGAATTTTTATCATTTTAAATCGGTATTCTTATCGAAGAGAAATTTTGACGAAGTAAAAAATATTAAATAATACTAATAAATACACATAAGCTCATCAAAGTGTCTATTTGCTTATAGGTAAAAGATGGGTTGGGCCGCAATGGGGGTTTATAGACAGATATGTTACCAAACTTTTTAACTTTATTTGCCTAAGTTACCAAATTTTTTTTGGGTGCAAACTAGGTATTGTAGGGCTGAGCGTCGGTCATAAACCGACCCGAACCGAACCGAGAAAACCGAGGACCGAAAACCGTGAAAAATGCGAACCGAAACCGAACCGAATGTTGTCGGTTCGGTTCGGTTTTTCATCGGTTCGGTTCGGTTTTGTCGGTCTAGGTGTATTTTGGCATGTTTTTGTCGGTTTTGGACCGAACCGAACCGACCCGAAACCGAAAGCATGTAAAACCTGAAACCGAAACCGAACCGACGGGATGTCGGTCCGGTTCGGTTTTTGTCGGTTCGGTCGGTTTTGTCGGTCCGGTTCGGTTTTGAACCTTCGGTGCTCAGCCCTAGGGTATTGGACTACACAAGGTTGACATTCAGGTTACTGAACTTCAAAAGTGTGTTCAATCAGGTTATTGAATGACCAAACTGACGAAAATACCATCATTTTCATTTTTGTTAACTACATAAATGGTCCATGTGGTTTCTCGGTGTTACGGATTCAGTCTAGTTTTCATTTTGTTACGTTTTCGTCCGTTTTTCCTCGTCTCGACCCTTTTTATACGTTTCGTCCGTTTTCTTACTTTTTTATCCGTTTTCGTCTGTTTTTATACGGTTTCGCCCGTTTTCTTACGTTTTTATCAATTTTCGTATCTTTTTCCTTGTCTCGATCCGTTTTTATACGTTTTCGTCCGTTTTTATACGTTTTCGTCCGTTTTGTCCGTTTTCTTATTTTTTTTCGTTTGTATACGTTTCTTACGTTTTTATCTGTTTTTATACGTTTCTTACGTTGTTATCCGTTTTCGTCCGGTTTTATCTGCTTTCTTACGTTTTTATCCGTTTTTGTCTGTTTTTATACAATTTCGTCCTTTTTCTTATGTTTTTATATGTTTTCGTCCGTATAAAAATGGACGAATACGGATAAAACGTAAAAACGTATAAAAACGTAAGAAAATGACGAAAACGTATAAAAACAGACGAAAACGGATAAAAACGTAAAAAGACGTATAAAAATGGATCAAGACGAGGAAAAATGAAAGAAAACGGATAAAAACGTTAGAAAACGGATGGAAACGTATAAAAACAGACGAAAACGGACAAAAACGTATAACTACGAAAAAAACATAAGAAAACGATCAAAAACGGATAAAAACGTAAGAAAACGGATGAAAACGTATGAAAACAGACGAAAACGTATAAAAACGGAAGAAAACGGATCGAGACGAGGAAAAATGGACGAAAACGTATAAAAACGGACCGAGAAGAGGAATAACGGACGAAAATGTATAAACATGACGAAAACGTTACAAAAATGAAAATTGGACTGAATCCGTAACACCAGGCAAACCACATGGACCATTTTTGTAGTTAACAAAAATGAAAGTGAGGGTATTTTTGTCAGTTTAGTCATTTGGTAACCTGATAATACACTTTTGAAGTTCATTAACCTGAATTTCAACCCCGTGTAATCTAATAAGGTCCTCGTTTGCACCAAAAAAAAGTTTGATAACTTAAGCGAATAAAATTAGAAAGTTAGGCAACCTATCTGATTATAAACCCGTAAGGGTGTATGCTTCATGCTCCCATTTAACATCTCTCGTAATTTCGAAAAATATAATAATAGCCCTTTTTCAATTTTTTTTTTGAGAATTACATATATACCCACTAAAACTAAAAAATTTGCATATTTTCTCATAATGCTAGTTTTTAATGTATTAGGTATATATGCAAAAATGTAAGTTTTAGCGAGTATTTATATGCACAGTGTTTTGTTTTGTTGTTGCTTTTTTTTTTAAAAAAAAAAGCTACAAATACCCCCTTCAGTCAGTTTCTTCTTCCATCCTTTTGTTTGGTTGCAAACTGCTGAATCGATAACTCTATTATAATTTCAAAACATGTAAGTTTCCTACTTGGTTAATAATTCTAATTTCAATTCAATGTACTTTTCTTGCTTCAAAGTACACTGTTTGGTTTTCCTTATTTTGAAAAAAAGAAATGATTGCGAGGCTTATAATATGTGCCTAAATTGACGTGATAATGGTTCATTGGTTTGTTAGTCATGCCAATCGATGCTCGTTTGTAAATAAATAAAAAATGAAATTAAGACCCAGAAAAGAAAAAATTGTTTCGGTAAAAAAGTTAGTTTAGTTTGATCTCAAGTAATCATTTTGAAATAACCATACGAGGTTCACGTTACCCGGGGAGGGCGAGTCTTTAACACACATGTACACGGCCTAACCAAGGCGACCCCCATATGTGTACCTAGTGAGGTTTGGGCCCTAAACCTTTTGCGAGAAGGTCAAGTGCATTACCAGTTTACCACTAGGCCATTTGGTGGTGGTTTACTTACTGAAACTTGTTTACTCTAAAATAAGCAAATAAGCATAAGCAGTTTTAGTTTTGGATGATCAAAACACTTTCAAACTGAAAAATAAGCAATCCCGAACACCCTTTTGTTATCCGATTGTATTCATATCTCAAGTGTATTGTGAAACAAGAAAGAGGCATAATAGTGTAAGAACCCTGTAACGAATTTGTTTGTGTTTATTGATCCGTTGATACAAGAGAGTCTTTCCAATTTCATGTAGGCTACTTTCATAGGTGTTTGCCACAAGAGTGAGATGAAAATAAGAGTACTGAACCAAAATTAATAAATAAGGAAATAGGTAAGTAGAGATAGGGCCTGTATTTTGGCTTCTTAAAGCAAGTTAATTTGTGGTGTGCTTATTGTGCGTCATGCTATGTATACAATTACACATCATGAAGCTTGAAGGTTGAGAAATAGACCAAAAGACAAAGATGGTGTATCAAAAGACGTGGAAACAAATGTTACTGTTATCATCCTTTTTAAGATGCCTCGACTGAAATTAACGCCACTTGAAACCATTATTTAGTACTGCAAAATGAGGTAGCCTCTATTAGTTGTGACTAATAACTCTACTCACTAACTAACTCAGCATCTAAGAATGACATTAACACTAATTGTTGATGGTATATTCGTTATAGTGATGTACTGTTAGCTACTTATGTAAGTTAGATAGTGAATAAGTTGGTTAGCTACAATTGACAGAGACTCATCCAATATGTATATATAGTGGAGTCATGTGGCGTCAATTTTTTTAAGACATATAAGGAAGGATGGTAACATTTTCTCTGTTTCTTGAGTTTCTTCATCTGTCTGATACTGTCCACTATCAAAGCATATCATTGGTTAATCCGCATCTGTTCATCATCATCTTTCATTCTTTTGATACCTTCATCAATCTGATTTTGTTTCAGTAATAAGCAAGCAATCATTGTTTCTGGTTTATTTCTTTCATTGAATTGATTGGAGCATCTACTATTTTCCAGAACTCACAAGAAATATAACATGCAACTATTGCAAGAAACCGTGACTTACAACAAATAAATGTTACACTTTAGTTTTCCAAAATAATCTAAGGGATTATTGGGCTTGCAAATGTTGAACATATATAAGTATGTTGCAAGGAGCAGAGAAAGCAAAATAAAAACACATGACTAATGGGTCAGTGGGTTGACTTTTAACTGTTTGACATTTGATCCGATGCACAACGTGATAAAAAAACAAAATTGACTTTTGATGTTTGAACTCGGTGAAGTAGCAAAATCCAGTGTGTAAAGATTTGAAATCATTCACTGGTTATCTAGGTCGAAATTTCTTTTACCTGCATTTTATCCTATATTCTACATCCGTCCCTAACTATGCAGGATTTATAAGCTTTCCTTCCCCTTTTCTTTCTTTTCCAAGATTCTTCACAACAAAAACATTTCATGGGTGTTATTATTTTATTTAAAGGTACAGTAAATCTTTTATAAGCTGTATTTATACTTATTACAAGAGGTAAACCTTGTTAACTACGCGTTTGATCCATTTATCATTTAAAATTTATTGATAACTGTGGTACATGGTAATGGTAGTAATGTAGTATGGTACATTGGTACTTGGTTCCTTTTATGATGTGGGGGTATACTAATGAGTATGATCATTCTTTCGGTTTGCTGTATAATTCTACAATTTGTGTGTTTGGGGGAAGCTTATGAGATCTTGAGCTTTTAGAATAAGCTGGCTTAAAAAATAAGGTACCTGTGAGAACACAACCTTGCTATTTTATTTTTATTATATGGCAGGACTTGTTCCTCACTTCCTCTAGTGAACCAGAGTATTTCGTGATACAACGGAGGTATGTAAATCAAAGGTGCACATTCAGTTTATTGAACTATCATTTATGGTTTTACACCAAGAACATGGTAACATTTTTAACAATATTGGTTCAAATAATTACATCATAACTTCTCCTGTTATGTTAGTTTTTTTGCTCTCAATGAAAACTACCATATACTTTTGTTTCTTATTTGTTAGTCATATAACTTTTGTTTGTAGATTCGCTTTTAAGAATGAGTTTTTGTTTAGTAGCATATATAGATTATTAGATAAACTATACAGTACATATTAAAGGAGTAAGTAACAATTAGTTTTATCAATATTAGAAGTATGTAGATGCAAGTTCATGTCTAAGTAATAAAGGCAGACGAGATTGTTAAACATAGTATATGGTAAATTTGGACCCCTATTAGAGGAGAGAAATAGTAGTGTTTAGTCTCTTTCGAAGGGATCCTACTGCATACTTTACTGTTCACTAATGTAATCCATCTTAACCAGAAGCTGAGTTGGTCATAGTATGTTAGTGGCAAACCCATGCTTCGTTGATTTTGTTCTATGAATTAGGAAAAAGAAAAAAAATAAGTGAGAAAATATACTGTAGAGATCTGATTTTTGATACAAAATTTAAACTCACAATCAGTTTGATGATTGAAAAACAAGTGAATACCTTTCTTGGTGATTTTCCTAATACTGCAGTATATGTTCTAAAAAAAAAAAAAAATCAACTTTACCCAATCCCGTCTTCCACAAGGTATGGAGGAGGTGAGATGTAGAAGCCTTACCCTTACATGAAGGTAAAGAGGTTGGAGTGAGGATCGAACCCTTGATCTTTGTGTCCAAAGTAGAGGGGTTTTCCAACTGATCCAACCCTACTATGATTACTGCAATATATGTTCTAAATTTATAAATATAGATAATTGAAAAGTAAACATATTTACTAAATTCCCTACATCACGCTTTTAATTCACCCCGAGCTTTCCGTCGTTACTTTACTCATTCACTTTCTTCTACACATTCATACCGTTTTCTCAATCTTTATTTACTTAACCTTGTACTCGTTTTCATCGGTGACATTGCTTTCACTCTAATTTGATCATCCGCATAATTCGAATTCCTCCAAAGATATCAATCAGTTGAAATATCGAACCAAATTTTGTGCGAACCCTAATGGCGAAATCTGTGAAGAAATCGTCAGATTCTGAACGATATATACCATATGAAATCGTATTTATGGTGTTGGCAATGTTGCCAACAAAATTACTGCTACAGTTTAGGTCAGTTTGTAAAGCATGGCGTGATATAATCTCCGATGTCCACTTTATTAAAGAACACCTTGATAAGGCCAATGACATACACAACAATAGCCTTAAAAGATACATGGATGACGCTGTATGGATGAGATCTATCTGTTTAGAAGATCCAGGGACAACGCATCAACTTACTGTTCCCATGAAACAATTTTCACCCTATGTAGAAATATTAGCTTCTTGCAATGGGCTGCTTTTATTAGGTGATTGTATTAAGTGTTACTATTTATGGAATCCCTCAACTAGGTTACTAAAACAGTTTAATGGTCCTTCAGTTTATAGTGATGAATTAAGGAACTTTGCTTTAGGTTATGATGCAACAACAAAGGCTTACAAGGTTGTAAGGATTGTGCGTGTTACCGGCGGAAGATTTCGGAGTTCTCAAAAGAATGTGTTGTGCCGTCGGTTTAGCGATTCTGTTTATGATTTAACTACGGCCAGCGTATATAATATCAAGACTGAAAAATGGGACAAGATTGAACATTTCGCATATGTCATCTGTGGAAATGCTCAAGGTGTAACTGTGAATGGGGCCCCACATTGGGTGATGTATCGGGATCATTCTGCTAACGATATAGTTATTGATCCGGTTATCGTCTGCTTTGATTTAGCGGAAGATAGGTTTAAATAAATCCTTAAACCTCATTGGTTTGATGATTTCTGTGAGTTTGAATATGGTGTGTTTGAAGGGAAGTTATGTTTTCTCCGTTATATCCCCAAACGAAAAACTGAAGTATGGATAATGCAAGAGTATGGGGAATCTTGGGTTAATGTAACATCTTTAGTCAAATGTTTTCGTCTCCCAGGATGGAGTCGTGATCAGAAACTTGGCTATTTTGGCTCAATGACTTTTAATGAAGCATTATACGTCGAGAGCTTAGTCTCTCCTTTTGGCGGGGATGACAATAGTGATATGATTGGATGAGGCCACAGGGAATTGAAGGTGCTCTTGCTATATTTTTTGAGTTCTGTTTGATATTTACACGCTTTTATCACTAACATCTGTATTATATACAAGTAAAGTTCAATGTTACTCAGTGTTATTAGTTATTATGACTTCCCAGCTTAAGGTAAAATGGTAGGGAGGATTATAGTCGTGACATGTGTCCTGATGCACCTTCCTTACACTTGGATGCACCATGTTTTCTAACTGATACACCAAGGACACGTCTTTTTACCTTGAACCCTTTTTGTTTAATCCATCGTGGTTATACTTATATAAAAAAACACACTTCTCTATATGAATGTGATCACTGCTCTCTATAAAAAATAAATTAGTCCAGATTCTTTTATAAGTTGATGCTAGTTGTAATTTGTAGATGCCCATTAACATATCTTGATTAGATATCTTCGATCTAATTTTGTGTCCACTTTTGCAGAGAGTCGTGCTGGATGGGTAAAGAGCATATTGAAGGCTGCGACCAGATGATCATATGATCCAGTTCTGATGGAGTCTGTATGTGCTTCTTTCCTGTTTATTTTGCTTTTATTTTTATTCTTTTGAAATAAATGTTCGAGGATCAAAGACATGGAAAGCAGAACTTTGTTGTGTTGTGTACCCCTTTTGTAATCATTTACTGTATTGTATGAGAAGTTTGAATGCTATTTAGTCGCGGGCAGATGTACTGAATGCCATTTAATTATGTGTCCTGGTCACTTGATTTGTCTTGTTTGTTTGATTCATAATTTGTTTTTATCATTTATAATAAGCTTCGTTGAGTCTTGATGGTATGCTTAAGAGAGAATCTTTGGTTAGAGAGGGTTTGCTATGATGCTACCCCAATGCAAAAGCCAAGCATGAAAATACTAGCATCAGTGATGGTGGTTTAAACTTTAAAGATATAATGGCAGTACTAGCGTGTTACAGTCATAAAGATTAATGTTCCTGATTGAATCTTGTATGTGCGGACATACCTGGATGTGGTTGATACTGGTAATGGTTCTTGGGTCTACTTTTGCCCGGTCGTGATTACACAAATATTCTTTGGTGTTATTTTATTTATTACAAGAAAAGCAGGAATAACTGTTACTGTACTACTTATGCTTCGTGCGACCCAAAAGTGTTGCTTACCAATACATTCCTAAAACTGAGTGTTTTAAGATATGTAAACCTCGTATTTAGCCAAGCAGCTAACTAAAACCTGCATTATTTGTACAGCTGTACATCAATACATTTCTGTATTTTTGTTTATGTTGGGACTAGGATGCCAACAAGCGAGAAAAAGATGACTTGTGGGGTAGCCATAGGTGATAGGTGAGTAAGCTCATGGAATTTCACCCATATGTATGGATACGGGGAACAAATGAACCCGTTGTGAGCGACCAGCTTGTGATGGATATGTTCCCTCTATCACAGATAAAACTACTCTACTAATCTGCTACTGCCGTTATATATATGGCACATGTTTTTATAGTTTTCCATTTTTTTTTTCTTTTTACTGTGGTTGAAATAAGGCCTGCAGAAGCAAGTAGTCAGTAAGGACCAGTTTCTTCTCTATTTTTTATTTATTTATTTATTTATTTATTTATTTATTTATTTATTTATTCTCTTTTAAATTATTCTAAAGATAATATCCAAATGTCCAATTTGCACTAAAGGTAACATATGAGTGGCTCACATTAACACAAATCACCAAACCATATCACCATGTCATCTTCTTTCCCTCCATTTCACTCATCACTTATTCACCAATGCAGCTTCATCTCAATCATCAATGGCAATCACCACTTCTTCAGAGTGGTCACTAACTCACATTTATCACACCAAAACACACCACAAAAACATCTCATTCAATCCATTACAACATTCACCTCCATCATCATCCTCATCATCAAGAATCTTGATAGTTTATGCATCAAAAACATATCCACAAGCAACTGATTCACCCGTAGTTGTATTCGACTCAAAAGTTGACAACTTTCAAGAATCTGCAGCACCCAATATCAATCTTGTGATATGCAATCTTTTAAAAGATTCAAATACAGAAAACTTGGGGGTAGAAAGCTACGAAAGCGCCAAAAAAATGCAAGGTTTTCGACCCACTAGATCAACATTGCATAATTTAATCAGGTATTCGCTTCGTGTGAAGGATTGGAATATAGTTTGGTTAATTTGTGATGATTTTGGGAAATTTAATGTGTATCCTGATGCTTCAACTTGTTGTAGTTTAATAAGTAGTTGTATTCGAGCGAAAAGATTTAAACTTGCTGACAATTTGCTAGATGTGTTGAAATTTGAAAAAGAAGTTGCTGTGTTAAGTTTTAATGCGGCTATTAGGAGTTATAATAAGCTTCATATGTATAGTAGTGCAGTTAAGGTTTTCGATATGATGGCGAGTTCTAATATGCAATTAGATGGGGAGTGTTATGGGCGAACAATGGAAGCTTATTTGAAAATGGGTATGAATGAGAAAGTTGTTTCATTGTTCAAAGAATTTGAATCTAGTAACGTTGAGTGGACGCCTTTTTGCTCACAGATTTATAGGATTTTATGTGAGTCGTTAGCAAAAACAGGGAAACCGTTTAGAGCGTTAGATTACTTTAGGGAGATGATTAACAAAGGGTATCAAGAGGACCCTTCTTTTTATGTAACTTTAATTAGTTCATTTGTAAGTGTTCGAGATGTTAAAATGGTGGAAAGTTTACTGGAAGAAGCTCAAGGGAAGAAGATGTTGAGGGACCCCGCGGTGTTTTTGAAGGTTGTTTTGATGTATGTTGAATTAGGTTTACTTGAAAAGACACTAGACGTTGTTTCTTCAATGAAAAGAGTGAATATTAAAACTTCGGATTGTATCTTTTGTGCCATTGTAAATGGGTATTCAAAGAAAAGAGGGTTAAGTTCAGCAGCTAAGGTGTATGAACAGTTAGTTACAAATGGTTGTGAGCCTGGTCAAGTGACCTACGCATCCGTTATAAACATTTATTTTAGGCTTGGGGCATATGACAAAGCGGAAGAAGTATTCTGGGAAATGGACAATAAGGGGTTTGATAAATGTGTAGTGGCTTACTCTAGTATGATTGCAATGTATGGGAAAGTCAACAGGATTAGGGACGCAATGAGGCTTCTTGCTCGAATGAAAGAAAGGGGGGTTGAGCTGAACGCGTGGATTTACAATTCTCTCCTTGATATGCATGGAAAAGTCTTGAATTTGAAACAAGTCGAGAAGATCTGGAAAGAGATGAAACGAAGGAAAGTTGTACCGGATAAAGTGAGTTACACGAGTGTTATAAGTGCTTATAGTAAGGCTCGAGAGTTTGATATGTGTATGAAATATTATAATGAGTACAGGCTTAATGGTGGTGTTATTGATAGGGCGTTGGGTGGGATTATGGTAGGAGTTTTTTCGAAAATGAGTAGAGTGGATGAACTAGTGAAGCTTTTGCAAGATATGAAGAATGAAGGTACGGGCTTAGATGCACGACTTTATAGATCTTCGTTGAATGCTTTGAGGGATGCAGGTGTGCATATCCAAGTTAAATGGTTGGAAGAGAGCTTTGATCCAAGTTTGTAAGAGGTTTAGGGGGGGGGTCTTGCATTTTATGGTTAAAACTCTTTTTAAAAAGCTGTAATTAGAGTTTTCGGAAGAATCCTGGTATAATTACTTGTACCTTATGCAAAAAAGCATCTATGTTCATGACTTCGTGTGAATTCTTTTGTTGCATATACGGAAGAGCCACATATACTCGAGAGGGTTCAGTCGAGTCCCATAAACAACTTTGTTTTGGATACCGCCGGTGTAATTTAAGTGATATATTTTATGGATTTGCCCATGGTTGTAAAATCCCAAAACATTTTTGAATCTAAACTGTCTAAAGCAAATAGTTGGATGTAGCACCCTACAATTTTTATTTCTTTTCTGAACATAACACCATACAAATTGTTTGGCCAAGTTTCTCAAGTATGATTAGTGATTACGTGCCTACAAAAATTACCAAAATAAAGATTCAATAAATCCCTTCACATTTGTTGCAGTAAAAATAAATCTTGAGTTTTTTCGATAGTTATTCGAAGATGCAGACAAACTAACTTCGAGAGCTCGCTCATGCTTTAAAAGTTAAAACATTGGCCACAGTGGAAGTTTTCAAATAACTCGAGCCAAAAATGAAGAAATTAAATCTTAAGTATTTATAAGGTCAAAGTAGGATAAATAAAGCTTCGAGGGCCAAAGTTAGATTAAAAAGACCACTAGACACTTAGAGAGTCCATAATCTTTTTGACTAGGGCCTTAAGCCCAATACAAATTTTGTTATTAGAGCACAAGATGTTATGGTGCTGTTATAAAAGTGCTCTCACTCCAGCATTTTTTTTATAACACTAGAATCTATCTCTCAATACAAAACACCCATTTTTTCAACAAAGTAGTGTCATAGGTCTAACTGAAAAAAAAAAAAAAAAAAAAAAAAAACCACCACCATCGTCGCGTGGGCTGGTGGCCGGGTACGACGCGAGAGCCGATGGCACGAGATCTGTATGGTGGTGGCGCCATTAGTTGGGCTAGTGCCAAGGCACCAAGGTCACCAGCCAACCGTACATTGGTCTCTTAATATGAAATTTACCAAGTACCGACGAACCAAAACAACAAATTTATATATGTACTTAAATTAGATAATTTGTAACTTTTTATAAGTAAAAAGTCAACACTTCATTTACTTGAACTTGTTTGCTATAAAACTCGTATAAGGTTTTGATTTGATGCTTTGGAAAAAAATATTATAATATCTTCTTTTAAACATACTATATAATTAGGGGTTTCGACTGTATAGCCAAGATGTTTTTATTTTTCATTGTATATGTTTTATAGGCCATGCGCCGATCACCAATACCCTACAAGTATGAGTGAAGATTGTGTGTTGATTAGAAGGAATTAAGTATTTTAAATATTTATAGATGTATCGACTTTTATAAGTAAAGGTATTTTAGTCAAACAATATTACTCATTTTTTAAGTTTAGAAGTTTTTAAGCCAAATCAAAATTTAACCAATTTATTAGTACGGTGAGATGCATTAATCATAAGTTCGGTTTCCATTGTGTGTCGCCGAGATAAGAGTGTTAAGTTTATCTAACGTCGAGGTAACGCTCACATAACTTAGGGTTTAGAGCATATGCATTACATAAATGACTCAAAAAATTTAACCTAGTTTTCAACTCATCTCTGCAATGCTAAAAACCCTTTCAACTTTGTCTCAACCTATTAACCTCTCACATAACAAAGTTATGAATAACTTAATCGGTTGAGCAATATCAACCTATTGCTTAATTAAGTTATCTTCAACCTTTACCTCCAATGCATTTTTTAACCCATTTCTAACCCCTCCATTGGAGATGTGAAGATGAACTTAGTCATTACTATATATATTAAAAGCCGTTTAAAACGGCGTCGTTCGATGAACAGTACACCATATATGTTGGACCCAACTTTTGGCCCGGTTTTGGTGGCCCAGCTTGCCTATCTCATTAGTTAACATATACCGATTACAATGGATCACGCCTCACATCACATTTGCAGATAAACATCACCGCTACTCAGAAATCCCAGCCATTGCCTCTCTCCCTCTCGCTTTGTTTTCATCCACAAACCCAGATACAAGACCTGAAAAAAACGCAGATTCTATACTAAAAATTCGGTTCCACGATGTAGAGTAAGAACAGTGAAATCTTTAATTTCAGGTATGTGATGTCATATTTTAATTATTGATAATCCCGTTTTTGTTCTTTTGATTAGATGAAGCCGGTTTTGCATGAACATGTTATTCATGTTTTGATGATTCTGTCGTATTTTTAGGTTGGTTGATACTTGATACTGTTGAAGGATGTTACTATCTAATCGAAAATAAAAGAGTAAAATAAAAGATGCTCGGTGAGGTATTCGAGACCCGTTGTCCTAAATAAGTTTCGCTCGGTTTACCGATGTTTAATTTAATTTAATTTTTTGGTTTGAGTTTCTTAGATATAGTCGATGAAACAGATAAGAACGCCGCTTCGCACATCATAACCCAGTAGCTTCTCGCGTGAAACAACAGAGGATGAATCGACAACCATGCCATCAGCTGAACACCAAGGTCAGCTATACAGTTAACTGACTTTCTAGGTCCATATCATTTTGCTGTCCATTCCATAATATGAGTTTTCCTTATTTAGTTTTAACTTAATGTAAACTACATGTGAGGTCCAAAACATTCGCACAATTGGAATATGCCTTTTTTTCTTAAAGATTTTTACTTTCGTTTTGGCTTAGCATTTAGTAATGCCTTAATAAGTTTAATACTCCTTATTCTCTATCTTCTTTTTAAGGTTTCTTGATTCTTATTATTTTGTTGTTCATTTGTTTTTATTGCATTATTCATTCAGTCTAATGTTACTAATCCAACATTTGCAGGTACAGGTACAGGTAAGGGTTTGCTAAAATTCGTAGCAAAATATTTGATATGAGGAAAGCACTTAAAAAGATGCCTGCCGATGACTCTTATTAGAGATTGTGGAAATATGACGGAGAAGCCACTGTTCGCGTATGCTTACGTGGTATAGAGTTGTGTATGTGGTTGCAAATTAAGTTAAAAACTTATAAAATATGAGCTTATAGGAAACTACTTAAATAAGGTATGAATACATGATTGCAAGTGTGTTTGGATGTGTGCGAAAACTTGATATTGCAACGATCAGTTTTGAGTATTTGAGTAAACCGGATATTATGCCTTTGATTTCGTGGCTCAAAAAACTCGGAAACTGATTATTACTTTATCTGTGGCTTTTGAATAACGATGGTTAGTCGATATTCAATTCTCCATAATACTTTTAAAACGCATGTCCAAACAACCCTTGCAAGTCAGTAATTATTCAATTAGTTCATTGTTGATGCGGTAGTATAGAAATCACTGTCGTCACATATTTTTCTTATGGGTGAAGTTATAAGAAAAATGACTGCAGTCCCACCTTTGTCATTAGTTGACTTCTCCATGCCATGAGTTGTGTACCGTTAGGGTGGTGGGGATTTTATTACAATAAATCGGATTACTTTCAGCGATCGGTCTTAAATTCCGGGCCAATTTTTTTTTGAATTTATTCCTCTTGGCAAAAAGGTTGCATCAGATTGTCGTATCTGTTATATACTTATATTACACCTGTAATTTATCTTTACACATCGACTTTTAGACCACTTAACCGGTCGACCTTCTTTTAGGTTGCCGTTTGGCTTTTTGCAGCTTTTATCGCAATACTGCCCTTAGACAATTGGTGAACAAGCCGTACCCGTCAGCTTACGAAGTTAAAACAAATGTAAGCCTCTTACAGTTTTTATGGCTAAATTTAGCTCCTTATTAGTTTTTGGTTACAAGGTATGTTTTATTTTATGTTAAACACGGTTGCTTTATGGTCTTTTGATGAAGGTATAAGACTACAATTGTATAGACTTTGCTTCAAGAATTTGCGCCGGTTCATGATGTGAAAATTTATTGGAATTTGTTGGCGAAAAGGACGAGTACCAGAGCAGGATAAAATGATGGGTGTTTGGGATTGACTATTAAAACTACGTAGATCTTTCTTTGCGTGTCTTGGTTTTATAGATAGCAACTTTCAGGGGGGGTGCTTCCGAGGCCTTTATTCAAAGGGTGCGGTTTAGAGGGTGTTGTTCATGGGGTTTGACTCAGTGGGTGTGGATCAGAGGGTGTGGTTCAGTGGGTATGGTTCAGAGAAGACTCGTGAAGATGCGGTTTTATCTTCATGAGGAGCTAAATTTAGTAAGGTACGGTTCAGAGAAGACTCCTTTTACAGTTTCATCCCTGATCTAACGATAACTAGCATGTTTAAAGGTAGGGTTTCCCTCAAAGCTATTAAACATTATAACGAATAAAAAATTCCAGCTATCCCAAACACCCTGTTATATAGTCCTATTATGATATTCTTCACATTAATTTCTTCCAAATTTAGACTATACTAGCGACCTTAAGGCTGTTGTCACAGGCATTAACAGAGCTCCAGAAAATAATACAGACAATTCATGTAGAAATAATGGATTCGGATGTTCAACCCCCGACAAGTGAGATTATTAGTGCCCGTCTTTTTTATTTCTTAAATTTTCTCGGCTTTTCTTTTGGGTTACCACCTTCATAGTTATTATAAAAATAAAGATATCATCTCGCTATTAGCTTGCTTGCATATATATTCACTATTGTTTATAAATATGCATATGAGAAATACTATTGAAATTGCATCAATTTGGTCGAAAACTGTGTAGTTTCTCCTTTCATGTCCAAGTGAAATCTAGAGTAACATCTTCTAACTATGTATTTTAGGTGATGTTTGGAAACGCTGCTTCAAAGACCTTATTGCCTTTTGAAAACACGGTGTTTTCACTGTAACAAAACTTTTAAGGCTTAATAAGGTGAAGTAGCTTATCCAAAATAGTTTATGAAAGATCAAATGATTATAACTAATAAGCATAGTTGTTTGTTTAAATTTTCACCAAACACTCCCTTAGTGGTATTTGATTAGTTAAACTATCATGCAACTGTTTATCATTGATCAGTAGTTGGGGACTATTACATGTGATGGATCACTATTTGAATAACAACACTTCTTACATATGTAAGCCATTTAGTGTAGATAAGAGCGTCCAGTGGGTTTGCATAACATTACTAATTCGAATTATGCTTTTTCAGTAGTAAAAATATACCAAACACTGATATATCGACTTATTTTTTTAGGTATCTATAATAGTATAACGTTTGTGTTCAGAATTCATTCTTATATATACATCATGTTATCAGGTACCAAACCATTTGGAGGAACCGAAGCAGGAATACGAGAAGAAATATACAAAACCAGCGGCTTCCAACGAAAAGCAGAAACAATTACATCCGACTTCATAGAAAGAGGTCTATCTTATTGTGTAACTACCTGGAATCCTATTCTTTATGATGTTGCAAAAAAAAAGGTCATCATTGACAAAAGTTTTTGTAACAAGAAATTTTAATCTTCGAGTGTTCAAAGTTCAAAGTAGTTTCAGAAAAGTAAGATATTTCAATATAAAGAGAATGATTTTTTATCGACTAATGTCATATCCTCTTAAACATCCTGGATATGTGTGTTTGGTTGGTGAAATGCAAGCTGAAATGCATGTCTTAAACATAAACCGTCCATTAACGACTCTGTTAACAGGACAAGATTATGGCACCTCCATAAACCGTGTGATGATACCAACAAAATAGATGAAAAGCACCCCCGCCGCAACGCGGCGGGTTCCATGCTTGTTTCTCATAAAATGCATGTGTATTTATAAATATGCATTTAGAGTTTTGACAGTTGGATTTTGGTACATATGAATGACACGTGTTCACATGTCCTTGGCTCTTGGTACAGAGGAATCTCCGTATAAGGTACAATAATGGCATGATATTTGCCGCATATCTCTACACTACATGTATAATGAAGTAACTATAAGAAATGACAACTGTTAAAAAGGTTGTTGACTAGGGTTTCATCTTGTTGGGCTTGATTCGTTTGTATGGGGATTTTTTGTATGGGCATGTTTTGAAAGGCTCAAGGCGCACTAAGGCGCAAAGGGGGCAAAAAGCCTCGAGTCGAGGCGCATTTCAAGGCGCGAGATTCATGAATGCGAGGCGCACTAAATACATTAAGTTTTTATAACATATGTGATAATTTATATAGCTTAAATAACAAAAAATAACATTAAAATACTTAATACATGGCACATATTGCCATTATAAAGATTAAAATGGATTAGTTGTCACTTCTAAAACGGATCAACTCTTTGGCTCGATGACCTATATAGAGATTAAAATCCATATTAGACTAAATATGCTTGTGTCCTACACTTATAGACTTACATCTAACAAAGCTCACAATCTAACCCAAAATATCAAGCAAGCAACGTATTAATATTCAAGGCACAATGCCACATTTTCATGATAATATGTCATAAAGAAAATACTTAATGAAACAAAGTAACTTCTTAAAGAAAATTTTAATCAATAAAATAAATATAAAATCAATTCAAATTTACAAATCATACAAATACTCACCCTATGAATTAAAATGCCCATGTATATAACTTATAAGGCCCATTTTTTTTATCTTAATATTTAAAAAAAGAGCCCAAAAAACCGTTACATCTCAAGGCGCGCGATTTTTGTAGGATTCATGCATGTTGTGAGCCTCGATCTAAAAAAATCCCAAAGGCTAGAGCCTCGTGCGACTTAGCGCCTAGGCGCGCCTTAGGCACGATTTTGACAACTATGTGGAAAACTAGAAGGGGGTTGAATAGTTTTGCCAATTAAAACTTCCTTTTAAACTATTTAGATCGACTTATGTCAATCTATTTGGATGTGTGTGTTGGATGTTGATAAACAAACATATAAAGGTATGTAATGAAAGATAAGAGTAAGAAGCACAAAACCACAACGCGAGTATTTATAGTGGTTCGGCTACAAGGACACCTTCCTTGCCCTACTCCACTCCCCGAGTCACCTACTCGAGAGTTCGTAAACACTACACCAATCTCCTTATGGCGGAGAAGCCTTCATAACGTCGTCTACCCTTTTTCCGGTGCTAGGCTAACCACCGGGTTCTTTCACTCCAAGGTGAACCACACCTACACAACGTCGCCTACCCTTTATAAGGTACTAGGCTAAGTACCTAGTTCTTTCACACCAAGGTGAACCACACCTACACAACGTCGCCTACCCTTTATTAGGTACTAGGCTAAGCACCTAGTTCCATTGCAACGGAGGAACTACTACCCAACACTACACCAACGACAAATCCCAAAGGAGATCTACTCCTTTACAACATCATCAAGGATATCAATATCCTTGGATCTAGTACTAATCTATCTTGTACATCAAAACACACCATATCGAATGTACATCTAAGGCGCCTTTCACTAATGCCTTTAACTAGATCTTCAAGACACCCTTCACTAATGTCTTGTGTCTTGACTTCTAAGCACCCTTCACTAATACTTCTAGTCTTGACTTCTAAGCACTTATCACAAGTGCTTATGATATGGACGAAAGATACCCTTCACTAATATCTTCGTCTTGACACTTGAGACACCTTTCACTAATGTCTTCAACACTTCTTAGAAAAGAAAAACAATCATCAACAAGAAAACTTCAGTAGCCTTGATGATGAGGAAGCATGGCAACTCATGGACTTGAGCTTGCTCGACTTCAAAGGTGGTGATCTTGCCTTTAAGAGGAACCTAGAAGATCACACAAAAACAAAACTACAAACATAGATATCTTGGATCTGAGGTTAGTGAGTTTTTAACTCAGGGAGAAAGTATGTTAGAAAGGGGTGAGAAACAATGAAGAAATGGCTCACTATTTATAGAGGAAAAATTCTACTGTTCCCCGGATCCCACGGATCCCTTCCACAAGGGATCCGTCTAGCGTAAAGCTAGGGATCCGTGAGACGCTCCCCTTTACCCATGGGTATTTTGGTTATGGGTCATGGGTTGATCCATGGGTCTTTAGCTAGATACAATGTATCTCTTGAGTGCAATGCACCTAGTCACATGGGTATGGGTCAAAACCATGGGTTATGGATATTATCCATATATGATATAAGCATGATGTCATGCAATGGGTTATGGGTCAAGCTCCATGGGTCATGGGCTTTGGGTTGTACCCAACTACATTCAATGTATTTTCCCAATGGGTTATGATACTTAAGTTTCTACCCATTTATATTACCCAATATACTACATACTAGTTATGTGTATATTTTACCCAAATATGTAAACACTAGTTGTTGTACATATGTAATATTAAATTATAAAATCACTTATACTTGTTTTAGTGTTTTATGTGAATATGTTAGAAACTATTAGTTCAAACCATTTACGTATTTTATTTGTTTCGTTAAAATGATTTTACGTTTGTTATCGACAAAACATTAGAAGATCGTAAAATATAAATAAACGTTTTTACGGCTTATTTGTATTAACAATCTCCCCCTTTTTGTTGATGACAAAACATAAAATTATTTTAAGGAAAAGCTAAAATTCGTAAAAGTTTGAATTTGTAGTTTTTACTTTCTTCTCCCCCTTTTTGTCGAAACAAAAAGAGCTTCAAAAGGAAACTAACACATTGTTTTAGGAAAAACATGTGAAAGAAATAAAAATAGATAGAGAGCAAGTAACGGGAAAGGATCTCGTCTTTACTCCCCCTTGACGAGTCCATCCCTATGTAAGGGCGTCAAGAAAGTAATACTAAGCTAGTTTGTTTGCAACTAAGTTTCCAAAAGATTTCGTCTAAGTGACGAATGTGCTCCCCCTTGATGATTGCAATTTTGCAAGGGGATGTCAAGAAATGTAATCCTAATATTGCAAGTAATTTGCAATGTATTGCTTTGACATAAAGCTCCCCCTAGCTTTAGGATGTCAAAGTCTTCATGTGTAAATTGAATAACTACAAAACAAAGATTAGAAAACAAGTATAATGCACAATTTCCTGCATATGTGATCCAAGTTAGTAGAAAAAATAGTTTTCTGTATCACGGATCCCAAGGTTCCCTCCTAGTAAGGATCCGTCTAGGCAATTATGAGGGATCCGTATAGCTGATGATCAATTTCAGCAATGGTGATATAACAAGTAATGTTATCACAAAAGTGAGATATGAATACAACGTAATTATATACTCAGAAATATAGCAAGTAGCATGTAATTTCATTTAATAAAACTAGAGTTATGATATACATGACTCTAAAAACTAAGAAAATAAAGAATACATGACTAGGAATTTCTAGACCAACTATCGCTTGATGCTAGGACACCACTAAAATCTTCTAGCTCAAGTTTTGTTTAGGTTTAATCTCGTCAAAACATTCGAGGAGATGATAGAACATGAAACGTTGGTCTTCTCATACTTCATGTATCAAACTTTCAACATGTTGAAAATGATAGCAATCTTTGTCATGGCTAGGTAGTGGTGGTGGAAGAAATGAAATGGCTTGATGCGAAGGATCAAGTGAAGCGGCTTGTGGAGCTTCAAACGACGAAGGAATTGGTGGAGGCGCATTTGAGAATGGCTCAACCAAGAATGATGGTGGTGGTAGAGAAGTGTCAACTTCCATATGGTCGGGTGGTTGACTTTGATGATTTCTCATAATCCAAATAGGATTATATGATGGAAACAGCGAAAAGGAAGCCGGAGCAAATGTTGACTCAACACCTTGATTTTGTACCATTATTCCTCCTAATGAGGAGAATGTTGTCGGCGGAGGCGGATGAGACGGCCTAGGAGAAAAATCCTCTAAATTGTAGAGGTGTGGTGATGATAGTGGAGATGTAAAAGAGATAGCTCTAGGAACCAATGGTGATGGTTTAGTGGAGATGATATTGTTTGCCCTAGGAGGTATGGTGGTGTTTGGCATAGGTAGTTTTGTGGGTACTATCCTTTTAAGAATTGGTTTGATTGGTTGAGAAGAGATCCTTGCATTTGTTGGCTTGACCGGAGATGATTCGGTTGAAGAAATTTCGTGTACAACACGAGCAATTTTCTTGGGTGGTTCTTTGGTGGATAAGTTACTATTTGGAGTTTTCCTCATGATGAGATGATTTCAAGAGGTTTGTAAGGGTTTCTAAAGTGCTGAAAGTTAGGATGAAGGTGATGACTATGTAAGTCCTAACAATGTGGTTTATAAAGCAAGAGATTTGGCAAGTGCATTTAAGCCTTAAGCCACTAAGATTCATTGGAATGTGATGATTAACATGCACACGAGTCAACTTCAGAGTTTGTACCGATCTAGGAACTCATTTAAGATGAGATGGAGTGTTTGAGTTAGAAAGATGAGTTGAAATGATTGTTTTAGCAAGGTTTGTCATAATCTGTCACCCGGATCCCACGGTTCCCTCCTCAGAGGGATCCGTCTAGGCTAATCCTAGGGATCCGGCTCTCAGCAGCTATGAAAGAGTGGAAATGATGTTTCTAAGATCTAAGATCTATATCATCTTGAGTATTTCAGTCCTCCTAAGTGTCTTAAATGAAGGGGTGCTTAAATACTTGAAGGTAATGAGTGATGTAGCTAATGATTGCCTTTTATGGAAGGAATTAGAACTTTCATGAGTACCAATGAATGAACAAGGATGACACTAAAGATGAGAGTGTCAATTAAAGCTAAATGATCCTAGAGATCAGATAGTGACTTAGATTAATGCTTTGGAAAATATCCTAGAGGCTTATGATGGAAAAACTAGGATTTGATCAATTTTGACCAATTTTGTCGTAAGGAAGAATACGATCAATTTTGCAATGAGAAGTTTCCAACGTTTTAGATATAAGGGATCATGTGAAAAGTGATGTGTGAGCTTGAGAGCGGAAGAGTAATGGATTAAAATGAAACGATAGATCTACAAGCATCTTAGAGTGTGATCTAGGTGAGTTTATGTGTGAGTGGGAAGGATCTACTTAACTTAATAAGGACTTAATTTGCCTTAAGACACTATGTTTAGCTTAGTGTGAGATGTTCTAAGGATATGTTTGAAATACAATGCTTGCAATTGCATTTTCTGTTTGCCGGATCCCACGGTTCCCTAGATGTAGGGATCCGTCTAGCACAAACTTTGGGATACGTCCCATCTCAGAGAACCTTTACTAAAGGTATGCAATGATCTTGACAATGCATTATATTCCAAGGTTAGCTTAAAGGGGTTCTAACACTAAGATATCAAATGTAAGATGTTTTATTTCATGAAGGAAATAGGATTACATTGATAAAGCACGAGTACAAGAGGATTGATCCTATTTGAAATACTACTAGGTTCCTTGAGTGTTTTCGCTAGGAGGATCATCACGTTGTTGATGAGTGTTGGTGGAATCAGGAATGAAGAAAGTCTTCATGAGAGATATGTTTAGCGGTTCCATCATCTTGTTCACAAGTACGTACAACGGACTTTGAAATTGAGGATGAAAGTGCATAACGTTATGATAGAGGCACGTCAAGAACATTCCATAAGGGATGAGTTTATTCTTGGAGCCTTGAAGATTTACAATTCGCCTTGCGAAGAAGTAGGCGAGATTGTATGGTTGTGTTAGCAAACAATACAATATGTGAGCACAACAAGCGGGAAGGATTTCTCGATTTCCCCTAAGACTCCAAACATTTTCACGTAGGATGAGTGCAAGGGGCTTGTACTCTTCTCGGATGTCCCGTGTGAAGATAATGTTTGGATCGGAGTGATGGGGTTTTGCATAATATGCGAATTAAGTCTTGTGGGGAAGGAATGTGAGAACAATACGGACTATTTTCTTCACAAAAGTTGAAGAGAGAATCAAGAGACCAATCTTCGGTGAAGGCACATTGTCCATAATTTGGAATTCGGAGAATTTGAGCAAATTGCCCAAGAGTCAAAACAAACTTTTGGTTTTTGATATAAAACCAAAGAGATAGAGAGCGATCCTCGTTACGAACGAGTTCAACTTGACGGAAGAATTCCATTATGAACCTTGGACATATCTTCTCGTTGATTTCAAGAAGAAATTCTAGTCCTATGGCTCGGAAGGAGGTATTGATGCCTTCTTCGAATTGTAGAGAGGTGTCTCAATACGTCCTTCGTGGAAGTGACGGTTTTTGAGGTTATTGAACCCACGGACATGAATGCCAGGTGTGTTGGGTTCAAGGGAGATGTTCGGAGTGTAAACGCTAGTGAGTGAAAAATCAAACTCATATTCATGCGTCATAGTTGAACCTATAGAAATGATTAGTTAATAGAAAGTGATGTTTGTGGTCAACCTATGATTATCTAACGTTTTTATTATATTTTTATTAACAATGTTTTTTAACAAGAAAGACACTTAACTCACTTATGGTTTTGACATACTAGTGGAGTATTGCTTTTAGAAGAAAAGTGGTTTTTAATTTGCATGAAAAACTGTTCTCCAGTAGGACGGATCCCACGGTTCCTTTTCAAAAAGGGATCCGGCTAGTATATCTTCCGGGATCCGTGGATCTGTAGTAACAGAAACAGATTTGATAAAAACATAGGTTATACAATTTTATACCACGATATGTGTTTTATCCTACATTTTCTTTTAGCATGCATACATGACTTCTAATGTATCACGAAAGAATATGAAACATATAAATCAAAAGAAATGACAAACACATTAAGATAATAATAACCTAGATGTTGGGTTCAGAAAATACCCAAACCCCTTAATCCAGGATTTGAATAGAAAATAGCCCAAGTACTCATCCGTTAAACAAAATCAGGTCACCGAGTGCATAGCCGCCGCTGAGTCATCTTTAGGATACTCGATCGAGACAATGAAGAAGTCTCTCCACTCAACAAGGCGAAACTTAAAGGGTGAAGACTGAGTCAAGAAGAAGATGATGGATTCAAAGGAGTGATGACAATAACTCACTGAATCCCTAAGACTCCTCTCCAACTACTTACACTGAAGACAAATCGAAGAAGAAGACCTCAAGGATAAACAGATGAAGAAAGAGCGGGCCAAGGCGGGAGAAGTTTGAATCAGATAAAGAAGTCCTTATCAACATAAGTCAACTTTCCCTGAATGGCTAACTTACAAGCTCGTCAAAGACCTTAAATATGGAAAGCGACCTTGTCCTTTACTTAGAATAGTCTTTGTAAATGCAGAGACAAAATACATCAGTATTTTGTCTTCGTATGATGTCGATTTGTCACTTAGGATAGAGTTAAAACTCATACATGTATAAATAGCATAAGAGATGGAGTGAAAAGATTAAGCTTGTGAATTGTAAAACACACATACACGCAAGCCATCTTTTCACTCCTCCAAATACAACTTAGTTCTTGAGATAGCTCAGTGAGCTCTAAGAGTTGTGCTCAGACTTAGCCTGAGCTTAGAGAGAGTCACCCAACTTTGTCATTTCAATCCCAAGTACTATTCCGCAAGTACTTGGGTAACGTATTCTTTGTTGATTTATTTCTAATAAGAATATGATGTTGAAAATTACTTAGTGTGTTTTCCTTATGTTAATTTCAGTCATAGTTCACTATTAACTTGTTTTATAAACTTAAACTGTTTTTAACGATAGTGAACGGGGAACAACAAGTGGTATCAGAGCAAGGCTAATTATAAAACTCGTTTTTTAGGCCGCTCTAAAGGTTTTTAAATTAGGATCCTAAATGGCTGAAATTGATGTACCCCAACTAGTCGATAAAAAGGGTGGAGCTTATTCAGCTGTTGCCCCCAGACTTGAAGTTGGCAAATTCAACAAATGGAAAAAGCGAATGCTTTGCTATTTGATTGGGATGGAACCTTATTATATCAAGTTTATAAATGAAGGTCCATTTGTTCCAAAGATCTGAAGGGTTGCCCAACCCTGAAGCTCAGTGGACCCAGGATGAAAGGAGAGTGGTCAACCAGGACCAAAGACTCAAAAGTATCATAATATCTTGTCTTCCTGACGATATTATGGAGTTTGTTATAAGTCGTAGTACGCCTAAGCAAACCCGGGATGACCTAGTTCATAGTCATGAAGGACCATCTGATACCAAGGAAAACAGGATAATGGACCGGAAACTTGAGTATAACACCTTCGGGCTAAGGACTCGAAACTCTCTCTCAAAATTACACCAGGTACAAAACTCTTTTAAATGAACTATCAAATGATGGTGTTAAGTTGTCCAAACATGAAATCAATGTTGGTTTTGTCAACAGTCTCCCGAGAAGTGGTTAAATTTCTCTCAGGGGACTCGGAATGCTAATCATATCCAGAATCTTGAGCTTTCTGAAATTTATGGGAAATTTGTCTATGAGGAAAACCTCATCAACATCGATACCTTGACTTAAAAAAGTCTCAGGAAGTCAAGAAGTCCCTGACCACCACCTCATCACCAATTTCAACTGCTTTCTTTTCTAACAATGTGGTTCAAGATTTCCAAGAAAACTCGGATGATGAGCCTGATGAGAGATCAAGTGAGGAGTACCTAAATGACCTAAATGCAATTTCGGAAAGGGCTCCTTGCTAACTCTCGAAGGTTTATAATAAGAAACAAAGGTTTTTCAACTGCTAAAGCAACAAGACACCTAATGCTATAAGTGTCACAAAAAGGGTCATTTTGCAAAAGACTGTTTTCTAAAACAATTTCAGAACCCTCTTATAAACCATCAGGTTCAAATCAGTCCTCAGGCTTCAACAAATTTCAACCAAAAATGTTTCAGTCTCATCAAACTTTTCAAAATAAATCTGATAATAACAAAACCATTGATTATGAAGCCAAGTATAAGAAAGCTAAAGCTAAGCTTGCATTGCTCGAGGCCACCTCTAAACAACAAAAAGTGCTCAATCATGCAGTGGGTAAAAACAAAGGCCTTGTTGCTAAGACCTTCGGATGAAGAGCCGTGTCATCGGATGATGAAATGGTGCATGTCAGTGCACTGATGGCCCTCTCAAAAGAGGACAAGCTAGCTGTTGGAAAGAATCATGCCAGGAATGGAGAATGGGTCAACATCACAATGAAGAAGGTAAACACTTTACTTTCTATGGATGATGACTCTGATTGGCAGTCTTACATGAATTACCTAAATGTAGACCTTAAGTTTGTAGAAGAACAAAGACCTAATCTTTTTCTAAATACAACAAGTTAAGTTTTGAATTGAATAAGTGTAGAGATGAACTGCTTATTTTAAAACAAGCAAAGCTTGAGGTTGTCACTTTGCAAATTCAAAACACTGAACTAGTTAAAAGAAATCAAGATCTTCAAGATGAACTTAAAAAGGCAAATGATATTCTTAATAGTTGGACTAAGAATCCCAAGGTCTTTGATACTGTGGGTGCCCCAGTAGCAAGAAGAGAGTCATAGGTGAAGATCATCTCCCTGACCCTCTCAACAAAGACCAGCCTCCTAAGCCTTTTGCGTCTGGTGGCATGATCACAAATATGTTAGCTGATCCCAATTCCAGTGATTGGATTGAACGGGTTAATCCTGAGAGTAAGCTTCCAAATTTCGATTCTGAAGGATTCTAGAGCCGAAAGTCAAGCTCTAAAGAGCATGCTTGATTCCCTGATGTGCCCAGAGTACTGAACACATCTGTGAGTCTGAAGCAGTAATCTCAAGCACCGCTTCCACCAGAAACCCCTTCGGGTGCTGCTCCAAGCTCTGAGCTTACTCCGCTACAATTCAATCCTCATTCACCAAAAGAAAGGTCTGGACTTGGTAGAACCATCCTACAAAGACAAGCAAAACAAACTCAACAAGAGTCTACTCCTACTGAGACTTCAACATCCTCTGTCCCCACGGTGACCCAAATTCAGAATCGACCGTGAACTTGTGAGGAAGCTTACTGAAAAAATGGAATCCATTGAAAATGTCCCTGAACCAATCAAGGAAACAAAGTCAGCTTCCTCCAGTTCCTCAAAGTCTAAGCCAACCTCCAAAAACAAACTTAAATGTGAGCTGTGTCATTACACTAGCCATACCACTGACAACTGCTACAGAATCCTTTTCTGCATGATCTGCAAAAAGGATGATCACAGGACAGCAGATCATCTTCAAGATGTCATCCAAGCAAACTATACCAAAGTTGGTCATAAGTATGCTTCATCCTCCAAAGCTGCTCAAAAGAATAGAGCAAAACCTTTTCCTCTTGGCCCTCATTGTGGGTTTAATGACCATCATCGATGATTGTCTCATGAATACATGCCGCGTGATATATGCGTAATCCAGCTCATGATACATCCCAACATGACAGTGTCATTCAAGCAAGGAGAAATTCCAAACAACCTAGAGTCAATGAAGTTATCCTCAACCTCTAAATGCAAAACCTGTGGTAGCACTGTGCACACAACCACTCCACCATGAGTCGATTGCAAATTTCAGAGAGACCTTGAGACCCAAGCCCACTAGTAAGTGGGTCACGAAGAGAAACTAATTCAGCTTTACTACTTGTGCGAGACATGCCAGGGAACCTATTTGGCATCTAGACAGTGGATGCTCAAGAAGCATGACTGGTGTGAAGGAATATCTGCACAAGTATGTAAAGGAACCAGGACCCAAGGTAGTATTTGGTGATAACTCATCATGTCCCATCAAGGGTATGGTTCAAGAACGCAATGGAATAGTTTTCTAGAATAGCCTATGTCAATGGTCTCAAATACAATCTCATCAGCCAACTATGTGATGCTAAATACATTGTACAATTCAATGATAAACAAGGTACCATTTTCAATGCCAACAAGGAAGTTGTGTTGATAGCTCCTAGGAGAGATGATGTTTATGTACTTGACATGTCAACACTCTCCCAAGATGGAACGTGTCTCTTTGCTAAAGCCACAAACTATCAATTGGGCGTGGCATAAGAGACTCTCACACTTAAACTTCAAAACCTCAACAACTTGGCAAAACAAAACAAGGTCCTTGGCTTACCATCACCGGTTTTTGCAAAAGACAAACCATGCTCAGCCTGTGAAAAGGTAAACACCACAGAGCATCTTTCAAAACCAAACAAAACTTCTCCATCAAAGTGCCTTCACCTCCTCATATGGATCTCTTTGGACCGTCAGTCCGGATCAATCCAGCATGAGAGGTATACACTTGTAATTGTTGATGAATTCTCAAGATACACTTGGGTATACTTTCTCTCCAAAAAGAGTCAGCAGTGATACAATAATGTCATTCATCGGAAGATTGAAAATCAGAATGACATTACTGGCCAAACATCGAACCGACAATGGTACTGAGTTCAGAAATCAAGAGCTTGAGAGTTTCTGTGATGAAAAGGAATTTCTCAAAATTTCTCATCTCCATATACCCCTAAACAAAATGGGGTTGCTGAAAGGAAAAAACAGAACTCTCATTGAGGCTGCAAGAACCATGTTAAATGGCTCAGCCCTCTCAAAACATTTCGGACTGAAGCCAAAGCCTGTTATACTCAAAAATAGGTCAATCATTGTCAAAAGACATAACAAAACCCCATATGAGATCTTCAAAGGTAGACTTCCCGACATCAGCTATTTTCATGTATTTGGATGTCCTGTGTTCATTCATAACCACAAGGATCATCTAGGCAAGTTTGATGCAAAAGTTGATGATGGATACTTCTTAGGCTACTCACTGATCTCCAAAGCCTTCAGGGGTTTTAACACAAGGAGACAACAAGTTGAGGAAACCTTTCATGTCACCTTTGATGAAAGTGCTGAAAGCATCAGGTTCACCAACATCTCAGTGGAGGAAATAGGAATTGATGACTCATCAAGATATCCTCCTGATGAGTTCACCATCAATTCAATTCCTCATATCAAGCTGATGCTGATATCTCATATTATGTCTTACCTCACAACCTTCCCCAACCAATAATCAGTGAATTCATTGATAATCTATCAGTCTGTCACAATTCGCAATTTCCGGTCATTTCTCATATTTCACATTCAGCATTTCATAACGATTCGTACATGGTTTTGCATTTTTCATTAAACGTTATTTTCTTATTAAATAAACGCTATCGCGTGAATATTATTTTGAACATTTGATCCGACACTTCCAAAAACATTCCTAATATATTTTTATACTCATATTAAGACTATAAAAATGTTATTATTAGTTTACCCAATGTTTTAAATTTATTTCGTATATAAATTGTTATGTTTATATAAATTACGATGGTTTCTTAAATTCAACCCGATAAATATTTATTCACTCAAATCTTTCAAGAAATGTATTTTTATAATTTTTAGGACCTCAACATATTTTATCTTGAACCGTGAAAATTTATTTTTATCTAACATATTCAAATGTGTATACAACTTACTAATATTACTTAACAATACAACAAGTTACTACTTACTTTCAAGTAACTTTACATAACTTACACTTATACATTTACATAATAATAATAAATATATATGTATATGTATCATTAAATACATGATACAACTAGATATGCAAGATCTTTTCCTTTATATACTTACACACTCCAAGACTTACACATTCAACACATTCATCTCAATAATTCAAGTGTGAAGTCAAGCTATTCTCTCCTCTTCTTCTTCACCAAAATCCGGCCAACCATAAGGATCAAGGGAGTGATCATCAAAATTTTTCTAATCAAGCTTTTAACAATCTAGTAACACTCTTTGTTTAGGTTTTGAAATAAAAACCTAGGGTGTTTAGGATAATCCTTGGTTCACTAAACCTCATCAAGCATTTGTAAGCATAAAACTACATCTCTTACTTTTTCATATATATTTTCATACATTTTCTTGAAGTCCTCATGATCATATTTGCTCAAGTTGTAGTTTTTATTCATGTTTATCAAATGTTATCACCCATATGTGTCCTATTAATTTTTATAACAAGTATGTACTAATTAGAAGTTTATAAAAATGAGAAGTTTGAAAAATGGATCATCAAAGTCTAGTTGTGGTTTTTGGAGGAAATGATTACATAAATTTTATACATGTTTATTTAAGTTTGTATATATATATTTTTAGCCTCATAATGAATATTTATTTTGGGTATGATCAAATGAAGTTGTTTTACTAGTAGGATTGGTGATGAGTAGATTAAGGGATTTTTGTGGTGAAGTTGTGGTTAAACAAGTAGAAAAATGGTAATTTTAAAAATAAGCGCGAAGCTGTCGAAATTTATATATTTTTCCGAAAAGTTAGTCATTTTTATAAGTTTTATTAAAGTTTTAGAAACTAGATTTTTAGTTATGAACGTGGCCTTTTGAACGGACTAAAACGGAGTTATAACGAAAAAGATACGTGGTTTTAAAGTTACGATTTAAAAACTACCATTTTCCGGAAAGTGTACATGCTGTCCCGATTTTCAACTGACCAAACAGTGTCCTTAAACTTTCTGTGAAATCTCCAAAGTTTAAAAATATATTAGTACACTTAATTACCTTCGCGTGGATATAAAGAACTTGAAAAACGGACTTAAAACGAGTGAGTTATGGTTAACCGAACTTTGAGTCAAAAACGTGCTGAAAACACTATTCACAGCATTAGTATGCTGTCAGGATTTTTAATCAAGGTTTTGAGGGCCTAAACGGACGTTTCGGGGGAAATGGACGTTAAAAACGAGTTAGTTTTCCTATGTATACATTACGTTAAGTCCGACGTAAACTGATTTTTCAATTACTAAAACCGTTACATAGTTTTAACTACATTTTCACCATTAGCTCAAAAGTATTTATTTTGACATGGAACCGTCACACATTCAAGTAACAATATTTCTATATTAACTAATTTTCAAGTAGCATATTGGGTGATACGTTTTCAAATCATGCATTCACGACAACATATCATAACTCAAGTCATAACATTCATTTTAGGTCGCGGATAGTTTCCGAGCCTCATTTTCGTGCACTCCATTTTGTTAGCATATCTATCACACCAGGTGAGTTCGTAGCCCCTACTTTTACTTGTTTTCATAACTGTTTTGGGGGAGATACATGCTCAAACTATTTTCATTCACTATCACAAGTACTCAAAACTTTTACATATTACTGTGAGTCTCATAGCCCCTGCTTTTACTTGTTTTCATAACTGTTTTGGGGGAGATACATGCTCGACTATTTTCATTTACTTTCATAGTTACTCTAAACATTTAAGGATTACTGTGAGTTCATACCCCGCTTTTACTCATTTAAATTCCTATAAACTATTTGGGGCGAGATACATGCTTATTTATCAAACATTTAAACTCTTTTGCCAAACAACATTACTTATACTTTAGACTTGATTGCGTTTTATACTTGATTGGGTTATATTTGATTTCATATGCATACTTGCAAACATACTAGAATTAGTGGCACCAAATTAAGTTGTTGGAGGGCTACTAATTTACAAACATACTAGAATTAGTGGCACCAAATTAAGTTGTTGGAGGGCTACTAATTTACAAACATACAAGAATTAGTGGCACCAAATTAAGTTGTTGGAGGGCTACTAATTTACAAACATACAAGAATTAGTGGCACCAAATTAAGTTGTTGGAGGGCTACTAATTTACAAACATACAAGAATTAATGGCGCCAAATTAAGTTGTTGGAAGGCTATTAATTACAAACATCCCAACATGAGTTGTTGGAAGACCCTTGTGGTGACGATTATACTTTTAACTATCTTAATGCACATAATCATGATTGACATACTATTTTTTTAGCAGTGGGTTGTAAACACACAGGTTGCAAGTTTTGTATGGGCGGGACTTGGAACTGAGTGGATTTACGATGCCTTTGCTTTGCGAACTATTCTATATAACCAAAAACTTTGCCTTTGTTGCATTAGCGCTCTTTAAAAGCTTTACTTGTTAACCAAACTCTATGAACTCACCAACCTTTGTGTTGACACTTTTTAGCATGTTTTATCTCAGGTATCTAAGGCATTCACTTCATGGCATGCATATGGACATCTCATAGAGTCGTGGTGACGACGCGTCTCACTTGGGTTTTATAAACTTTAAAACATCGTTTGGCTTGTAGCAAACTTATTTCCGCACAAGTTGATTTTCATTTGAGACCATTACTTTGTAAACTCTGATTGTTTTAATAAATTAAACGATGTATTTTCTAAACGACACTTTAGGTCGTTCGATATAACTGTAACTTTGATGCTATGACAGTCCTCCCCAAGGTATTCAATTCAGCTGCAAAACACGTAATTTGGGGGTGTGACAGATTGGTATCAGAGCGTTGGTTATAGAGAACTAGGTTGCATCATTGACCCTAGACTATAACCACATCATCATAGCATCTCATCATATCATTATAAGTGCATATTCTTTATACATGCGAACTTATGACTCAACACCAAACATCATATGAGTCGATTAGTCCAAGCATTGCATAGTTACTCCTAAATTATACATAGCCGGATCACCTATGTCTAATTCAGGAAGAATCATGCAATGAAGGGAGTAGTAGTCTCATATGAGTAAGCAATTCCGTAATCGAGCCAAATTTTCAAAAGATTTCCTTCAAACCACTTGTTTCCAGTTTGATCCGCGTGACAGTTCTTGTTTGATGAGTTGCAAAGATCGAGCTAGAAACAAGTTGTTACCTAAACCGATTTAGCCTAATCGTATGACAGTTCTTGTTTGATGAGTTGTGGGATTAAGCAAAAATCGGTTACCTAAAAGTCTTTTGGAAATTTTGCTCGAGAATGGGAAAGCCTGCCTCATCGAGCCTAATCATAAGGGAGCATGTCTTTAGAATGGGATATAGTCACAACATATGCATGAGCATTGGCATAATCATTTAAATCATACATGAGCATAAACTTTTAGAACCCTTGTCGCGTTTTGGGCCATAGTATCATTAATCGAATCACGGGGACGTGATTCCTTTGACATGGGAAGAATGTCACAATTCGCAATTTCCGGTCATTTCTCATATTTCACATTCAGCATTTCATAACGATTCGTACATGGTTTTGCATTTTTCATTAAACGTTATTTTCTTATTAAATAAACGCTATCGCGTGAATATTATTTTGAACATTTGATCCGACACTTCCAAAAACATTCCTAATATATTTTTATACTCATATTAAGACTATAAAAATGTTATTATTAGTTTACCCAATGTTTTAAATTTATTTCGTATATAAATTGTTATGTTTATATAAATTACGATGGTTTCTTAAATTCAACCCGATAAATATTTATTCACTCAAATCTTTCAAGAAATGTATTTTTATAATTTTAGGACCTCAACATATTTTATCTTGAACCGTGAAAATTTATTTTTATCTAACATATTCAAATGTGTATACAACTTACTAATATTACTTAACAATACAACAAGTTACTACTTACTTTCAAGTAACTTTACATAACTTACACTTATACATTTACATAATAATAATAAATATATATGTATATGTATCATTAAATACATGATACAACTAGATATGCAAGATCTTTTCCTTTATATACTTACACACTCCAAGACTTACACATTCAACACATTCATCTCAATAATTCAAGTGTGAAGTCAAGCTATTCTCTCCTCTTCTTCTTCACCAAAATCCGGCCAACCATAAGGATCAAGGGAGTGATCATCAAAATTTTTCTAATCAAGCTTTTAACAATCTAGTAACACTCTTTGTTTAGGTTTTGAAATAAAAACCTAGGGTGTTTAGGATAATCCTTGGTTCACTAAACCTCATCAAGCATTTGTAAGCATAAAACTACATCTCTTACTTTTTCATATATATTTTTCATACATTTTCTTGAAGTCCTCATGATCATATTTGCTCAAGTTGTAGTTTTTATTCATGTTTATCAAATGTTATCACCCATATGTGTCCTATTAATTTTTATAACAAGTATGTACTAATTAGAAGTTTATAAAAATGAGAAGTTTGAAAAATGGATCATCAAAGTCTAGTTGTGATTTTTGGAGGAAATGATTACATAAATTTTATACATGTTTATTTAAGTTTGTATATATATATTTTTAGCCTCATAATGAATATTTATTTTGGGTATGATCAAATGAAGTTGTTTTACTAGTAGGATTGGTGATGAGTAGATTAAGGGATTTTTGTGGTGAAGTTGTGGTTAAACAAGTAGAAAAATGGTAATTTTAAAAATAAGCGCGGAAGCGCTGTCGAAATTTATAATTTTTCCGAAAAGTTAGTCATTTTTATAAGTTTTATTAAAGTTTTAGAAACTAGATTTTTAGTTATGAACGTGGCCTTTTGAACGGACTAAAACGGAGTTATAACGAAAAAGATACGTGGTTTTAAAGTTACGATTTAAAAACTACCATTTTCCGGAAAGTGTACATGCTGTCCCGATTTTCAACTGACCAAACAGTGTCCTTAAACTTTCTGTGAAATCTCCAAAGTTTAAAAATATATTAGTACACTTAATTACCTTCGCGTGGATATAAAGAACTTGAAAACGGACTTAAAACGAGTGAGTTATGGTTAACCGAACTTTGAGTCAAAAACGTGCTGAAAACACTATTCACAGCATTAGTATGCTGTCAGGATTTTTAATCAAGGTTTTGAGGGCCTAAACGGACGTTTCGGGGAAATGGACGTTAAAAACGAGTTAGTTTTCCTATGTATACATTACGTTAAGTCCGACGTAAACTGATTTTTCAATTACTAAAACCGTTACATAGTTTTAACTACATTTTCACCATTAGCTCAAAAGTATTTATTTTGACATGGAACCGTCACACATTCAAGTAACAATATTTCTATATTAACTAATTTTCAAGTAGCATATTGGGTGATACGTTTTCAAATCATGCATTCACGACAACATATCATAACTCAAGTCATAACATTCATTTTAGGTCGCGGATAGTTTCCGAGCCTCATTTTCGTGCACTCCATTTTGTTAGCATATCTATCACACCAGGTGAGTTCGTAGCCCCTACTTTTACTTGTTTTCATAACTGTTTTGGGGGAGATACATGCTCAAACTATTTTCATTCACTATCACAAGTACTCAAAACTTTTACATATTACTGTGAGTCTCATAGCCCCTGCTTTTACTTGTTTTCATAACTGTTTTGGGGGAGATACATGCTCGACTATTTTCATTTACTTTCATAGTTACTCTAAACATTTAAGGATTACTGTGAGTTCATACCCCGCTTTTACTCATTTAAATTCCTATAAACTATTTGGGGCGAGATACATGCTTATTTATCAAACATTTAAACTCTTTTGCCAAACAACATTACTTATACTTTAGACTTGATTGCGTTTTATACTTGATTGGGTTATATTTGATTTCATATGCATACTTGCAAACATACTAGAATTAGTGGCACCAAATTAAGTTGTTGGAGGGCTACTAATTTACAAACATACTAGAATTAGTGGCACCAAATTAAGTTGTTGGAGGGCTACTAATTTACAAACATACAAGAATTAGTGGCACCAAATTAAGTTGTTGGAGGGCTACTAATTTACAAACATACAAGAATTAGTGGCACCAAATTAAGTTGTTGGAGGGCTACTAATTTACAAACATACAAGAATTAATGGCTCCAAATTAAGTTGTTGGAAGGCTATTAATTACAAACATCCCAACATGAGTTGTTGGAAGACCCTTGTGGTGACGATTATACTTTTAACTATCTTAATGCACATAATCATGATTTTCATACTATATTGTGGCAATGGGTTGTGAACACACAGGTTGCAAGTTTTGTATGGGCGGGACTTGGAACTGAGTGGATTTACGATGCCTTTGCTTTGCGAACTATTCTATATAACCAAAAACTTTGCCTTTGTTGCATTAGCGCTCTTTAAAAGCTTTACTTGTTAACCAAACTCTATGAACTCACCAACCTTTGTGTTGACACTTTTTAGCATGTTTTATCTCAGGTATCTAAGGCATTCACTTCATGGCATGCATATGGACATCTCATAGAGTCGTGGTGACGACGCGTCTCACTTGGGTTTTATAAACTTTAAAACATCGTTTGGCTTGTAGCAAACTTATTTCCGCACAAGTTGATTTTCATTTGAGACCATTACTTTGTAAACTCTGATTGTTTTAATAAATTAAACGATGTATTTTCTAAACGACACTTTAGGTCGTTCGATATAACTGTAACTTTGATGCTATGACAGTCCTCCCCCAAGGTATTCAATTCCGCTGCAAAACACGTAATTTGGGGGTGTGACACAGTCCCAGCAGGGATAGGTAACACTGAACCAACTGTTCAGGATCCTGTGATTCATGAAACCCAACCAGAACAGGACATCATAACAGATGCTCAAAATGAGTCTGTTGCTCCTGTAACCATTCTCATTCCGAACCTCCGGACTTCATCAAACTCGATCCTAAACCACAAAGTAAGTGGAAAAGATCTCGTGATATTGAGCTTGTAAACATCATTGGTGAACCCACTGAGGGCATGCTCACTAGAAGCATGGTCGCTAGTCTAACTGCAACTTCAGCCAATGAATGTCTATATGTGATTATCTATCGAAATAGAACCCAAAAGCGTCACCGAAGCTCAAACACCCAAGCCGGGTTCAGGCCATGCAAGAAGAACGCAACAGCTTTGACAAAAACAAGGTCATGACCTTGATCAAATGTCCTCGGGATGTAGTAGTCATAGGAATGAAGTGGGTTTTCGAAACAAAAGCGATGAAAATGGCACTGTCATTAAAAACAAAGCCGGGATGGTAGCCAAAGGTTACAGTCAACAAGAAGGCATTGACTATGATGAGACATTTTCTCCTCTTGCAAGAATGGAAGCCATCAGGATCTTCCTTGCATATGCAACATACATGAACTTCGGGGTCTACCAAATGGATGTTAAAAGTGCATTCTTAAATGGTGATCTCAAGGAAGATGTGTATGTTCAAGCAACCTCCGTGCTTTGAGAGTAGTGAATTCCCGACTATGTCCAAGCTTGACAAAGCTCTTTATCGACTTAAACAAGCTCCCAAGGCATGGTATGAAACTCTCTCAGCTTTTCACGATACAAAACAAGTTTGTCAGAGGAAAGATAGACAACACACTGCTTGTCTATAGAACCCAACAGGATGTGATACTAGTCCAAGTGTATTTTGATGATATCATATTTGGCTCAACAAACTACAAACTTTGCAAACAATTTGAAAAACTAATGACAAAGAAGTTTGAAATGAGCATGATGGGGAACTTACATACTTTCTTGGACTACAAATCAGGCAAACTGATAAAGGAATATCCATCAGTCAAGAGAAATACACGAGAAATCTCTTGAAGAAATATGAGATATCTGACTTGTGCCTCGTTGAAGACACCAATGGTCCCTCCTAACAACCTTGGACCTGATCTCACCGGCAAATCAGTCAATCAAACTCATTTCAGAGGGATTGTTGGATCACTGATGTATCTAACCGCTACTAGACCGGACATACAATTTTCAGTCTGTTTAATAGCAAGATATCAATCCAATCCCAAAGAATCTCACCTCACTGCAGCCAAGAGAATACTCGTACGAAGGGAACCCCAAGCCTTGGACTCTACTATCTAAAATGCTCAGGGTTTGATCTCAAGGGTTACTCGATTCGATTATGCTTTGGCCGCAACATGGACGAAAAAGTACCTCAGGTTCCTGTCAATTCCTTGGAGGAAAACTGGTCTGTTGGAGTGCAAAGAAGCAACAATCGATGGCTATGTCCTCACCGGTTGAATATGTAGCTGCAGCAGGATGTTGTGCCAATGTACTATGGATGAAAAGTCAACTCAGTGACTACAACATCCATTACAAAATGGTACCCATCTTCTGTGATAACACAAGTGCAATTGCAATCTCCAACAACCCTGTCCTCCACCAAAGAACCAAACACATTGATATCGAGATATCACTTTATCGTGGATCACATAATGAACGGAGACATAGAGCTTCATTTCATCCCTACTGAATATCAACTGGCTGATATCTTCACCAAACCCTTGGATGAACCCACCTTGAGATTTGGGAATGTTTGACATTGAAAGTCAAGTATCTGAAAACCAATCTCAGTAAGTTCTCCTAAATGGTTCATCCTCCCTGGACACCCAAAATAAACCTCTCACTGAATGAGTAAGACTCATTCAGGGTCCTGACACTTGACAAAGAACATTGAATAAGTAACTAAATGATCCAAGTATCAGTTACTTTAATGTCCTAGGTTGGTAACTATGCCAATTTAATAAAGGAATATATGTCTCTTTGTCTTACTGTCATCCCACTTGGCATTTAATGCCTCTCACAAAAATATCAAATTGATATTTTCCCTACAAAAGTGCACTGCTACTGCAAGCTCCCTTGAAAACGGATTTTGCCGGGTAATGGGTGGTAGCATTAAATGTGGAAATTCAAACGCCTTTCAAAAAAACTCTAAAAATTCTCATTTTTGCACAAAACACCCCTCTTATCACTCTATAAATACCCTCTTCAAACACAAACAAACACACACAAATCTTTTCTGCAACAAAACTCTGTCAAAATCATTTCAAAAGAAAACATTTGTGTTCTCAAATCTTCAAAACCCCTTTTGAAAAACCTTTCTTGTAAACATTTACAAAAGTTTTTCATGACAAACTTGAAGAGATCTAAATACTTTGATCGTTCTAGTCAAAACATTTTTTCCTAAAATCTTTGTTAATGGAAATGGCTAGAACACCATCTCTCCAGCTTGCTTCTCGATGGGTAGGGGATCTTTCAAATGTTGAATTTAAAACAAATAATGTCATAGGAAATTTTGAATATCCCGAAAATGTCCCAACCTATAAAGACATTATAAAATTTTTATTCAACTCCCACTCAAACGGCCTTTATAAAATGTCCTCGTGTTGTACCCAAACTACCTCATGGAGTTTTGGGCTACAGCTAGAGCCTTTGACCCGACACCTTCTACTGATGAGAATAACCTTAGACCTCTCAGGGAGTATCTCATCAGGTTCGGTCTTAATGGGGAAAACAATACACCCTGGATTTCAAAACATTTTGCACTACAACAGGGTTAGATTATAACAAAGGTGTTTATGTCGCCCATCCTGAACCCTCCACAGTGAAGGATGGGTTAAAACAAATCGTTTTAGATCCAACTTTTTGGACAAGACCCCAGTCACTAAAAGCTCGTTCCTCGTGGCTTGGAGGATCCTCTTCACTTTTGTGATTCAGGTCCTCGGCGGGAACCACTCATCCACGGAACAAGTTAACTCTATTCAGTTGATGATGGCATACTGCTTGATGAATGGGGTCACTGTCGACATAGGGAGATCATTTACAGTGATCTCAAGCGAACTCTGAGCAAAACTAGGACGAAATACGTTTAGTATCCTAGGTTTGTCTCTTGTGCTCTGCAATCGTTCGGGTTCAAACTATACTCGGGATGAAAAATTTGGTAATTTACCCGCATCCCGAGCCCTTCAAATTTTCAAAAGAACCCATCCCTCGTCACTCCCATTGAATTGACGGCCCACATGATTGCTGTAAACAATCTAAGTGGATCAGTGTCTCCAAACCCTGCTCCCAAAAAGAAAAAAGGGAAGTCTCAGACTGGGACTAAGACCATACCAAAGTCTCGGGGCCCGAGGCTTCGTGAGCACTAAGAGGCACAAAAGCCCGTGACCAAAAAGACACCCGCCGACCAGGAAACAATCACCCCGGTGACAACGAAGGACACCGATACATCACGCAGTGCCCTTGGTCACACCTACTACTTCCCAAGATCCAGAGGGAAACATACAACCCGCTGGTAGGGGAGCGCCTTCCACAACGCCGGTGATGACATTAGCAAATCTAAGCCTTTGTCTCGAGGACACTGAACTCTCCCAAAGACTCAGAGGGACTCAAACAACCCGCCGATAGGGATACAACTATCACTGACTCTGCTAAAGGCACTGGAAACGCCCACCGTGTCTCAGGGTCAACGGGGACAAAGACTCAGAGGGATTTAAACCACCCGCTGATATGGAACCCATAACCAACCCCTTGCTCACAATTGCTGATGTCATGGATATTATTCTCACGAAGATGAGCTCGCTGAGATCGATGATGAAATCTTATCACCGGAGAAGAAATGGACGCCGAGGTTCAAGCTTGAACAAGAGCCTCACCGATCCAAAGGAGCTTATTGAATCCCCATTCCAACATGATCATACTTCTGAATCCTCAAGCTCTGATGAATTCAAAGAGTTTGACAATGTTCTTCCCCACTGAAGGCAGTTGGCTCAAGATCACCGGGCTTCAAGGAAGCTATACTGGGGTGACTAAAACATTGTGGGAACAACATACCGAGGTCGCCGCAAGCTACCGATCTAAAGCGAAGTACAGGGCTTCTATGAAAATGTTCATGAGCACAGAGATCTGATGTATGACAACATTCACCGACCGGATGAAAACATGGCTAAATTCCTCGGGCATCTTCGTGGTGTCGGTACCACGATAGATGAAATCGGGAGTTTGTCAAAGAAGATCCAAAGAACCAACTCTAAAGTCTTGGAAGCTACCGAGGCGCACTGAAACAATCCTCAAACCTCACTGAACGCTCAATATGCTCAAGTCTACAAATGTTCAGTGGTCTTCCATCCTTAGTCCGGTCTCTACAAGCTACAATGGACTCTTTGAATACAGCAGTGGCTACATTGGCTCAAGCATCCTCATCTCTGGCCTGGAATCTTGGGCCCAGAATGACTGCTCTTGAGATCTCACAAGCTAATTTGGAAGCAAAAGTCACTGGTCTTCAAACTGACACCTCATACATGAAGGCAATGATCACTGAAATTTATCAAGCCTTCAAGGGTCAAGCGACTCCGTCCACCTCAGCATCAACACCAACTCTTGCCCTCACCGACGCTACGCAAATGTTGAGGGGAGAATATTGTGAAGAAACTCCTCTTCACACCGAGGGGAGCAAACATCATCGGTCTCTGTAGCTCACACATCAACATCACCACCGGTCTCAGAACTCCCATCTCATCCATCCCACCAACAACACTGGCAATTATCACAACAACACCATCCTTGGTTGCATCATCTTCTTCAGGCCAGGACAAAGGCAAAGGCATAATGACGACGGAGCCTAAGAAGATTCCCTATAAAATCGGCGACATGAATACCGCTCACACCTCAACAAATTTAAGTAAACATCTTGCTAAAGAAGAAAGAAGATTGAAACTAGCCGAGGAAGAGAAAAAGAACAGAGAAGCACTGGCAAAGGTTGTCGCTGAAGAAGCGGAGAATATGGGATTAGATGCAAGCAAGCTCCCAAAGGGTCAGGCAGGACAAAAGTTCAAAGATGCTCAGGTTGCTCAAATGGCTGCAATGAGAAAGCAGTATGAAGAAAAGAGAAAGAAAACTGAAGCTCTCAGAAAAGCGAATTGAGGAATACAACGGACAATGAGCAAGAAGGCTTCCTGAAAAAATCACTGATGTAAAGACTATTCCCAACACCAAACCATTGGCTATGAATGTTTGAGGAGGGATGACAAAAGACACTTCGAGGTTCATGATCCCTTAAAATTCACTGACTTTGGGATCACTGAACTTGATGAACTTGGTCCGATCATTGGTAAGAAGCAAAATAAGGTGGTCAAGGAGTGATGAAGATGCTCAAGAAAAGATATGAAAGGCTGAGGGATGCACCAGCCCAACTAGGAATTCACTGCCTTGATGCCTCAAGGATCTCAACCACAAACTTCCACCGGCAAAAGGAAGAGAGTTGAGTTCCAACCTGAGATTAAAGTGCCTGGACTGGAGTGTAATAGGGAGCTACCGGAAGGGGTTAAATTTGTGAACTGTCTAGTGATTGAAAAGCATGAAAGAGGGCTATTTCACATTGATGTCTATGGAAACCCAACATTTCAAAGATGGAGTGATATTGATCAGGTGGTGTAGCCGCAATGATCGGCTATATTCCAAGTGGCCTCTCAGATCCAATCCCCAAATATCAGTTCTCGCCAAGACCTAAATGCCAAGATAAGAGACCACCCTGACAGAGAAACACTCATCACCAAAAAGGTCAAGCTTGAAGCATTGGGAATCCATCTGACGACATCATTTTGTTTTATCTTTTGTACTAGTGATAGGAACTATGTAATCCGATCAATAAACGATGTATGTTTTATTCATTTACTCAGTGTTCCTCATTGTATTCATTAGAACATTCAGTGTAGGAAGAAGCCATTTGCTCACTTACAGTGATCAACCACTTAGGCTATTTGTATATCCAAATAGGGGGAGACTGTTGGGTTCAAAAATTACCCAAACCCCTTAATCTAGGATTTGAATAGAAAATAGCCCAAGTACTCATCCGTTAAACAAAATCAGGTCACTGAGTGCATAGCCGCTCAGTGAGTCATCTTTAGGATACTCAATACGAGGCAATGAAGAAGTCTCTCCACTCAGTAAGGCGGAACTTAAAGGGTGAAGACTGAGTCAAGAAGAAGATGATGGATTCAGTGAGTGATGACAATAACTCACTGAATCCCTAAGACTCCTCTCCAACTACTTACATCAAGACAAACTGAAGAAGAAGATCTGAAGGATAAACAGATCAAGAAAGAGCGGGACAAGGCGAGAGAAGTTTGAATCAAATAAAGAAGTCCTTATCAACATAAGTCAACTTTCCCTGAATGGCTAACTTACAAGCTCGGTGTCAGCACTGAAATATGGAAAGCAGCCTTGTCCTTTACTTAGAATAGTCTTTGTAAATAGAGACAAAATACATCAAGATTTTGTCTTCGTATGATGTCGATTTGTCACTTAGGATAGAGTTAAAACTCATACATGTATAAATAGCATAAGAGATGGAGTGAAAAGATTAAGCTTGTGAATTGTAAAACACACATACACGCAAGCCATCTTTTCACTCCTCCAAATACAACTTAGTTCCTGAGATAGCTCAGTGAGCTCTAAGAGTTGTGCTCGGACTTAGCCTGAGCTTAGAGAGGAGTCACCCAACTTTGTCATTTCAATCCCAAGTACTATTCCGCAAGTACTTGGGTAACGAATTCTTTGTTGATTTATTTCTAATAAGAATATGATGTTGAAAATTACTTAGTGTGTTTTCCTTATGTTAATTTCAGTCATAGTTCACTATTAACTTGTTTTATAAACTTAAACTGTTTTTAACGATAGTGAACGGGGAACAACACTAGATAACTAGACTATTAGTAATATTTCATTTCAATACTAAGAATGATACAAATGATTGGGTATATAACCCCAATGTAGATTAACAACAAAAAGTATATGTCTCCGTATGTGAACTTCATCATAGGGAACACAAGTGCGATGAGTGTTAAGGCGATGAGCACGAGAGTGATGTAAACCATGTTGAAGACGATCCTTCTTGGTTTCGGATGAGATGAAAATGGAGAGGAAGATGAAGTTTTGAATGAGAGGAAATTTTTGAAATTGGAAGATTTGAAAAAGTGGTGATTTGATAGAGTGATTGACAGAGGGTTTATTTATGGGGAAGGAGGAATTTTTGAAATTTTTGTTTTGTTTTATTATTGGATTAAAAGAAATAAAACACAAGTTTTATATACCACGACTTTAGACGAGAAAAATAACACGTATGTGAGAAAAAAGCTTCCTAATGAAGCTTAATGTAAAACATGTATATGAACAAAAGATAATCATATAAATACCTAAATAGGCATACTTAATTATCAAGCAAAATAAAAAGAAAATCATACCTCTAGCGCACTTAGGAATGTCTTTACAAATGACACAACAAATGTCACTTAGACGATTCCCGCTCCTTTGCGTTTAAGATACCTTCTTAAGGAAGGTATTCTTGTTACCAAGCGATTCCTATAGCTTGGTGGGTATGAGCTTTGACTAATCAACATGACAAAGAGGATTAGTGCAATTAAATGAAAAAGTAAATAAGACAAATGTTGTTATCAAATCAACATCCAAACATATAGTTTTAAAAGACATGGTGTTTGTTTTTATGAAAAACCTTCTTTGTAGTTTTCAATTAACTATGGATCGTATCAAGTTTTTAAAGTACAATATACTTCAAGAAACTTGGTAACGAAGCTCTGATGCCAATTGTGGAAAACTAGAAGGGGGGGTTGAATAGTTTTGCCAATTAAAACTTCCTTTTAAACTATTTAGATCGACTTATGTCAATCTATTTGGATGTGTATGTTGGATGTTGATAAACAAACATATAAAGGTATGTAATGAAAGATAAGAGTAAGAAGCACAAAACCACAACGCGAGTATTTATAGTGGTTCGGCTACAAGGACACCTTCCTTGCCCTACTCCACTCCCCGAGTCACCTACTCGAGAGTTCGTAAACACTACACCAATCTCCTTATGGCGGAGAAGCCTTCACAACGTCGCCTACCCTTTTTCCGGTGCTAGGCTAACCACCGGGTTCTTTCACTCCAAGGTGAACCACACCTACACAACGTCGCCTACCCTTTATAAGGTACTAGGCTAAGTACCTAGTTCTTTCACACCAAGGTGAACCACACCTACACAACGTCGCCTACCCTTTATTGGGTACTAGGCTAAGCACCTAGTTCTATTGCAATGGAGGAACTACTACCCAACACTAAACCAACGACTAATCCCAAAGGAGATCTACTCCTTTACAACATCATCAAGGATATCAATATCCTTGGATCTAGTACTATTCTATCTTGTACATCGAAACACACCATATCGAATGTACATCTAAGGCACCTTTCACTAATGCCTTTAACTAGATCTTCAAGACACCCTTCACTAATGTCTTGTGTCTTGACTTCTAAGCACCCTTCACTAATGCTTCTAGTCTTGACTTCTAAGCACTTATCACAAGTGCTTATGATATGGACGAAAGATACCCTTCACTAATATCTTCGTCTTGACACTTGAGACACCTTTCACTAATGTCTTCAACACTTCTTAGAAAAGATAAACAATCATCAACAAGAAGACTTCAGTAGCCTTGATGATGAGGAAGCATGGCAACTCATGGACTTGAGCTTGCTCGACTTCAAAGGTGGTGATCTTGCCTTTAAGAGGAACCTAGAAGATCACACAAAAACAAAACTACAAACATAGATCTCTTGGATCTGAGGTTAGTGAGTTTTTAACTCGAAAGGGGTGAGAAACAATGAAGAAATGGCTCACTATTTATAGAGGAAAAATTCTATTGTTCCCCGGATCACACGGATCCCTTCCATAAGGGATCCGTCTAGCGTAAAGCTAGGGATCCGTGGGACGCTCCCCTTTACCCTTGGGTATTTTGGTTATGGGTCATGGGTCATGGGTTGATCCATGGGTCTTTAGCTAGATACAATGTATCTCTTGAGTGCAATGCACCTAGTCGCATGGGTATGGGTCAAAACCATGAGTTATGGATATTATCCATATATGATATAAGCATGATGTCATGCAATGGGTTATGGGTCAAGCTCCATGGGTCATGGGCTTTAGGTTGTACCCAACTACATTCAATGTTTTTGCCCAATGGGTTATGATACTTAAGTTTCTACCAATTTATATTACCCAATATACTACATACTAGTTATGTGTATATTTTACCCAAATATGTAAACACTAGTTGTTGTACATATGTAATATTAAATCATAAAATCACTTATACTTGTTTTAGTGTTTTATGTGAAAATGTGAATATGTTAGAAACTATTAGTTCAAACCATTTACGTATTTTATTTGTTTCGTTAAAATGATTTTACGTTTGTTATCGACAAAACATTAGAAGATCGTAAAATATAAATAAACGTTTTTACGTCTTATTTGTATTAACAAACTTATCAACTAGTAATTGCTATGTTATATTGGTCCTAATTGTATGTCTACACTATGTATAATGGAGGGATAATATTCCTTTCATTAAATACATTAAGACATTGAAAATTAAGAAGTACAATTATCCATGCAATGTGTACAATCAATTAATGCATCAACACATATATCAATTGATTTGTTAACACTTACAATTAATGTTATTCTAAAAACCCTCCCAATGAAAATTATAATTAAAAAAACTCATTGTACAAACCAAGCAAGCTACTTGAAACAAAAAATAAACAAACAAAATAATAATACAAACTAAGCAAACCACACATTTTAGATGCACATACAACAGTAGATGCATCTCCCCTTAAAATTCTCCCTCTTATTTCAAATGTATGGCTATAAATCTTTCTCATTCTTCTTATTTTAATTTTTGTTCTCACCGGATTCCTTCCCTAGCTTATTGATGACGTATAGTATGTATTACAGACCTACGAGGCACAATACACACTATACCCATACTGGGCTCAGGCCCAACAATTACAAATCCTAGGCCCACAGTAAGCCCGATGAGTAATTCGGCCATGGCCCGGGCTTTGAGATGCATGTAAGGCACATGACGGGCTGAGCTTTCAACCGTCAATCCCCTTACGTCCGCATCCACAATTAACACGGAACCCTTATCCGCCAAGGGTCCGGCTCCGGCAACTGATCGTTATATGCGAGAATCTAGGAGGCCCCAGCGGCGAACCTCGCCTATAAAAGGGGCTCTAATCCCCATACCAAGTAGGAACTTTCTCTCTCATAATTACACATATTCTATTACTTTCCCTCTCAAGAATGCATACTTACTCTCACGCCGGAGTCTAATCGTGGGGTCCATCCCCACGATAAGACTAACGGTTTACCTTTCTTGTGCAGGGATCTCATCTAAATCACTTGAATTAGTACAAGATCAATCCACCAAAGGCTTGCCGGTCCAGCCCAGTAAGACACGTCCAGACTTTTCGTACCCATCGCACAAATTGTACTAAAAAGTTGGCGCCATCCGTGGGACCCAGTGCACAACTGCGTTCCAAAAAAGAAAAAATGCCTACCGAAAGAGCTCGTTCCGACCCTAATCCTGCCACAGCTTCCGTGGTGCGGAAAAAGGGAGGGAAAAAGAACATGATAGATCTGGAAGGATCTGATGGGTCCGCAACTAGTACAGCCATCAAGAAGTACTGTGATAAGTATTACGACCAGATCTTACCTTTGGTGACAGAGAGAGTTCGAAAACAAGAAGGAAGAATCAAGGCTAGAGAAACGGTGAAAGCCCGATTAGACTTTAGCGAAACATCTCAGCAATCTGAGTCCGTAAAACAGGTGCGAAGGAAGGATCTGAGAAAGAAGATCGAATCTCGGAAGCGCCAGAACACGGGGGAGAACTCTGAGCCAAGACGCAGCCGACCCCGTTCACCACGAAAGAAAACTGCCGAGAAGGAGGAAGTGTTCAGGGAGTCACGCAAAAGCGCGTTCAAAAGGCTGGGAAGCAGAGAAAAGAGTGTCTCCAGGTGTTCCAGAAGTACCGGGAGAACTAAACGTTGCAGATCCGAGAAAGACAGGGGTACTCACCACCATTCTTCGCAAAAGACGGAAACCTACTCCGGAGGATATGAAGGCAGTCGAACATACTCTCGAAGGTCCGATCGGCACTCCGGAGGTGAAGACAATGGAGATGAACACTGGAGTTCCGGATCAAAGAGACAAAAATCGAATGTCGAGAATGATGATTTAGCTAGGCCATGGGTATGCAAAGAGACCGACCCGTTCGCTCCGCGCATCCGCTATTTCGACATACCTAAAAGGACACGAATGCCTACTAATGTGAAGATATATGATGGAAGCGAAGATCCAGAAGACCACCTTAAAATTTTTCAGGCATCGGCAAAGGTAAAACGTTGGGCTATGCCAACATGGTGCCACATGTTCAACTCTACCCTCACCGGATCTGCTAGGGTGTGGTTCGACAATCTTCCGCCAGAGTCGGTTGACAGTTATGACGAATTAAAGGAAGTTTTCCTGTCAAACTTCCTTCAACCAAAGAAGTGCATAAAAGATCCAGTGGAACTTTACCATATCAAACAAAAGGAAGGAGAAACCACAGAAGAATTCGTGAAAAGATTCAAGGTGGAGAGTAGGGATGTCAAAGGAGCTCCGGAAGTTATGAAGGTTTCCAGCTTCATGCATGGAATCACTAACCCTGAATTAATCAAGAGGCTGCACGATAATATACCCAAATCGGTGGACGAAATGATGAGAGTAACTGCATCTTTCCTCCGGGGGGAGGTAGCCGCTGGCAACCATGAAAATAAGAGGACGCTACCCCAGGTGCAATGGAAACCGCATGAGTCCAGACAAAAACAAGGCTTCAAGAGAGGATACAGAAACTCACTCCGAATGGATCGAAAGCAGGACAGGTTCACCCTCCTTTCCAAAACGCCCAAAGAAATATTGGCACTAGAAAAGGCAAAGTTTAAGACTCCTCCTCCAATGCTTACGCCGATTGAGAAAAGAAACGGCAACAAGTATTGCGAATTCCATGGAGAAGTAGGACACAACACAGACGAGTGTATGCACCTAAAAAGACAAATAGAAGAATTGCTGAGAACTGGAAAGCTGTCAAACGTAATAAAAGAACTCAAGCAAAATAGCGGCAAGGATTAGTCCAAGACACTCAAGAAAGGAGAGACGTCAGGAAAAGATAAGCCCCTGGCAATCTTGATGGTGCAATCTCAGCAACGGGTGATCAGACAGAAAGTTACGCAAAGTTTCTCTCCAGGCCAGAACATCTCATTCCCACCACTCACGGGAGAAGAAGGGAATGACGGACCAATGGTAATCGAAGCAGAGATAGGAGGACATTTTATACACAGAATGTATGTCGATGGAGGCTCCGCGTCAGAAGTTCTGTATGAACATTGCTTCGAAAGGCTCCGACCAGAAATAAGAAAGCAAGTGGTACCTGCCACTACCCCCCTCATGGGATTCAGTGGAGAGATAATTTGGCTAATTGGGCAGATATCATTGCTAACTAAAATTAGAGACGGCGAGCATTCAGCGTCAGCATTAATGAATTTCGTGGTGGTTAGGTCCCAGTCACCATATAATGGGATCATAGGAAGGCCGGAAATGCGAAGTTACAGGCCGTGCCTTCGACAGCACACGACATAATGAAAGTCCCGGTGAAAGGCGGAGTGCTCACGATCCGCAGTAGCAGAATGGTCTCGTTAGAATGTACTATGGTTTCCGAATCAACACCACAGCTCGTAACAGAACAGCAAAATGAAAAACGAATACACGTGGCAATAAATCCAGAATATCCAAAACAAACAATAGCCATTGGATCAACCTTGTCAGCTGAAGGGCGGAAAAAGTTATGTGAACTGCTAAAGCAAAACCTGGATATATTCGCATGGCGTCCAGCCGACATGACGGGCGTTCCAAGGCACATAGCAGAACATAGCTTAAACATACGGGAAGGATATACCCCAATAAGGCAAAAGAAAAGAGGTCAAGCACCGGAAAGGAGTAAGGCGATACAAGAGGAAGTGGGAAAACTCGTGGACGCAGGAATAATGAAGGAAGTACATTATCACAGCTGGCTGGCTAACCCGGTAATGGTGGCAAAACATGATAGGAGCTGGAGAATGTGTGTGGACTTCAAAGGCCTTATAAAGCTTGTCCGAAAGATGGTTACCCCTTACCAGAGATAGATTGGAAAGTAGAATCGCTCTGCGGATATCCCTTCAAATGCTTCCTAGACGCGTACAAAGGCTATCACCAAATCCAAATGGCAAAAGAGGATGAAGAAAAGACAGCCTTCATCACAAATCAGGGAATATTCTGCTACACAAAAATGCCATTTGGGATGAAAACTAGGAGCAACATACCAGCGGCTGGTGGACAAAGCTTTCCACAAACAGATTGGTAGAAACTTAGAAGTATATGTCGATGATCTAGTGATCAAAAGCCGCTCGAAGGCAAAAATAATAAGAGATATAGCGGAAACTTTCAAAACGTTAAGGGAAATAAACATGAAGCTGAATCCTAAAAAGTGTACCTTCGGAATGGAAGAGGGAATGTTTTTAGGATACACAGTAAACACTAAAGGAATTAAAGTATGCACAGAAAAAGCAGAGGCCGTATTAAGCCTCCCATCCCCAAAATGCCTTAAGGATGTACAAAGGCTGAATGGAAAACTAGCAAGCTTGAACAGATTCTTGGCTAAATCCGCCGAAAAGTCACTACCATTCTTTAAAACACTCAAAAAGTGTACGAAAAAGAGCGACTTTCAATGGACACAAGAAGCGGAGGAAGCTTTTAAGCAAATGAAGGAGATGATAGCAAACCTCCCCACCCTAACCGCACCTCAGGAGAAAGAAGAGCTAATAATATACCTAGCGGCGGCAAGAGAAGCAGTCAGTGCAGTTCTCATGACAGAAAGGGAAGGCAAACAAATGCCAATATACTTTGTGAGCCGAGCCCTGTGAGGACCAGAAATAAATTACACACCAATTGAGAAACTAGTCTTATCCTTGGTACACGCTACAAAGCGGTTGAAGAGGTATTTCCAAGTGCATACGGTGGTAGTCATCACGGACCAGCCAATCAAACAAATACTATCAAGGCCAGAAGTCGCAGGTAGATTACAAAAGTGGAGCATTGAGTTGGGAGAATATGACATACAATACAGACCAAGAACGTCCATTCAGGGACAGATCCTAGCAGACTTCATAGTAGAGCGTCCAAAAGACGACGAAGAGGACGAACCAATGGAAGTGGAAGAACTCCCGCAACCGTGGGTTCTGTTCACGGACGGCTCATCTTGCATAGACGGCTGCGGAGCAGGCGTCATATTGACAGATCCTCAGGGAACAGAGTTTACCTACGCTTTAAGGTTTGGTTTCACCACAACAAATAACGAAGCCGAATACGAAGCCTTGATAGCAGGGTTACGGATAGCAGAAAAAATGGGAGTCAAGAACGCTAAGCAAACGTAGACTCAAAACGGTGGCAAATCAAGTCAATGGAACATACATTGCGAAGAGTCAGAATGATTCAATATCTGGAAAAAGTAAAAGAACTCCTAAAGAACTTCCGAATGTTCTCAATCAAGCAAGTACCCAGAAGCGAAAACAAAAAGGCAGACGCGCTAAGAAAAATGGCTTCTACTAGCTTTGCACACCTAAAAAAGCAGGTACCAGTGGAAGAGCTGGGTCAAAAGTCAATAGAAGAAGCACCGCTCGTAGCAACCACGGAAGAAGAAGGGTATACATGGATGACACCAATCTATGAGTACTTAACCAAAGAAACACTTCCAGCAGAAAAGGAGAGAGCGCGAGAAGTTAAAAGAAAAGCACAAAGGTTTGCAGTAGTTAATGGGATACTTTACAAGAAATCTTTTCTAGGACCATGCACGCGGGGACAAGGTTCGTAGTGGCCAGAGCCCTGCGCACCGGATATTACTGGCCTACTATGCACGGCGATGCTCGAAAACTAATCCAAGCATGCAAAAGCTGTCAGGTACACATGCCAGTTCCAAAACATCCGCAAGAAAAGTTAACGCCCATCACTTCCCCATGGCCATTCCACAAGTGGGGAATAGACATTGCAGGACCCCTGCCGGAAGGGCCTGGGAGAGTCAGATTCCTCATAGTGGGAATAGACTACTTCACAAAATGGATAGAAGCAAAGCCAGTAGCCTCCATAACAGGAAATCAAATCAAGAAATTCGTATGGGAAAACATTGTGTGCAGGTTCGGACTCCCAAGGGAAATAATATCTGACAACGGAAAGCAATTCCGTGACAACCCATTTAAAGAATGGTGTGAAAAAATGAATATAGAGCAACGCTTTGCCTCAGTAAAACATCCACAAGCCAACGGACAAGTAGAAAGAGCAAATAGAAGCTTAGGGGAAGGCATAAAAGCTAGTTTGGAATAAAAAAGCAAGAACTGGCTAGATGAATTGTCGCACGTCCTGTGGGCACATTGCACAATGATCAAATCTAGCAACGGAGACACTCCGTTCTCGTTAACATACGGAACGGAAGCTGTCATACCAGCTGAGATAGGGATGCCCACATGGAGGATAGCAGAAGCAAACATGGAAGAAAATGATGAAGTCTTTGGAAATGAACCTAGACCTCCTTGAAGAAAGAAGAGAACAACCAGCAATACGCGAAGCAAAAAGCAAGGCGCAAATGGAGAAATATTACAACTCAAGAGTCCGAAGTACAAGTTTCAAGCCAGGAGACTTAGTATATCGGAACAATGACGCGAGCCACGCTGAAGAAGGAGGGAAGCTAGGACCTAAATGGGAAGGGCCATATGTGGTCACGGAAGCACTAGGAAAGGGCGCATATAAGCTAAAGGACCGTGCGGGGAATCTAATCCCACGGACATGGAACGTTTGCAATCTTAAGAGATGTTACATACATCAAGTGTAAGCAACCCGTTCCTCGCGGATTCCGCGAAGGAGGGTTCATATCAAACCTATCTTTTTATATTGTAATGTCTTGTCTTCTTTTATTGAATGAAAAAGGTGAAGCTTAGCTACCTTCACTAGTTTTACTTTAAAAAATTATTCTTTTTAATCGTTTAATATTTTTAAAGAACTTATGTACGTAAGACGCGCATACAAATGGGCATGACCCATGCAACGTTATTCCGAATAACAAAAGGCTGAGTAACCTCCAAATTATCTCAAGATACGTAAGAGATATTGCAATTCCAGTATCGGGAGAATAACCCACAAGTATTCAGAAAAAGACTATTATAATAGACACATTCGTGTGAAGATTAAATAGCAAAGAGTTTTGAAACAAAAGAAATATGCATACAAATAGACTGTCTACACGTAAAACAAAAGCGCCGCGCTTCGGCAGGCCAAGCAACAAAAGAGCAGGATCACAATAAAGCACCACTTAATGGAAGGGTCCACAGACGGACCCATCCCAGCTTGTAAACCAGGATCCGTAACAAGACCACCATGCTCAGAAACGGACGAACGAATTGACCCCACTATAGGCTCGGTATATGATGGATCAGTAAAAGACAACCAAGTATCCGTGAGCACCAACCAATCATGAAGTGAACCTTCCCTTGCTTTTTTGGCCCTATCAAAACAACCCTGGATTGAGGCAGAAAGGGAAGACTCACCTGAAGAGCCTCCAGAAGGACAAGCAGGAACGACCAGCTGTCCCAAGTAACACTGGTTCTCAACAAAGGATAAATCACCAGAGGATACCTCGGGACGAAGCAAGTGAATGATGTCTTCAACGGAAGAATCCTTGGGAGCCTCTAAAGAAGAAAGCAAAGGAAACTGGAGACCACGGAGCACTTGAAGAGCATTTTCATAGTTGGTCTTAGCAGAAGGATTAAAGCGAACAGCGAGAAGTGGCGTATGAGCCATACAATGAACATGCCCGGCAACAAGCCCATCTTGCATACCTTTATCAACAGCACAGCTAATGGCATTTGCCAATGCGTCCAGGTAGCCTTGCCAACGCCAACATTCAGACACGGAAAGCTTGAAGCCTTCGGACAATAGCCAACGACGAATAGACATAGCAGTAAGCAAGCTCGGATAAAGCTTTTCCTCCAAATACAGGGCAACCTTAAGAAAGAGCTCCTTCAAGAAAGCTAGCTCTAAGGCATAAGGACGGAGCTCAGAACATTCCCTGTCCAAAACTTGTACCTAACAGAGAAAATTCCGGAGGTCAGATAAAAAAATAAAAATAAAAAAAGATAGGGGAGAAGAAAACATAAACACAAAAACAAACAAAAATACCTGCTTAGTGAGATCAGCGTTGCGGGATTCTAGAATAGAGGAAGCACATTGTAAACGTTCAAGCTCAACATCCCGACTGATAGAAGAAGCTTCCAACTCTTTGATTCTGGCACGCAACACCTCATTTTCTTTGATGGCTGCCCCTAAAGAAGAAACCTCACCACGAAGAGACAATATCTCAGAGGCGTTCGATTCACCCCGAGCCAATTGAGACTCGAGCCCGTGAATCAAGTTAGCCTGAACTTCACACCTAGCGGACAATTTCTCATTCTCTCGCAGATAATGTTCTGCACGAGTCCGTAACTCAGAACTAAAACAAACATGACGAGCTGACAAAAGGTCAAAACCTGAAAATAAATCGCCAGGGTTCATTTCATGAAGTAAGGAAGCGAACGTCGGAGGAGCAACACCGTCAACAATCTCACGATAGTCCAAGGGATTGTCAAGCAAAGACCCGTTCAATACTTTCCACTCCGGATGATGACGCTCCTGCGAGCACAAGGGGTCAAAATCAGCAGTAGGTTGGGCATCACTAGCCAAAGGTCCAACAAGATCCTCGGCACTGCGATTAGCACCTCCACTGGGAGACGAATTAAGAAAAGGGGAAGCATTCCTCAAAACAGAGGTAGCTGCCGGAACATTTGCAGCAGCAGAAGTAACAACACCCAAAGGATTCTCGGACCTGGCACAAGAAGTAACCTCAGCTCCAGCAGCAGCAGTACTGGAATCAGAAGAAATAACCAACCTTTCCAGAGAACCGACACCAAGTTGATGCCTGAAAGAAGAACCAACAGAAAACCCAGCCTCACGCTCAGGGGTGGTGGAAATAGAAGAAGTAATGAACGGACCAGTGTGGGGAGCCGTATAGCCCAACTCAACCTCTAAAACGCTGCTATTCAATAATTCCTGAAAACCACCAACAGGAATGTTACTAATGGAAGGACCTGACTGAGATTCAAAACGAGGCCTCTTGGCAGGACTAGATGGTCCCGGAATACTAGACAAAGGCCCCTCCTTTCTCTTCAAAAGACCAGAGGAAGAAGGGTTAGCATCAGAATTTGTAGCCTCAAAAGACAAACCACCACTAGTGTCAACACTAGCACCTTCCGGATCAAAGAGAAGATTGACATCAGCCTCCAGCTCAACATCCGTACAGGCAGGAGCAATAGGGATAAGTGGCACGGTGCGACGAACAACAACTTCCATAATAGACGGTTCCCCCTCACGATGCAGACGGGTAGTCATCAGGGCTTTCAGAGGCTCCGGGGACTGAATATACTCAGACCAACTCATCACTGCACAAAGCGAATCATATTCGTATAAAAAAACCAACGCAAGCAACACTGACCAGTGTTATCTTCATGAAGATACTCAGGGTACACGTCGTCACCCAAAGTATAATAACGACTTAAACCAACCCAGCAAAGAAAGGGCTCAGGGAGAGCCCGGAAGGGATAAGGATGAGTAGCAATAGCAGTAAAATGATCAGCATTATACTCGTCAGGACGAGGAGCAGGGTCTTTAGAGATATTTTTCCTAGAATACCACGGGAACAAAACAAGACAAGCAAAGGCATCAACCCAAAAAAATCGATAATTCCAATTTTTGACAGAATCAAGAGATTTAGTGCAAAGGGGAGGAACACCATCGCGCTTGCCAAAGGAAAACCACCCTTTCAGCTTTGAGTTAACATAAAAACAACGAAACAGAGTAACAGTAGGAGTAATGTTAAGAGCACTACATAAGATCTCAAAGTGAGAAACTCTACACGCGCCAAGAACCGATAGTTGAGAAATATTAATGCGATAGTACCTCAATAACTCAACAAGGAAAATAGAAAGGGCCAGACGAAAATTAGCAAGATCAAAAAACCGGGTATATAATCCAATCTTCCCAGAAGGGCACTCATGCATTGAACACTTACGGTCATGAATCTTCGGATGTACCTCTAGTGGAATATGATAAGTTGTAAGGAAAGAATCAAATGACCCGGGAGGAGTATTACATTTTATGTCAACAATCAAAGCCATAGCGGGCAGATCAAAGGGTAGACGGATGAAAAAGTTTTTACTGTTTTCCTTTTTTCCAAAGAAAAACAACAAACGGCGATGGTGCAAAATGGAGCAGTATTTATAGTAAAGGAAAACCTAGAACCAGATGGTGACACGTGCAAAGGAAAGATAGAACGAACGGCCAAGATTAAAGATAAAAAGGGGGACGTGTCGAATACTAGGTCACGTCAGTACAGGAAATGAAGAGTCAGTAAACGTCCACGTCGCACAACACACCTCCCAAGTAAAACAAGAAGACAAAGTGCAGGATAACACCACGTCCCGGTCAAATCTACAGTCTAGTAATTACTTTCCGCGCACGACAATATCCGCACGCGGTCAATACACTAGACTAGGGGGACTGGGTGACGTGGCAACTCCTATCAAAAAAGGTATGGGATGGCAAAATGTTTTGTCAACTTAAGTCTAGTAATACCCACCACGTACACCAACGTCCACACGCAATGGACATACTAGACTGGGGGGACTTGATGACGTATAGTATGTATTACAGACCTACGAGGCCCAATACACATTATACGCACACTGGGCTCAGGCCCAACAATTACAAATCCTAGGCCCACAGTAAGCCCGATGAGTAATTCGGCCCTGGCCCGGGCTTTGAGATGCACGTAAGGCACATGACGGGCTGAGCCTTCAACCATCAATCCCCTTACGTCCGCATCCACAATTAACACGGAACCCTTATCCGCCAAGGGTCCGGCTCCAGCAACTGATCATTATATGCGAGAATCTAGGAGGCCCCAGCGGCGAACCTCGCCTATAAAAGGGGCTCTAATCCCCATACCAAGTAGAAACTTTCTCTCTCATAATTACACATATACTATTACTTTCCCTCTCAAGAATGCATACTTACTCTCACGCCGGAGTCTAATCGTGAGGTCCATCCCACGGTAAGACTAACGGTTTATCTTTCTTGTGCAGGGATCTCATCCAAATCACTTGAATTAGTCCAAGATCAATCCACCAAAGGCTTGCCGGTCCAGCCCAGTAAGCCACGTCCAGACTTTCCGTACCCATCGCACAAATTGTACTAACACTTATAATCCGTAAACAAACAAAATAATTCGTAAAGTTATTGTCAGAAAACGTATAGATGAAACACATTATTTGTCAAAAAGTTTAATTACAGATTACTCGCTACCGCATCGCACGTGTACCCTGCTAGTATATACCAAAGCTGTCAAGATCGCAAGTAAGATTGTAAGATTCTACAGTCCCACCAACAAAAAACTTGCAAGATCGTTCTAGGATCGTGTGTGTTTTAAGATCGCACATAAGATCGTGAGATCGTCCGTAAGAGCGTAAGATCGGCTCTCAATATGATCTAGCAATTTGATGAGTTATCTTATTATTTTATGCCAACACCTTATATAAGACATGCATTTTTTTTTCTTCCTTGCTATTATATTACTCTATATTACTGTATTATATTTTGCTTCTAAAGTCTTCTATGAAGTGTATATTTGTCAAACATATAAAGCCGTGATGAAGACTCTAAAAGAGAATCAAAATTTTATTTGGGTGTGGGAAATGAAGTTACCGAAACATTTAAAATAGATTAACATTTTATTTTTTGGATTTTGGCATGTTTACGACTCATGTCTTTCTTTTTTCCTATCACACTAAATTGTTTATTTACCTATGGAAACTTGAAAATTTTAAATGTATTTGCTATTTTTATTATCATGATACTTGAACGTCAAATTTTTTTAGGCTATATTATGAATTCGTGTTTGATATTCAATAGATATGTATAAGTGTATAACATTATTATGGGTAAAAGTCAAAAATGATAAATATGCTTTTTCAAATGTACTAACATGATAAACATGGTCATTTATGTACCAATATGCTAAACTAAAGATCAAATTATGTACAATAATGGGTAATTCTTCACATCTTCATCTCTCACTTCTGCATCATTAGTCCTTTATACTAACGGCTGTTAATAAATAACTTAAAACTTGGTTAACTTACGTTTTCGTCCCAATTTTTACGTTTACGCCCGTTTTTTTACGTTTACGTCCGTTCTTTTACGTTTTTACCCCTTTGTTACGTTTTCGTCTGTTTTTTACGTTTTCGTCTGCTTTTTACGTTTTCGTCTGTGTTGTTACGTTTTCGTCCGATTTTTTACGTTTTCGTCCGATTTTTTACGTCATCGACCGTTTTTTTAAGTTTCCGTCCGTTTCTTTACGTTTTCTTCCGTTTTCGACTCCTTTGTTACGTTTTCGTCCGTTTTTGTCCGTTTTTATCCGTTTTAAAGTTTACGTCTGTTTTTTTAAGCTTTCGTCCTGTTTTTTACGTTTTCGTCCGTTTATTTACGTTTTCATCCAATTTTTTACATTTTCGTCTGATTTTTTACGTCGTCGACTGTTTTTTAACGTTTTCATCCGTTTTTTTACGTTTTCGACCCCTTTATTACGTTTTCATCCGTTTTTTTAAGTTCTCGTCTGTTTTTTACGTTTCCGTAAAAAGTCAGATGAAAATGTAAAAAGACGGGCCGACTCAAAACTTTCGAACAGCGTGACAAAGTTCGCGTAAAACATACGAATAAAAACCAAATTTTCAGTTATTTACTAACGGCCGTTAGTATAAAGGACTAACGATGCAGATGTGAGAGATGAAGATGTGAAGAATTACCCATTATTGTACATAATTTGATATTTAGTTTAGCATATTGATATGTACATAAATGACCATGTTTATCATATTGGTACATTTGAGAAAGCATGTTTATCATTTTTGACTTTTACCCATTATTATCCATCAACGCTTATTAGCAAGACAAAACACTTTGATGAAATCTTACGATCTCGATCTTAGAAAATGAAAACGATATCGGGTAGGATCTTGATCTTACCTTGCCTTGGTAATATACAATACAATTAGCATGTCAAAACTTTGAACTATTAAACTAAACCTAATACACACGTTCACATCATTGTTAGATCATCTCCTTTCCACTTATATGTCTTTCACCTTTTCTCGCATAATAATGGCATAGTTCTCATCATTTACCTATGTATGTCCCAGAACACACACACATACACACACAGTACACTCTATCACACACACACACACACACATTTCTTCCTTTCCAATGGCGGTCTTAACCTTTAACCACATAAAATCTTGCCTCTTCGCATGTTTTAGAATTTTCGTATTAGCGCTCACGTGAGAAGAACTGAAAATGGAACCGGAACCCGCGGATTCAAGACTCGAATGTATGAAAATAAGAACCGAGCAAAACCGAACCGAAGTTGGTTTTCACTTGTGATTCGGTTCTCGGTTCGGCTTCTAGTTCTTTAGATAGGATGTACCTACGTAGGAAAGAAAAACATTATATTTCTTATACCCTTTTGTGTAGGCTGCTATAACAACAACAAGAACACCTAAAAATCTGACGTTAGAAAATCAAACCTTTCTTTATACATGTCAAATAACTCCACGGTTACACCATATATAACAAATTACTCTAAGCCCATGTGCAAGTGAATGACACTTGGATCTAACACGAAGTATCTATAAAAAGTGTACGGTCAAAGTGAAATGTTGAATGTTGAAAATTAGTCAAAGATGAGAGAAATGTATAATATAATTAATACTCTTATTAAAACACCACATTACTTAAAAATACAGTGATTTATTCATATTGTATAACCAACTAAAAGCATATCCATCAAATTAAATACAAACAATTAAAACACCACATACTAAAAAGTACAATAAAATTTTCACAATATGCAATTTAAACAAGCTACAACATAATCCAGAATATAAAATGATTAAACACACTAATTAATGTTATTTTTAAAACACCTTAAAATGAAAAGTACATGTTATTATAAACATTATACAAATTAATAAAACACACAAAGTTTCATACAAGCTAACAAGTTGATGGTACATATAATTTTAAAAAGCGGACCGGACAAACGGGTTCAACAGGGAACCGGTGTCGCCACTGGTTTGACTAACCAATAAAAGCCATCCGAAAATGAACAAGAGAAGACCCGTTAAAACCGATACAAACTGGTAAATCAGGCCTCATCGAGATCTATTTCTCTGGTTAATCGTCACAGGGTACCGCGTATACTATATATAAAGGAAAAAACAAAAGTGAAAAGTTGAAACTAAAAATAGAAATGTTAAAAACATATATTTCAAAAGGAAACTATTAATACACATCGAAAACCGGGTTGACCCGGTTTAATTTCACCCCGTGTTCAACCCAACCCGTCGGGTTGACCCGGTTTAAATCGACTCGTTTTTCGACCGGAACGATTCAACCAGTTGAACCACCCGAGTCGATCCGGGTTTCAAAACATTATGTTTAATCCTTAAATCTTCAAATTTTTATTATTTTTCGTTTATAACCTATAAATTTTTTTTTATCACTAAACGATATGTCGCTATAAAACCTCGTTGCTATGCACGGATACTTGTCTAGTAATCATTTATGTACGCGCCTTTTAGTCAAATACTAGGCGAGTACCCGCGCCTAGCGGCAGCGGTTTCTAGCGTCAGATAATTAATGATTTGTAATACTATGGTGAGTGTTTTGTGTAGCGTTTAAAATAGAACGTGAACCGATGAAAATGCAATTGCAAACGGTTGTACTATACGATAACTAAAGTCTAGACAAAATTCTTAACATCTATCAAACAACATATAAAAACATTTAATGAAAATGAAAGTAAACATTACATCAGTTATGAGATAAAACTAACAACAGACGTTCCTTTTAAGTAAAACTAACAAGGATGGGATTAATGGTGTCGTTGTTAAGAAGAACATAGTACCAAAATTAGCATGAATGTGATTAGCCAAAAAAAAAATTGGCTAATTTTGGCTATTTTATAAAAGATTTGGGAACGTTTAGCCCCATTTTTCTTTTTGAAATGGGCGTATTTAGCCTATTGAAAAGTTAAATGTGTACTAACGGGCACATATTTTCTCTTAATTGTAAAACATTATAATAGTTTTTGAAAAAAAAAACTTATATATATAATCTATTTATATAGCGAAAGATCGTTTTGTGTTAAAAAAAGTTTATGGGTTCTAAACGAAAAATAATAAAAGTTTGAAGATTTGGGGATTAAACATAATGTTTTGAAACCCGGTACGACCCGGGTTGTTCAACCGGTTGAACCGTTCCCGTCGAAAAACGGTCGATTTAAACCGAGTCAACCCGACAGGTTGGGTCAAAACGGGTCAAATTAAACATGGTCAACCCACGTTTTGAAGCGTCCGGGGTCAACCCGGTTTTCGATATGTATTAATAGTTTCAAATTTTCACTTTTTACTTTTTGGTTTTCCTTTATATATGGTGTAACAGGGTACCCCGCGTTGCAGTGGCGATTAACCGGAGAAATAGATCTCGATGAGACCTGATTCAACAGTTTGTATCGGTTTCAACGGGTCCCTCTAGTTCGTTTTGGATGGTACGTTATTGGTTAGTCGAGCTTTGGTGGCGACATCATTCGGTTGAACCCATTGGTACGATCCGATTTTCAAAACTATATGTACCATCAACTTGTTAGCTATGAAAGCTTTGTGTGTTTTATTAATTTGTATAATGTATATAATAACATGTACTTTTTATTTTAGGGTGTTTTAAAAATAATATTAATTAGTATGTTTAATTATTTTATATTTAGAATTATGTTGTACTCCACTCCGTCACTATAATAATTGTCCATTTAACTTTTTTTTAAGTCTTTCTTGTTCAACTTTGACCAATTAATATTTTTGTTGTGTTATATAATACTTGAAGTGAAAGTTATACTGAAGATAGAAAATATATTTAAAACTTCGAGCTATTTACCATTCTGAAGTGAATATTATATTACACAAATGAATAAAATATTATGAGTTATAAGCGAATAATAGTAAAAGTTTGAGAAATTGTCAGGGATTAACATAATATTTTGAAACCAGTTCGACGGGAGGTTCAATTTAGTTGAACCGTTTGATTAAAAGCTTAGTCAATATAAACTTGGTTAACCCGGCCAGATTGGAGTCGAAAAATAGGTCAAATTAAACCGAGTCACAGGTCAACCCGGTTTTTATGTCTATTAATAGTTTCCTTTTTGGAAACATATGTATGTATTAATTGTTTAAGAAATTAGTCATAATTAATTATTTCAACATTTCCTTTTTTAATTTTTTTTCGCGTTACTGCTTGACTTTGACTTTTCACTTTGACCATTTTTCTATTATAGATAGTATAGATTAACATGTCATGGCCACTTAAAAATGAAATAAAATAAGAAACTTACTTTCCTTATTTTGATGATGATGATATTTGTTTTTATGAACCATGAATGTTGAATGATCTTTGAATATTATTAGGTTAGTTAATTATTGATTTGTATAAATATTATTATGTTAATTAATTATAGATTTGTAGACATGTTGAATGGATTAAAAGTTAGAGTCTATGGTGTTCGAATTAGGTTTCCGAATAAACAAAGGTTACGTGCGTGTGGGGTGGGAGAGGAGGTTTGGTGTTTTTAATAATAGAGTAAAGTTCAAAATAAATACTTTTGTGGTTTTGTCAAGATTCGGCATTTTTTCATTCCAAACTTTTTTGAAATAAATGCTCCTCCGTTAGTAAAGTTAACCTGAATACATCATCCGTTAACAGGTTTCGATTAATAAGGATTAATTGCAAATTTTTCAGATTATACGCCACGTGTCATCGGGTCGGATCAATGAGCGGGTCGGGTTCTTGGCGTGGACCAATGAGGTGGTCTTGGCCACGTGGCATTAGTAAAATATATCACGATTTGGCTCTCTACGGATTGAGCGGGTTGTTTGTGTAGGAAGTGAACCTATGCGGAGTTGTGCTAAGCATAGTTTCATTAATAATACTCAAAATCAAATCATAACCTTTTCATTTATTATTTGGCCCGATTGATAATAACAAGTTCGATTTAGGTTTTAGCCTTATCAATTTATGAGGTTATATAGACATGAAAAATAAATGTACTGCCGTCGGACCTTCGTTTTTAAATTGCTCTTTCCAATAAGTATGTTGAGAGAATTTTTTGAAGCTTAGTTTGAACATCAAAATCACGAAAATCATCGTTTTCTTTGTTTTTGCATTTTGAGGTCCAAACCAAGTCGAAAAAATTCCCAGAGCATACAAATCGGACTCGTTTTTCTTGATCTTTCAATGGTATGCTCGGGGAATTTTTTTTTACTTTATTTTGGACCTCGAAAAATGCAAAAACAAAGAAAAGCGATGATTTTCGCATTTTTAGAGGTTCAAACTAAAGTCAGAAAAGTCCCCGACATACCATGGAAAGAACACGAAAAAGAGTCCGAGCTGGTGTATTTATTTATTTTTGACAGGTCCATATAACCTCATAAATTGAATAGGCCTAAATTGAGGCCATTTATTATTATTGAATTTGGCCAAATAATAAGGAAGGGTTATGTATTGATTTTGAGTATTATTAATGAAACTATGCTTGCACAAACGGGCATAGATTCACTTCCCACACAAACAACCGGGTTGAATCCGGGGAAAGGCCAAAGGCTCGTGATATATTTTACTGATGCCACGTGGCACCGCCATTGGTCGCGTGGCAACCGACTTCATTGGATCAGGCGATAATTGACTCTTGGAAAAAATTTGCGTTAGTCCTTGTCGCAGACCCTATTAACGAGATACTTATTTATGCAACTTTACTAACGGAATCAGATGATTTTGTCTTAAAAGTTTAGAGATAATAACCCATTTCAACAGAGGAAGCAGCGTGGATGTTTTTGACTTCTTTTAATAATATTATAGAAAACAAGTTTGAAATTTCATCTTTTTAAAATTTTATGGGCATTCGGTTTAGGAACCGACGAAAACCTGTGCACCAAAATCGACGTATCCAATAACCCATAACAATCATTGTCAATAGTTCAACGCTTTGGGGAATACATTATATTATTCCTTGTCTACTTTTTCTTCGAGACTAAACTAAAAGAGCAAAATACATTACTTAACTAAATTAATTAACATTAAAAATACACATTTCACACTCGTATTATAATCTCTATACAATCACTAGCTTTGACTACAGCATGAGTGCTACTCTTTGAATAGCCAGCAACCATTGATTAGTCTTCATTATTTTTTAGAATCAAGCCCTACAATCATTTACTGGTCATACAGAAAGTGACATTGAAACTGTAAAAACCTCTTTAACATGTGTTTCTAAATAACAAGTTAAAAAAATATTAATAACTATAGTAAACGTTCTTCAATTCTTTGTGTGTGCGTAACAATAACCCATAACAATCATTGTCAATAGTTCAACGCCTTCGGGAATACATTTTATTATTCCTTGTCTACTTTTTCTTCGAGACTAAACTAAAAGAGCAAAATACATTACTTAACTAAATTAATTAACATTAAAAATACACATTTCACACTCGTATTATAATCTCTATACAATCACTAGCTTTGATTAATCGTATTACCACATTAAAAATGAGTTTTTTTTTAATCAGTTCTTTCTTAGAAACGATTAAATATAAACTGAATATGTACGATAGTACGAGTATGCAATTCTACCGCACAATTGAAATAAAGTAAGAAACATAAAATAGAAACCCAGGTTCCTATAAATTATAATCTGTTCACACTTATATCTTTTATTGGTTTATTCTATCAAATTGAAAAAATGCAACAAAATTTCTTATAAACCAATCAATTCTTTTTTATATTTAGTAAAATAAACTAATCAACTCACCGTAAATATTGTGCATAGAAAAAAAGTATATAATTTAAGAAAACTATAATAATTATAAGCTACTTTTTGAAGAAAGAGAGTTTACTGTAACGTTCTAAAACCCGGTTCGATTCAACCAGGTTCAACAGAGGCCATTAGAGTACCGATTTACGGATGTATTTGGGTTTTGCTTTGAAGCCGGTAGGCAGGTTTCTCATTGACCTAGATCTACCCGATTAGCTAAACCTAGCTGGGTCATGACTTTTGTTCCTTTTTTTTTTTTTTTTTTTTTTTAAATTTTATGCAACAAAAACCTTTTGTCAGTTAATTTTCGCTAATCTCAAAATTTGTGTTTGGTTAAGTTCTATATATGTATAAACAAGTAGTCTTATGATTTTGAAAGTTTACAGTTAAATTGAACAATTAAAGTGATGGTCATTGATGTGATTAATTTTGATGAAACATAAATTAGAGATAGAAATTAATGTTGATATTATATTTGCTTGATTTAAAATTTTTATTAATAAAAATAAGATTTTAAAAATACAATAAAGTTATCTCATTTTTATAATCTAGAACTATAAATCTATTGCAACTAGATTTATAAACTGATTGTTTTCCTCCCTTTTTTTAGAATTGCAGATATGTAAATTAAAGAGTATAACCTGATATTCATCTCACTTTTATCGGTTGTTCGAATGTAAGAAATTGGATAAAACCTACTGATTAGGCCGTGGCCCGGTGAAACTGCGACTCGACCGAATCAATTAAAAAACCAAGTTTAAAACATTGGTTTACCGTTAACCAATTATTTAGTACATCGTTTGAGTTTTAAGTTTTATTTTCATTAAAGGCATTTTCATAAACTTGATATACTACATTTTATTTATTTTAGTAGTAGATAATTAATTTAAAATAAACCAAATAAAAACATACCAAATTTATACTAAAACTCTTAAATTTTTTTTATTAAGAAAACTAAAATTACTACAATATCCTTACCTTCAAGTTTTACAATACATTCTAACAATCTATATTAATGCTACATAATACATTCTAACAATCTGTATAAATACTACATTTAAAAAGTGAATGACTAAAATTCTTAAAATATCTTAACTTTCTATTAAGAACATTAAATTACCCCTACATTAAGATTTTACAATACATTCGGACAATCTTTACTCTTTGTAAAGATAAAAAAATTCAGCATACATGTTTACTAAATATAACAAAATTTTGAAATTGCTAAAATATCCATAAATTTGTAACATTAAGGGTACTGGCAACTATGCCTAACACTTTTTTTCATGTCTAATCACCCACCAATAATATCATAAATAAAACCTCATCTGAATCACAAATACTTAATATATTTTTAGTGGCAATCATGCCTAACTCATACCTCATTTTTTTATTATTTTTTATTTTTTTATTTTTTTAATTATATTAAACAATTTAATAAAAACATAACATTTTATTAATACTTAAAAGAAAATTACATAAACTAAATAGCATTAATAAAAACAACTAACTAAAACATATATCTAAAAATTGCAAGTCCATCCATATTTAGCATGAGCTCACGTTTTTGTCAGAGTGAGCTAATATATTTTAGTTCGATTATGTGATCGTCTTGAGTTCATTATAGAACTTAGCCTTGGCACATATGCTTTTCTTCCATTAAAATTTTTGGCCTTGATAACTTTTAGGCCATTTTATTCTTTGCAACTTTGTAGCCACCGCCCTCCTGCAATAGTTGTGTCTTATTATGTTTGTGTATGTGTCGAATAGGACACAGCTACACTGAGGATAATATTGAGGAGGATTCATTTTAGGGAGAATGTACAGGGCGGGTTGTGATTGAATTTGTGGGCTGAATGGACGGAGAACCTCGTTCACGGCCTTTGGATGATGAACCACCTTTTCTTGGATCCATGAGATTGTTTTTAAAATAGTAAAGAGATGAGATTTAATTTGTGTTAGAAAATAGGTTTGATGTTGTTAATTTATAGAGGGGAGTTAAATTTTTTTTTCTTTTAAATAGCCAAACGGCTATATATTAAAGGCTCCAACGGATAGTATTTTGGTTACAACATTCCAATATTCACCAAACCAAATCGGGGTCTTTCTCCTTCCATACGCCTTATAGAGCAGAGAAATGCATGCAATACTCACCCCGCTCGGTTTGACCCATGCCGAAAGTCATACCGAGACGGTTGCCACCACCCTAAAACAATAAAACATTCAATAAATGTAATCATTCAAACACATTCAATTAATGTAATCATTAAAACATCTTTAATGCAAAAATATACTAGTAATCAATAAACGACATGGTCAAACAAGTTATTAAAATACATTTTTAAATACTCACCTTAAACACACTAAAACATTCCCCGAAATAAAAATTAATACAATTTATATATAAAAAAACTGAATGTGATGTCTATTTCTTTACTATATACTTTTAACATAATATAGTTTGTGATTGTTTGAAGTTATAAGAACCTAAAATTTCCATCTTCTATAAAGTTATTGTTACGAAAAATGTATTATCAAAAAACATTGATTGTCAAAAAAAATAATTATAGGGTAGCCGTCGCCGCAACGAGTAGATACCATGTTATAAAACGATGAAACAATCAATGAAAACTCAAAATACGTCATGGTGAACGTCAAGATAGCTTGATGAAGGTGTGATAATAAAAATATTTCATTGTCAATTTTTATAAAACACTATATCAATTTCACATTATTATACAGAAAATGTGTGCCATCAATGATACGAGAACTCATTAACAAACTTATATAACAATGGTACATAAGCTTGAATCGTAATATACTATTTTGAATAAAAGTCAACAACAGATATAAGCTGAAGGGACAATAAACATAAAGTTCATAGCTCCTTAACTTCAAACAAATTTGAAAAGATTAGTAAACAATAATCAATTTGATAAACAAGCTTAAAACCATTGTTATATGCAGTGTTGCAAAAAAAGGTCTAAAAGGCCGATTAATCACCGATTAGGTGCTACTAGGCCACCGACCTTTCCAATTTTTGTAAATCGTTCAAACAAACTGGTCAACCATGGTCAACGGTGGTTAACAATGGTCAAACTTGCCGAAAACATAGAAATATTACTGGAAATACCCTAAACTCACCATAAATTAGTTATAATCACTGTTAATATCTAATACAAGATGTTTTCAGGGAAAATCTTGGCGAAAATACCAACACTTGCTGTAAATACATAAAACTTGCCAAAAATGTCAATACAATTAATCACGCGATTAAGCTATTTTGCAACCACAGACAAATGTAATCTCTTATAGTCGCTTTTTATATCTATTACAATGTGTTTTTAAGGAAAATCCTTTCGGGAATACCCAAAACTACCCAGAAATACCCAAAAGTTGCCAAAAATGCCAATCCGATTAATCACTGATTAATCCCGCCTAGACTGATTACAAGCTACAAGGAGGTTAGAGCCGCCTCACCTCTTGATTCACGCGATTTTTGCAACCTTGGTTATATGCATGTGTCTAAACTAAACAGAGATCAATCCCAAACATTGAGTTAAGTGAGTGCAATTTTACACACTAAAATATGCATCCAAACACAAACAAACATATTACTTATTTCATTATAATATAACATATCTAAACATTTTGTCACCATAAAAAGCATGAGTTACTGATTCACGATTTTTGCAACCTTGGTTATATGCATGTGTCTAAACTAAACGGAGATCAATCCCAAACATTGAGTTAAGTGAGTGCAATTTTACACACTAAAATATGCATCCAAACACAAACAAACATATTACTTATTTCATTATAATATAACATATCTAAACATTTTGTCACCATAAAAAGCATGAGTTACATTTTTCCGAAATAAATAAAAAACTAAAATGTTTATGACGTGTTAATGGATGTTTGATTGTCAAATAAACACCCAATGAACAAATCGCATGCCTTTTTTAATACAAATTAAAAAGAAGTCAATAAAGATAAAAAAATAAAATAAAAATTAGTTAGTACAAAAAACAAATTTAATATCAGCCTCTTAACTAAGCTCGATATGTAATCTTAAAAAGCATTCATAGGGCTACCCCTTGAGGCGTTTATTTGAGTTAACAAAACAATTTGAATAACAACAAAAAGTTTTTAGTATGACATGGGTTATTGAAAGTACAAAAACTAGATTTATTGTTAAAAGAGATGAAGTATGTTGATGCGGGTACAATGGCGAAGGGTTTTAAGGAGAGGCAGGGTGATTTTTTGGGTTTTTTTAGCATATGCGTAGTTGTGACATTTTTTATGATGTTATTGGATTCTTCAAACCCAAGATGAAAAAGCTTTTGTTATACTTTTGATATTTTCATAGTGTTAAGTATATGATATGTAGATGTATTTAGGACTTTTATAAATATAAGTCTTAAACTTTTTTAAGTTTATATAACTTGATACATTTAATAGTTATTAAAATCAAACTTTAAAATTCACTATATACACATTAATTAATAGTATTAATTTGGATGTTGTAATGATAGAATATAACTAGTACCACAAATTTAACATATTTGTAGTTTGAAAGTATAACTCTATAATATGAAGATAATAATTTTACATATTAACCTCTTCACAATCTTATATCAGAAGCACACAACTACAAAAAACTATATGTTACCATCGAAACACATCGTTTACAAAAGGAAAACAAAAAACAAAACAAAAAAATCACTCCAAAATATAGTAATTGCCCCCGCTATTTAGTTGGAGTACCATGCTATTTTGTAAAATGAGTTCATAATATGAGATGCTTGTTGCATTGGATATGTTCTTTCGTTGATGCCGTAGCTATTTTCGCATATTGTGAACCCAAATAAATTATATTGTAGAGTACCTGTCATCGTAACATGCGAATACCCGACTAGTCTATATTAATGCTACATATAAAGTGTGAATTCTTGAAACTCTTAAATTTCAATTAAGAACATTAAATTTACTATGTTACCCTCATATTACCGATCTTAGTAAGAATCTTTTGCAAATGCATGTGAGGGTGAAATGCCTTCATTAAAATTTAAAACTTGTCGTCTATTTGAAAGAAATATTTGGAACAGGGGACTTAAAATAATATGACACCACATTCTTCAAAGATTGAAGAACATAACGAGATCTATTAAGAGAATGATTTATTCTTGAAAAAATCTGAATAGTTACATCCAATTACAAATTACATGAAAGTTGCCCCTTCTTCATGAAGATTTTCCCATCACAGAGATACATAGAGGAACAAAACGAACTTCATATATTCTATTTTCCTCTCAATCTGGAAACAAAATCGAACACTATTTTGGTTCATCTTTATTTTAGTGAAACTCTTCCTCCAGCAAGGCACCCGATAAGTCATCGAAGACTTAATGTAAATGATGTAATTGTCCGCATTACTTCTTTTCAAGTTTTCCAAAGTGATTCCATATCTCTGAAAGAAAATGATGATATAATCTATTCAGAACAATAATTTTATTTTCTGAGAATATAATGTTAGAAAATAGTAATAATACAAAGTATATATGTAAATTCATTTTTTCTACATGGATGCAAATGCTTTTAAAATTCCATATAGAGAAATATTTTTTTTAATAAAAAAATATCATATTGACTTTTACATATTAACTGTCATGAAACTTATCATACTTATGCTACTTACTTGCGAGTACAAATAACTTTGACATCTAACACCGCAATATTACCGACTACTTCTTATATATTGTCTCAACATCGCACGGGTACTTATTATTCCTATATGAATAGTTTGATATTGTTTAAATTTATTTCAACATAAAATTATCATCATCCGTAAAGTTATTATCACATAAACATATAACTAAAAAACATTGCTCTCACAAAATTTTAATTACAAGGTATCAGCTGCAACACACAGGTTTCTAGCTAGTTATATACTTATATAAAAGGAGACGAAAGCATTATTATTATTATTATTATTATTATTATTATTATTTTTCTCTATTGTATTATGATAACAAAATTTTACTCCACTAATATATTCAAACACGTGATTGACATGTCTCTATGTAGTTATGAACCACTAAAAAAGGTTGAAGAAACACCGATAGAGTAGGTAAAATGATTGACATGTCACTTTTATGTTTCTCGATACCAAGTTTACATTCGATCATCACAATTTATCAACTGAACAAATAGGATTTTGCGCTACTAAGGCTATGCTTGGCACATGAAATTATTAAAAAATTATGGTTATTTTTTAAAAAAATAAGTTATTTTAAAAAATAATATTTGTTTGGTAGACGTAACTTATAAAGTTATAAAAAATATAATAAAATCTTTTCATAATCTCTAAAATAAAAGGTTCTTAAATGTAGGCTTATAAAATAATCTCGTTTCGTAATTTTTTAGTAATAATAGAAGCATCAGATCAATAATAATACTTAATGGCAACGATTTATTTTTGTCAAACATACCGTTAAAATGAAAGCACTTCACTCACAAATATCCAAAAATAAGCTTTTCCGCACTTTATGTTTACTTTCACCAAGTGGAATAAAATGATAAACAAAATTTAGACAACCAAATACTTGAATGAAAACAAAATATGGATGTAAATGGGTTGGAGATATAGACCCTGTGATGTCATATCCAAAATTCATATCCATTTATTTTTTCATCATTCATATTGATATTAATAATCATTTAAACTCGTATATATAATTATAACCATAACTATTGGACGAAGCGGGGTTAATGGAATATCAAATGAACATCATCAAAGAAATTTCGCTACAAGCACTCACAGGGGCGGAGCCACCTTGTAAGTAGTGGGGGGAATGGCCCCCAATAAAGCTTCACCGGATTGGCTAAATTAATAAGGAAAATAGTTAATTTAGTTGCAAAAATTGGAGGTGCCCTCAACCCAGAAACTAAAATGCCCTCTACAAGAAGAAAATATCATCAACTTGATTTTCAAAGTTCTTTTTTTCTGGAAATTCTCGAGTTGCAGAGAAGATTGTTGAGGAGGTTGGAGAACGGAAAAGAGAAGATGAAGACCAAAAAGAATCTTGGGAAGTGGGTTATCATTAAATATATTATAATTATTCATATTTTATTTTAATTTGTTACTTTAGCTGTGAGTCATATAGGGAACATGTACGTTCATTTTTTTAATAGGTATTGAGATGTGTCACTATTTTGTCAATTAGCTCTATGAGTTATATAGGTTGTGTTGTTTTAGTTTAACACTAAGCTTCAAATTTGACGTTTAAGTTTCATTTTTCAAAATGATTTATGTTAACGGCTCAAAAAAGAATAAAACACATTCATATTGTACAAGTTTATAGGTTTAATTTACATAAGAAATTAAAAACAGTCTAATTAGTTTGATACAAATTTAGTCGCTTATAGCTTGACTTATGTTTATATTTAGGTACATTGATATATCTACTAGGTGATAATAGACTAAGTCAAGTTTTGCATTTTTAGTTAGGTCTCATTTATAGGCTTCACTTTTTTATTTGATGTAAGTTACGTAAGAAGAAGTATTAGTTTGCGTTTATTTAAAACCGACCCGACTTGACTCATTTTTTATTTAAAAAAAAATCACCCATTGTCAAGTCATTCTTATATTTATTTGCATTGATTAGATTTTACGAACCATGACAGGCATCACATAGTTTTAATATTCGATTTATAGCTGGCATAATACATACTACATAGTTTGCTACAAGTCAATGACAACATATTTTGAACAAATTAGATAAAGAAATCTCCCTAACATTTTTCTTTATTATAGAAACATACTACGTAGTTTGTAATGAATCGGTCAAAATCATTAGGCTATGTATCTCATCTTTTATATAATAAAGAAACTCTACAAAGTTGAACAAGAAAGTTGGGAATTCCAACTACATCAAGGAGTGCACCATTTTGTCTACGTGATAAATTTGAACTTTTCTATTGATCAATTAAAAATCAAAATTGAGGTTTAATTTGGTCAAACATTTTAATTTTCGTCAAATTTAGAAAATATGCTAAAACATGTGTAAGTGTAAAGAAAAATAAAAAAAAAGGGGAGTTAATTGATAAAACTTTAGTCGTTAAATTTAAAATAAATTATATGAACTTAAGTTTAGTTATTAGTTTGCATTCTTTTTAATAACTCTATAAATTTAAATATCTCGTATACTTTATATTTTTCTTAAATACAACAATATATTCTTTTTATATTTATAATGTATTTGCACAAAATTATAAATATAAAGAATAACACGAGTTACTGTAATATGTAAATGAATACACGAGATTATAAATATAAAAACAACTCATGTTATTCTTTTTTATGAGATTAAGTAAAAATATCTGAATTTTTTTTTAAACTATCCGCATTCAATAACGACTAATTTTATTCTTCTTTATAAGTTTAACATGTACATACACGGGTTTAAAAATTAAATACGGCTACATTTTTTTTATTAACATAAATATAAATATCAAAATAAAAGTGCGATCGCACGGGTTACTATGAGATGAAAATAGATAAGATTGTACATATAGTATCGACACATAAATTTTTAAAGGTTATTATGTGTTACTAAACACACATACTGTCTTTAACATGATATCAATAATTAAGTTTAAACAAGATTAACCTTAACACTATGTTAGTTAAACAAAGTCAATTTCTTCGTGAAACAAAAAACTACACCCAATATCAATCAATTAATACACAATAAAAAAAATTATGTAACACCCGTGCACGTACGGATTTGTAACAATATACGTATAAAGTATTTATCATAATTTTATTGAAAAATCTTAGACATTACAAAAACATTGATTAATAAATTATTATGGTATTTAACTTCAAAATAAAGTTACTAAAATAATATTACCCATTATACTATCTGCTCAAACCCCGTGCAAACACGGTTTCTAAAACTGGTATAAAAGAAAAGGAAAAAGGTAATATAAATACATAAATATGATATAAAATGCAAGTTACTCATATCTCATATAAACTTAAAGAAAGTAATCCATTAATATAAAATAGTTATGCGTACCCGTGCGATGCACATATCTTTAAAACAAATACGCGATTTTCTAATAAAAAGTTAAACTTTAACAACGTATATTTATTTAAAAATATATCGTACATGATTTTCTAAAAGACAATGGAAAACAAAACAGATTTCTTTGAAAGAATATACTATATCAGAAAACTTAATTTTAAACTCAATGTTTATAAAGGATAATTTTATATATACCCACTATACCCAAAATACAAGCTATTAACGCATGATGTACAATATACTTAAAATATATTTTAGGTAAATATAACGTATAGTTTACTAGAGTAAATATGAAATTGCCTTTATTTATAATTACATTTTCCATTTTGTTATATAATATATAAACACATTATAATATATATTATACAAGTTTTATAATCACTAATACATAAATTTATTGTATGAAACTCAATTTTTATATATTATTATTAGAGATTTTATATAAAATATATTGAAAACAATTATATTTTATAGTCATTAATTTATAATCATTAAATTATTATATAGTTATAGAAAACATATTTACAAAATATATATTATAACCAATACTATCATTTATTTAATAAAACTCAAGTTTTACTTTATAGTCATTAAATTAAAATAATTAATACTTACACTACACTTAATTATTATATAAAACATATTTACAAAATATATATTATAATCATTATTTTAAAATCATAAATAATAACATTTATTTCATAAAAATCAGGTTTTAAAGATATATATAAAACACAAATTTTTAAAACCAAGTTAAAAGTCCGAAACATAAAGCATATATGAAAATATATAATGTAATCAAAGAGAAATTAGGCTGCTGCGCGTTGCGGCATCACCAATTTAAGTATGAGATATGTTGTATATTACTTTCAGTTTATTTGATTACATATTAAAATATGTTACATGATTATGGTTCCTAAAATTGGTTTTCAAAGGAAATTTTTGATTTCTTTGAGCGGATGAGTTTTTTTTTCAAATGGTTAGTAAGAATTTTCGTAAAAAAATATATCATAACATATGTACCGTAACAAAGATTATAACGGCTTATAAAAGTCACTAAAGAATAAGTGTCACAAAAAACCAAAGTTTCGTAACTTAAACCTTTAGAGAGCTCGCAAAGAACAAGTTTCCCAAAGTTTAAAAACCTAGATCTATTAAGTTTTGAAACCCTAATCTAGCGAAGGTACTTTTTGCAAGACTTTCAAAAATAAAACTTAGAGAAGCTTTTCAAAGACACTTTTAGAAACTTAATTAACAAAAACAACTAATCTTAAAAAAAATCATCATCCGATTGTAAAACTGTTTATGTAATCCACCCAAAACGTGTCTCAAATCTCCTAAAATATTTTTTTTCTTCCGAAAACGTTTTGCAGTTAACCACTTAAAATGATTAAAACAACCCTTTTACCTCTCCCTAGGGCTCTGGCGCTTTTGGTGATTTAACAAAAAACCCTATTCAATTTTTTCAAATATGATTTGTCTTCTAAACCTTACATATCATTGAAACTCATTTTGATTGTTACTAATCCAAATCGATATGTTGTTAGGGTTTATATTACGTTAGTGTTTCTTAAAATTCGTTATAAGGTTCTTTCCATTAATCGTTGTTTTAGGGTTTCTTACATCCGGTAATTAAATTTTAATTATTTGTTGATTCGTTTGGGTGGAGCTATGATCATTATATCGCTCGCTCGACCTTATTGCTAGTTTGGTGATATTTTTAACTCCCTGTTGTTTAAATTGAAGTCGATTGCTGATAACGCCTAAAATGAACATGTTTTTAGTAGCGTTATTGTTGGTTTTGTGCAAGATAATCGGCTATATTTACTCATAAGCATTGCAAAATGCAAAGATTATTATTGTGTATGTATATGTAGGCGTTATCACAGAATAGGAAGAAACAAAGTTTTTATGCATTTGGAAGATTCTCGAAGAAGGAAGTCGAGCGAAGGCTTTTTTATTCAATGATTGGGAGTACAATGATTTCTAAGTATCTACAGCAAGGAAAGATCAAGTTTTGCCTTGGAAATCATCAGTGAGAGCAAAGAATGAAGCGAATAAACAAGAAAGTCAACAAAAGTCAAATCGGCTGAAATCTAGCGATCAAATTGCGTAACCCGTAACCCGATCAATTTGGGCAAATGGTCAAATCATAACCGTCAGGTCGGGTGCTATAACCGATTCGGTTTGCTGCGAAACCGATCCGGTTGCATGACTTCTGATTACAAAGTTGCATTTATTGTTACCTTAACTCCCCATAATCATTGGAAGCCGATCATTTCTTTTATTAACTTGTTGAGGACGTTTTTGGCCAGTTGAGAAAGTTTATTTGGCTATATAATGAACCTAGTCCTAGTTTACTAGGTGTGACACAACCAAAAGTGTATTAGTTTACATCAAAACTAATACCAACCATATTGGCCCAAAAGTTTAGTTCTTCATAAAGCGTCAGGGCAAGAGGGAACAATTCATCCATAGTTTTGGTAATTTGGAGTTATCGGTGAATCTAGGTGATTGGAGCGCGGTTGCTACAATCACAATTCTAATTCTTGTAATCACAAAAGTTTAGGTATTCTATGAACTTGTTATGGATTTCTATTCTCTTGAATTATTGGAATTACTTTGTTATGATTTGTGTTTAGTTATTATTATCATGGAGTAGTTTTTGGATATACTTGTGTGTTGGGATGTAGTTAATCATACTAGTGTTCTCAATATGTGATGCATGTATATATGATCTTGTTTAAATAAGTTTGTTGGAAAATACTAGTCTTGGTTTGATTTGTTGATAAAACATGTTTTAAGAAAAAGGACGAAAGGATTTCTCTTGTGTTTTATTCCAAAAGTTGAGTGACAAACTAGTATGGGGATATGGTGATTGACAACCACCGTGTTTGCTTATTAAAACAAGACTAGGAACATTTTCATCACGAGAGGGTCGAAAGATTAAGTAAGAACAAGTTTAATAAGAACATGTTGCAAACAAATGGATTTTCTAAAGGATAATAATTAGGATAAGGACCGAAAGGATTACCTATATGTTTTTGTTCTTAGAATGATTTTTACAAACATATACCATGGTTGGGGATCATTTGCTTATGATTTGTGCATCACATCAAGAGTTTACACCAAACCTTCATGAATACTATTTATGATTGACTATAGACTACACACAAGTATATATATTTTTTATTATTGAATTTCACTATAAACATCACTATTTGAGGAAGCCTTGACAAGCTTTTTTGTTGGAATCTTTTCATAAAAACAATTTCAAACTCAAAATCCCTTGGGACGATCTCGACTTACCCAACTTTGCTATCACGGACGAGTATACTTGCTCATATGTGTTAATAGAATTAGACGGTTAAATCGTGTTTATAAATTTTTAAAACTTGCACTACACGTAACACATCAATTGCCTTTAAAACCTTCCTAGGGTTTAACTATTCTTGTTGGTCTGTTCTACTTCATTGTGCTTATTGGTTATTATTTTATTGGGATTCTGTTGTGGACGAGTACTTGTGGTAATATTGGTGATTTGTTTCATTTTTGATTTTTGACTGTGATTGGAATTCATTTACTTGACCTGATTAGGGTTTGTGGGTTCAATATTTGTTTGGGTTGTACGTAAGGATCATGGAGAAAGGTTTTTTGAGTCCGAAAGGGAGAAGGAGAGGTAATGGTGTTAAGGAGAATCAAGGTAAAGGGGGTGATGTTCTAGCTAAGGGAAATAATCGTGTCGATGAGGCTGTGACCAACAAAGTTGAGACATATTCTGGTTCGAATACAACAGATGCCGCAAGTGTTCATAATGTGGCAAAGAAATCTGATCATAACGTGTAATTAGTTTCGGATTTTGGTCAGAACAAAGTAGGAGCTAATATTGGGATTTTTTTTGAAAATTGGGCTGATATTGCAAAGAATACAAGTGATTTTTCGTTTAAAACAGTTAACGTACCATATACGTGGAAACCTTGTTGAGCCTACTTCATGTGCAATTGATCCCAAAAGGCTTGTTTTCGAATGATAACACAAAGGATCCTATTTTGTATGCCAAGCTGTTTAAGGGTGACACGAGTGGGAAAGTTGCAAACTTTCGCGCATTGCTAGTAGTATCAATGAAGTTTGTTAATGTTGTTTATGAACAGTTTAGTAACATGGTTTATGGATTCTTTTTGGGTAATCGGGTAGCGTATCCGGTTGTTTATAATTATGTCGAAAATACTTGGAGACAATTTGGTCTTGTTAAATCGATGATGGATTCTAATGGTGTATTCTTTTTCAAGTTTAATTCTAAATATGAGATGGACGCAATGCTTGAAAATGGTCCGTGGTTAATTCATAATGTGCCATTAATTATGAAAAAACGGTCCTTTGGATGCGAATATTATGAAGGAGGATGTGTGTAATGTCCCTGTTTGGGTTAAGCTTAATGATATTCCTATTACTGCATTCACAAAAGATGATTTAAGTGTTATTGCAACCAAACTAGGCACCACATTGATGCTTGATTCTTACACGTCCACTATGTGCATTGAGTCGTGGGGTAGGTTGAGTTATGCATGTGCCATGATTGAGTTGAGAGTTGATTCGGAGTTTAAACATTCCCTCGTGGTAGCGGTACCAAAATTTGACGGTGAGGGGTATACTATGCACACTATTCGCATTGGGAACGGGTGGACACTTTCTAGATGCTCAAGTTGTAAGGTATTTGGTCACATTCTTAATGAATGTCTTAAGAAACTTGTCACGTATGCTATTAAGAACATGAAAGCGCCAAAGCAAGCTGTACGTGGGTTCAGATTGGTTCGAAGACTAAGTTCGCTTATCAACCTAAGGCACCAAGAAAATCGAAGGTAACTAATGATAAAAATGATAATACGTTTCCTTCCACTTCGAACTCTTTTTGTGTATTACGCTCTATGGTGGATTTGGAGGAAGGAAAAGAATGTAAAGCTTCGGCATTTGATAGTCCAAGTACTACGTTTCTGGCTGCAAGGATTGATGAACTAGAAAGTCAAATGTTTGATAGGAAGCTTGTGCTATTGGGTGATGACGGGAAGCCGCTTAAACCTTGTAAATCAAAGCTTCCTATATAAAATGAGGCTAGTATGGAAAAGCAAGGAGAAGATTCAAATAGTGATGAACTCGAGGATATTGATGATGATATGGCCCGATATATGGCTAATCCGAATCATGCTGGTGGAAGAGCTAATGATGCAAGTCTCCTAGAATATAAAGATTATGATGGTTACAAGTATGATGTTAATGACTTAATTGAGGAACAACTTGCTTTTCTGTGACGCGTGGGACATCTATATCCGTGGTAGAGTTAAGAAGTAGTTCTAGTTTTGTTGTTTGCATTTATTTTTGGCATTTTATGCTTGAGCTAAGATGTGAGATTCACCCTCATCCTATGTACTTAATTATTTTTGGATGTATATATTTTACCGCGAAAACCCTTTACCCAGAAAAAAATTATTTAACCAAAGATTTTAGCACATGAAAATATTTCTGGAGAGAGATAGTAACGAGTTTATGACTACAAAAAGGTAAATATTTTACTACTAATGACGATCTAAAGCTAAAACAAACACATCTAAACGCAATAACGTATCATATTTGACTCTTGATACCAATTGTTAGTCATCTTAATCGTACGTCTATACTAATCTAAAGAGAGAGAGAGAGAGAGTAAGTGTGAACATTTCTATCCTAAAGAGAGAGGGAAAGTCTTGCAAGATTATAATATTGACATACACCTTAGTTCTCATAAGGTAGGAAGTATTTATAGCCTTACAACCATATGTTGAGATAACTCTCAACATATTAGCTTCTTCTCGCAACTATACAAGTGTTGAGAATGTAGGAGTTCTCACAACAACCATAACGTTTACAACATTCACACTATCTATCACATAGGGAGGTGATTTGTACACTTTAAAAAATAATTGGGATATTCATATTTTGAGTGTTTGGACATTTATATCACACATTATTTTTAGTTATGTTTATTCTGTAAATGTATAAATGTCTAAGCACTAAAAATTTGAGTGTCACAATCATTTTTAAGAATGTGCAAATCATCTCCCTATCACGTACATGCACTTAAGATTTTACACGTTTTGTGTTCTAACACTGTCTATGTTCGATCCATTAAATATCTATATTCATATCCATCAGTTATCAATCTATTCCATGATTCCATCTATGATTCTATATTCACGAATAGTACGTGATCGATATTCGGTAAAGTTTCCATCTTTGAAACAAAGCATTTAACACCCATTCAAATGTTTAGTTAGCTTCCAAAAGATGTGTTTAGTTTTCAATCTCAACAGCATACTACTTAAAAGGTCTTAACAGCTTATTAGAATATGAGAATATTATGATATTGTTTATCTTCACAAGAACTATAAATCTTAACAATATTTCTCCATCGAACCACACAAAAAGTTAACTACATTCCATTTCTACCGAAATTTAGTATATGACAAAATATCCATTAAACACCATCTTTGCGTCCAGGATGTTTTTCATCTTCACAACTATTTGCACAAACCGCTACTTTCTTGAAATCTTAAGTGAGAATAGTGCAGTTCTAATAAACATACACTAATAAAGTGGTCATTTTGGATATAAGTGATCATCTAAGTTGAAGTAGAGAAAAGGAATTTCCCTAGCTAAAACTGTCCCCTTTACATTTATTGCACCTATGACTTATGAGCCGTTGAATTTTTTCTTATATATATGTAGGATGATAGAAAAGTTACCATCTTTTCGTATTTGAGTGGAAATATAAGTAACATATTGCAGCGAAAATTTGTACACATCTATTTTCATTCGTAATACAAATATCCTTAGAAAAAGTACTCCGTATGATTTATGTACAATTATTTCACATGTACAAATATCCGTAGCATCGTAGTATGCGAAATAAATTGTAACGTGCACAAATCACGTCACTTCTCAAATAATTCAATAACACATGTACTCTATAGTTATTTATACGACTATATGGTTAGAAATCACGATCAAAATGCATAAAAAGAAACGAGCAAAACATAGACATCCTTTAATTTTAAGGGGCCAAATTAAGTATCGGATTAGTCACAAGAAACACACCTAGCTTATTGTCAATAATGGCAGCCATCTCCCACTTGTAATGATATTGACATATGTATATAATACACAAATGTATGGTCGTAAAGACCATTTTTATTTATAAATATTATGGATTATTTGTATGAAATAGTTGACATAGACCAAAACCTACATAATTAATGTAAACAAATGAAACTATTCAAAATTTGTAATTAATGTGTTGCTTGTTCTTGCCACGAGCATATACTTTTCTTCTTTGTACCATGTCATCCACAAGTCGATCGTGAATAGATATCGATAGCTAATCGTGCACTATTATTGATCAAAATGCACATAAGACTTATTCAACAATTAACATATCAACTTGCATGTTGTTTATTGTGTTCTGGTAGTATAAATAGCATATCTATGTGTTACTATTTCTACTCGAACTAAGCTACTTAGTTATCAAAAACAAGTGACTAAGTAAAGTTATATACTTTTTGATATGGGTTATCCTAAGTCTATTGGAACTATTTTGGTTCCCATTGTTGTGTTACTTGTATCAATGAACTACATGCCATGCAAAGCTCAATTGTCTACCACTTTTTATGATGACACATGCCCTACTGCACTTACGACGATTAGAGACTCTGTTAATTCTGCGGTTTCAAGTAATCGTCGCATGGCAGCCCTTCTCATCCGTCTTCATTTTCACGACTGTTTCGTTCAGGTTGCTTTCAATAATGCATGCTTTCACTTTTCATATCCTCGTTCGTCCCTGTTGTCTACATACAAAAAACACATTATCAAATACCTGCAATTACTTTCTAAACGGCTAAACTGTGCAGATACTTACTTAAATTCAACCAGTAACGTTATAGGACATATGCTAAGAAAGATATTATAACAATTGGTACGACATGATTAAGTGAGTATAAGTTAATGGACACATTGCATGATATGATTAAATACAAGCATGACCTTCACGTATAAACATACATATAAGATTTATCCCCAAATGCTTCTATTTGTAGTTAAGATTTAAAAAAAAAAAAAAACGTTAATCTGGTTAATATTTTCAGGGTTGTGATGCATCCATTTTGCTAGACGGTACCGGTAGTGAAAAGGAGTCACCTGCGAATAATGGTGTGTTGGGCTATGAGGCCATAGATGATGCTAAAGCTGCTGTCGAGAGCGTATGTCCAGGTGTTGTTTCATGTGCAGATATACTAGCTGTTGCAGCTGTAATGATGCTTCGGTGGCGGTAATAACAAAATAATCTGTTGATTGCCTAAACTTTCACTAAATCTAATATTGCTTTAATTACTTAAAATTAAATTGAGGCTGTGTCCGATTAAAAATATGATTTGATCAAAAAATAAATATGTAGGTGGGCGGTCCATCATGGGCAGTAAGGCTTGGAAGAAGAGACTCTCTAGATTCAAATGCGGCTGAAGCTGCTACTGATCTTCCACGAGGTAATTTTAATCTTGCTGAACTCATTGCAAGCTTTCGTCAAAAGCAACTCAGCGTAAGAGACATGGTTGCTTTATCAGGTTAGTTCCATGTTTTTAATATATTTCACCATATCCTCATTTAGGGCTTACTTTTTCCTTTCAAGAATTATGATACTCTTTATATTTACGAAATTTTGATTCATTATTCTTTATGTTAAAGAAGAATGCATGAAGGACTTATGCTTAAAATCAGAGGAGTTTACATAACTTGCCTTTAGATCTGGCAGGATCAAATAAAACCGCTAAATATCCTATGAAAAGCTAAGAATGATCTTTATTTAGCTGATGCACAACATTTACACACCTTCTTTAAAATGAAGCAAAGCCGTGTCCAATATGCCTCAGTTTGAGTAAAATTAGACATTCCTACTCACTTATTTGAAAAAAAGTTGTGAATCAGATTAGTCAGTTTGAGTAAAATTGAACATCTTTCCAATCCCTCCTATAAAATTTAGTCTTGGTAATAAGCTGTTTCTTTGTAGTCATGCACAACTTTCTCAAACTAATGCACACCCGTGTCCGATCTACATTAGGTGCATTAGTCTTACTAAAACAAGATGCAAGTGTTTTTCAGTTTAACTGAAAAACTTCCAAAGAAATTTGACCTTTTAAGGGCATGCCAACTGTCTAATATCTGAATTGTGATATGACTGTTGTCTTACAGGCTCTCATACAATCGGGCAGGCACGATGTGTCACATTTAGGGCCAGGATATACGACAATAACTCAAACATAGATGCTACTTTTAGAGACAACCTTAGGAGCAACTGCCCACAGACTGCACCTAATGGTGATGGTAACTTGGAGCCACTTGATTTACAGACACCAAATACATTCGACAACAACTACTTCAGGAATCTACAAGCTAGTAGGGGTCTACTTACATCAGACCAAGTACTCTTTAACGGAGACTCAACTGATAGCATTGTAACTGAGTACGTCGACAATCCTTCCTTGTTTGATTCTGATTTTGCTACAGCCATGGTTAATATGGGAGACGTTGAACCTCTTACTGGTACTAGTGGGACAATAAGGAGTCTTTGCAATACTGCTAACTAATGAAGAAAAGATGTAATAATAATGATGTATGCAGTCACAAAGAAGTTGTTTGCATGGTGTACGTACGCACGTGTTTAATTTATGTATCATAAGCAATAAAGTTGTTCGTGTGCTAGAATTTTCTTTACCTGATTTACCTATGATAAAGTATGTGAGATTAGGGGTGTTAACTCTCGACATGACATGATAAACGACACGAACACGACACGAAGTTAAACGGGTTTGGGTTCAGGATAAACAGGTTTGGGTCAAGAACAAGTCAACCCGTCTAACCCGTTTAATAAACGGGTTGTGTTTGGGTTGAGCAAATATTAAACATGTCAACCCGTGAACCTGTTTAAGTATACAAGACTCAAAAAATAAAAAATATAACCTAGTTTTTTTTTTATGTTGGATGGGGATTAAATATTTTTTTTTATGTACTTAATATGAGTGATTACGATTATATCTCAAATATCATTGAAATTGACACTTATAACTCTGAAAATTTGTCGTACAGTTATTTGTATGTTATTTTTATTATATTTTAGATTCTTATATCATTTTCGCATTTAAACTAGTTAAAATAACAAACCACCAACCTTATTCATTGCTTGACCTATTTAGTTAAACAAGTTAAACGGGTCATAAACGGGTTACACGTGTTATGAAAGTCTGGGTTAGGGTTGAGTTTCTTAACACGATTAATAAATGGGTCATGTTTGGGTAGATGTTATACCAACCCGCCAACACGCGAACCCAAATAGGTCAACACGAATACGACTCGATTGCGATATGACTGTTGTCTTACAGGCTCTCATACAATCGGGCAGGCACGATGTGTCACATTTAGGGCCAGGATATATGACAATAACTCAAACATAGATGCTACTTTTAGAGACAACCTTAGGAGTAACTGCCCACAGACTGCACCAGATGGTAATGGTAACTTGGAGCCACTTGATTTACAGACACCAAATACATTCGACAACAACTACTTGGGAATCTACAAGCTAGTAGAGGTCTTCTTACATCTGACCAAGTACTCTTTAACGGAGACTCAACTGATAGCATTGTAACTGAGTACGTCGACAATCCTTCCTTGTTTGATTCTGATTTTGCTACAGCCATGGTTAATATGGGAGACATTGAACCTCTTACTGGTACTAGTGGGACAATAAGGACTCTTTGCAATACTGCTAACTAATGAAGAAAAGATGTAATAATAATGATGTATGCAGTCACAAAGAAGTTGTTTGCATGGTGTACGTACGCACGTGTTTAATTTATGTATCATAAGCAATAAAGTTGTTCGTGTGCTAGAATTTTCTTTACCTGATTTACCTATGATAAAGTATGTGAGATTAGGGGTGTTAACTCTCTCATTGACATGATGTATGCGAACCACCTAACACGACCGCAAGTTAAGCGGGTTTGGGTTAGAATAAACGAGTTTGGGTCAAGAACAAGTCAACCGTCTAACGTTTAATAAGCGGGTTGTGTTTTAGGTGAGCAAATATTAAACATGTCAACCCGTGAACTGTTTAAGTATACAAGACTCAAAAAAAAAAAATATAACCTAGTTTTTTTTATGTTGGATGGGGATTAAATATATTTTTTTATGTACTTAATATGAGTGATTACGATTATACCTCAAATATCATTGAAATTGACACTTATAACTCACGAAAATTTGTGTCTGATTTATTTGTATGTTATTTTTATTATATTTTAGATTCTTATATCATTTAGCATTTAAACTAGTTAAAATAACAAACCACCAACCTTATTCATTGCTTGACCTATTTAGTTAAACAAGTTAAACGGGTCATAAACGGGTTACACGTGTTATGAAAGTGCAGTTAGGGTTGAGTTTCTTAACACGATTAATAAATGGGTCATGTTTGGGTAGATGTTATACCAACCCGCCAACACGCGAACCCAAATAGGTCAACACGAATACGACTCGATTGCCACCCCTATGTGAGATACATACACTTGGTTTGCATGACTTTATTGTAAAACTAATACTCTATTTCAAGATGATAATTAAGGGTGCGTTTGGTATGTTGTCATGAATGATAATGGATATGAGTTTGATAGTAGTGATGGGTCATTCGCTTATGAAAGATTCATTCATAGCTTTTTTGATGTGTATATTGAGTAAGGATTATATCTATCATTCACTACCATAGTGGTGGGCCTCCTCATCTTAAACAAACACCTTTAATCATTTTTATAGTCATAGTCTCATTCCCATAATGGGATACCAAACACACCCTAAGGTATTAATCAGGGATAGGAGAGACAAAATTCGATGTAAGAGGATGCGATTTTATTATAAACTATAAATAAAACTTTTATTTGATTAATCTGAAATAAATTTTGGCTAGTTAGATAACGCTAATTAATGTTTTAAAATCCGGGTTGACGATCGGTTCAACCGATTGAACCGAGAACCGGGCCGGATGTGACCGGATTCTTGCTTGTTTGAGAACCGGATTGAACCGCCGGTTTTTCATTGACCCGGTTTGATAAACCCCGCCGGGTCATGACTTTTTATCAAAAAATCTAACAAAATTTTTTTTCTCATCAATCTTTCTAAGTTTAATTGACAATTTGAAATAGTCGGAGATAATACTAGTAAAGTTTTGTAAAATAATATATAAACACAACTAATAAAGTTTTAATATAAATTGTTATGATTTATAATTATAAATTGGTTTTTGTTGCAAATTTTTGCTATATTATCATAGATATACTACTTATAAACAAAGCTTATTAGTACACTCTCAATTTTTTTCATCAGTTTAGCAGAATATAAAAATAAAGTCTAATACATCATTCAATAATGCAACACTACGTATTATATATAGAAAAAAATGTATTTATGTATAGAATCGGTTTGATTCGGTGGTTCAACCGGTTGAACCGATGACCTGGTAAACCAGCAATTATACCAAATCTAAAAAAAAATCGGATTTTAAAATATTGACGCTAATTAACCTACTAGCTCCGCCTTTGACATTAATTAGCTAGACCAAGAAGAAGGCTTGGAAATATCACCCTTTTCCAAATTAATAGAACCTATCACATCAAGTTGATCCGCGTTATTAGATAAAAGGGCCACAAATTAAATACAGTGTCTTTCTCTAATACGTCATGTCATAATGCAATAGACATAAGAGCATCTACAATGCTTCAAATGGGCAAAAGCTTTTTACTATTCTAATAAGTCTTTTAGTAGTGTTTTTAGCATTGCATCAATAGCTTTTTGAAAGCTTTACACAAAGACTTGGCATACACCAAGTCTTTCTCAAAATCTTTAGTTTATAAGTATAATATGCATTTAATGCATTAAATGCTTCAAGTCATTGAAGACTTGAAGCATTGGGGATGCTCTAAGAAGCTTAAAGAAGAATATACAGTTGGACTTAAACTATAAAAATTGTTTAGTAAATTTAGGGGGTGTTTGGCATTGCGTTGTGGAGCAGATTATCTGCTTATTGCGGTTGCGAACCGGAGATAATCAAATTGAAGTGTTTGGGTGTGTCTTTGAAAACTCCGTTTACATCCTCCAAAACTGCGTTTTGTGGCAGTATGGAAGGGGTCACTTTTGGAAAACGTGGTTTTGTGGCAAAACTGCGTTTTGTGGCTAAAAGTGAAACGCAAAGGCAAACACCCCCTTAGTAAAGTTAAGAATTGTATTTGTATCAACTATGACATCAATTTTTCTTATATGTTCAAGGATAATCATACTTTATGGGTTCTTTTAAAAATGATTTAAGATAATTTGAAGACAAAAACTTTTTTACATACTAAAGGATCAATCTCCACCTTCCATTTTTATTAGATCTAATGGATGGGATTAATCCCAACAATTAAAAAAACCCACTTTCATCTTTTTTTTTCAAATATAAATATATTTCAAACCGTTAATCGTCAAGAGAAAAAAAATATACCATTACGACGAGCATTTAATTATCTTTCTATAGATAGGCACTTTGATACACTTTCGACAAAAATATTTTTTAGTGTTTTTCACCTTTTTTAAAGTTTTTTTTGTTTTTTTACGTTACTAAAATTTGCATAAAAAATCATATATGATTTAACACTAATTTGAATACCACATGTGATATTAGTGTTATATCATATATGATATGTATATCATATGTGATTTTATCTTATATGATTTAACACTAGTATCACATATGATATTACATATCATATGTGATTTAATACTAATATCACATGTGATTTTCAAATTAGTGTTAAATCATATATGATATTTCATGCAAATTCTAGTTTCGAAGAAAGATAATTAAATGCTCGTCGCGATGGTGTAATTATTTTTGCTTAACGATTAACGGTTTAAGAGATATTTAAATTATAAAAAATAGGTGAAATAATAAAATGCTTTTAATCTCAGCAATTGATTTATTTTTAGATGGGTAAGAAAAGTTTGATATGTAAAATAACTCTCCTTTTTAAAAATAAGTGAAATAAAACAAATGTTTATATGAGCTTTAAAGCTCAATATGATAGACTTTGATGTAGTATATCAGGGATAGATGTTCAAACATACTCATGGTATTTGATGAAATCATCTTGGTTGAAAATTCAAAGAGACAAGAATCTTTTATGAAGACCTTTTTTTCTTCGAACGGCTAAATTATATAGAAAAAAGAACAACTTAGCAAGAAGCTAGGAGCACAAAGTACACAATTAATTACATAAAGTAATATGAGAGTTATTAAACCACTCAATCCAATTCAAACTAGCCTTTTTATTTACATGAGATCCATTTGAAGGAGGCTAGTTTAATATCGTTGAAGATGAGTTCCTTTGAGGGTCGCTTTAAAGAGAAACACATCTCATTCATGAACTTCCAAAGGACCCAAAGTGTTGTTTGAACAACAACATCGAAGTGGATATAGTGATTTGTGGGTAACGAGACTCGATCCACTAAGTTCACAGCATCTGGTAAAGATACAATTGGGTTGTTGTGGTTCCACCAACTGAGCACTTTAAGCCAAATTTCTTTTGCTATGTTGCATGAGATGAAAAGGCATTCTTCTGTTTCAATGTCGTTGTCACACACCGGACAACTTGTGGAATGTAAGTATATTCATTTTCGATCAAGAATAGAATGGGTGGGAAGTCTTTTGTGTTGGGTTGATATGTTAATTTTGATTGGGAGAGTTTTATTCCACCTAAAAGGTTGCGGGTTAAGAAAATAATGTTACTTGTGCTCTTGATGTGACAGAAACCTATTGTCACTTAAGGTGCATTCCGACGTGTCTTGATCTGATGAAATGCAAAGGTTAGAAATTAAGGAGTTAAGCTCTTGAAGCTCTTGTTGTTCATCCTGTGATCGAATAGGCCTAGACCAGGCCCAAAAAAAGAAAGATGTGGAACGTGTGAGGTGTTTAGGCTATGGAAGTTGATGGGCTGGTAGGGGTGATGGTTAGATGCGACATCACGCGATACCAAAGGGAAAAAAAAAGAGCAGTAGCAAGTGATAGAGGGGGACTCACAATGGCAGTAGGTTTGGGAGCTCGGTCAATCACCATGCATTCTGAATTGGACTCCAATCGGAACAATCTAGGGAAAGAATCACAAAGCAACGGACCTCCAATCCATGGATCAAGCCAAAAGCGTCTTTGTTTCACCATTACCAACTTTACGTTTAAAGATTGATTCAAGGTTTAATCCATAAGGGTGAAGGTCTTCTTTCAACTTAATAGTATGATGCCAGGGGCCAGCTTTATATGAAGGAGAAGAAACCGACCTAATACCTCCACAATAACCATGAATTGATATAATGATTTTTCTCCAGAAAGCTACATCATCTAATAAAAAACGCCACCACCATTTTGCTAGCATTGCGTGGTTGAAGATCTTCAAAATACCAATACCTAGGCCACCTTGATTAAGAGGAGCAATAACTGTGTCCCAAACTATCCAAGCCATTTTCTTTTCATCTGAGTTACCACCGAAAAAAATTTCCTACGGGTACTTTCAAGTTTCTTAATTATGGTGGATGGAGCCTTGAAAGTAAAGAATAAATAGACGCCAAGGTTACCAAGGACGGAATTTAGAAGAGTTAAGCGACCACCATAAGAAAGCAACTTACTTTTCCTATAGAAAGCCATTTTTGAAACCTCTCAACCAACGGTGACCAATTAGAGCATCTTGACATCTTAGTTCCAATTGGAAGACCCAAGTATGTAACACCCCCAAATCTCGGTACAACGGAAGACTTAAACAAGTTTTCGGGGCGTTACTGGATTGGTACGTCACACAAGTATAGCAAAGAAGAAAATCATATTATAGTTCAAAAACCAATCCCAAATTTAATTATTCAAATACAATCATCTCAAAATAGTTAAATGTAAGGCCCAAATTGATTCATAAAATAGGTCCGCATAATATTATCATAGTTTAAATGTGATCCTTCAACCATGCCTCATTGCCAAGCTTCCACAGAACAAGCATTCCAAACATCACATAGATACCTGAGAAAAATATGCTAAAGATTCACTTATATTTGGTGAGTTCATAGGTTTAAGTTCAAATTCAATAGTGGACCTGTAAGAGTTTATTTGCTATGCGAGACTAAGATAGATACACAAAAACAAATCATTCTCATACCAATACCACAATCAATAACACCATCAATAACATAATTGACGTCATAGTAGGGCCTGGCGACTCTAGCCAGGCATGATGTAGCCAAATGCTACCCTGGACTAGGTTGAGTTGGAAGTCTATACATAGCTAGGCAAGTGTCATAGCAATATGATTGCTACCCTAGACTAAGGCAACAACTACCACATATCTATCTAAACGGTCAACACATAAGCAAATCAAAGAGTTTAAAAGGTCCAAAAGAGTAGCATGATTTCTCACCCCAATTTAGTTAAAACAGAGATAAAAGTTGGGCTATGAAACTCACCTCAAGCAAGCAACGCACAAACAAACACTAGAAACAAAGATAACCGCTAACACGGCTCATCAACTACTGACTCGGCACAACCTATTAATATAAACCAATTTTGTTACGGTTTAAAAGTTACGTTATCTCTCGTTATAGGATTTTATTGTGCCGAATCACATAGTGCTTAACGAAAAGGGCTAAAACTCATACGACGACTCATACGAATATAAAATAAATCATAAAAACCAATAAACGATATCAAAACAAGTCATGGTTAATCAAAATAGTTTACTCGGTTTAACTTAGCGTAATGCGGTTGTCACAGCCTCCCAGCCTCAGAAGAAACCCGTCCCGGGTTTCACTCTGAGTTGCTTGATGTCACGAAGAGTTTAGGGTACTTCCTACGGAATACGTCCTCACGCGTTCCCAAGTGAACTCGGTCTATGACGAGAGTTCCAACGAACTTTGATAATCGAATACGGCTATGCCACTTGACGTTTAACCGCATCGATCCATGATCTCAATTGGTTCCTCAATGAAATTAGGTCTCTCATCTATAATGGATATCTCTGTTGGGTACAACTAAGTTTTCTCACAAGACATTTATTAAGGTTACTAACATGGAAGACATTGTGTATTTTGCACACTGCTCAACTCGGTAGCTCAAGGCCAGTAAAATAGGTCCATTCTTTCCAAGATTGAAAGGGACCAATGTATCGAGGATTGAGTTTTCCACGCTTATTGAAGCGTATCACCTTTCCAGGAGAACCTTAAACATAACACGATCTCCTACCTGAAATTCTAAGGGTTTACATCTCCTATCGGCGTAACTCTTTTGTCTATCACGAGCGGTTTGCAAACGATTCTGAATCGAACTATCTTCTCAGATTGGTTTCTAGAACGAGTCCAGGACCGTAAGTGACTCTCTCGCCAACTTCAACCCATGGGAGAACGACATTTTCGCCATACAATGCCTCAAATGATGCGCTTTAATGCTAGAATGATAACTATTGTTGTAGGAGAATTCGCCAAAGGTAGGTATCTCTCCCGACCTTTTCTTTGAAATCGATGACACATGCACGTAAGCATATCTTCAAGGTGCCGAATGGTCCTTTCACTCTTTGGCCGTCGGTTTTAGGATGATAAGCAATACTCATATCCAATTTTGTTCCTAATGCTGACTGTAAGGATTTCCAGAAGTGGGATGTAAAACGGATATCTCGGTCGGAATGATAGATATCGGTATACATGACGCTGATACTATCTCCTTATCTGATTGGCGAGCTTGTCGAGGCTATCGACCTCACTAATGGCGAAGTGAAGCCGGACTTAGTCAAACGATCTACGATTACCTAGATAGCATCATTGCCGTTAACTATTCTCGGTAATTTGGTGATGAAGTCCATGGTGATTCGCTCCCATTTCCATACAGGGGAGTTCGTTGAACTAAAAGTCCGAGGGTTTCGGGTGTTCGGCCTTTACCTTAGAACAAGTCAAGCACTACCGACATACAAAGCTATGTTGGCTTTCATGTTCGACCACGATAGAGTTTCTTCAAGTCATGATACATCTTATGCATTTCAAGGATGAATAGAGTATTTTGATTTATTCGACTCGTGCATAATCAACTCACGGATTCCGTCATGAAATGGTATCCAGCTTCGGTCTCTGAAGCATAAGGTTCCGTCGGAACGCTTCAAGAAGTCGTTTTCACTTTCTACCACTCCATGCAGGTTCTCAAATGGGCGATTCTCTTCTAAAATCAGCGCCTTCGCGGCGGCTAAGATTTGAGACGGTAGAGGCGAACTAATGGTCATTCCTAGGGATCGAACGCGTAAAGGTGGAATGTTCTCCTTATGGTAAAGTGCATCGCAATCGACATTGGCTTTACCAGGGTGATAACGAATCTCACAATCATATTCACTGAGTAACTCTAACCAACGACGTTGTCTCATATTCAGCTCCTTCTGGTCTAAGATGTGCTTCAGGATTTTATGGTCGGTAAACATTACACACTTAGTCCCATACAAATAATGTCTCCAAATCCTAAGGGCAAACACTACAGCACCTGATATGTGCTTAAACACATACCTTTTCATTATCAAAACTGACCCTAAATAACCAAGAAAGAGCCGTTTATTGTTAACATTTGCGTGTTTCTTGAGTTTTTTTTGCTGTCTATGCGGATACGATAAAACACACAAAAAGAAGCCAAATCGACGAAAATCCGAGCCACGAGATTAAGAGAGCTAAAAATTTGGCCGGAAGGTCAAAATTATGCATTTGTGAAGATTTGATCAAAGTTTGAAGAAATGTCAGAAACAGTCCCTGAACTTTCAACAAATGACAAAATAGACCCCTCAAGATTCAAAAGTTGCAAAATTCCACCCTTGGATTATTTAAGAATGTCAAGAATGACCCTTGGAGAAAGATTTCAGATTTACAGATTTGGTCCTTGGATTTTCGTCAATTAACATCTTTGGCCCTTATAAGTTTACATGGATCACATTTCATATCCTTTGGTCCAATACTTTATCCAAGCCCATGTCCAAAATACAAAATTTAATCCAAATCAACTTGCAGTTATCCAAACTCAACCCCATATCCGGATACCCTTATACGTTACCCTTTACCCTGCGGTTTAATTTAACCCATGGTCAACGAGTCAAACCACTTTCGAAATATAATAAACAAATCCACGCATGGCCAAAAAAATGTTTCCCCAAATATACTTAACTAGAACCCTAATTTACCCTCGCTCTCAATTGAACAAATTAAACAAATTAAGGGTAAATCCATAATCGACACATACGACACATAGGGGATGCGGGTCACTAATCCGTGGATACATTTCAATCCACAGCTGCCTCCCTGGTGAAGTTATGTGGCATTTGTAATCCAAGGTTGGAGATCAAGTGGGATATTAGAGGGATGATCTAAGGGCTAAAACTACTCAAAAGAAGCACAAATTGAAAGTTCTAGATCCTTCCTTGGCCTCAAGCTCGCCTATATAAGGCCTTCTTATTTCACTTGTAAAGTATGTAGAATTGGAGTAGTTAATTAGTAGCTTATAATTTGTCTTTCATTTCAGTATATTTTCACATTTCAGATTAAAATTGTAATCTCAAATTTTTATTAATTCAAGTAATTTTAGCTTTTGTTCTCAATCCATTTCAACTATCTTGTTTAATTGATTTCAATAGCTTATTAGTTTTTAATTTACTCAATTTAGCTCATATCAAATCATTTTCAGCTTATTTGCTCTATTAAACAAAAATCACAAAAAAATAAGAAAAATACAAAAAAATAAAAAAATATCTCAAATCTACTCATAAGCTGCAATCAGCTTATGTTTATGTTTTCATAAGCTCTCTTAAGCTCATCTATAGCTTAATAGAGCTAGTTTAAGCTTACTACTCAGTGCACTCTATTCCTCAAAATCAGTCATTAAAATACCTTTGCATTGAATTATGGAAAGCATAGGAAGTGACCGCAAATGGATGGGGTTGGAGGACTATTACTCTAGCTTATTAATAAGCTAGAGATCTTATAGTGACATTTAAATAAGTGATCTCTGTTCAAATGAGATCCGAGTTGAGTTCCTCTTATATTTTTAGCCTAAAAGTTGCATTTTATGTCAAGTAGTGTAGATCTGTGTTAACTTGCTTAATTTTGTTAGTTGTTGCTTATTTAGTCATATCATAGCTTATTAGAGTAGCTTTAGTCATATTATAGCTTGTTGCTTAACTTTTCATTTTAAAATTCATAATCTGCATAATTTTAGTCTTATATTGCATGGAGTTAGATCAAAGTAGTTTTAGGTGTGTTGATTGCTTTATTCAAGTTAGAGATTTTGCATATTGGATCTAGAGTAATCATTGTAGTGGATCAAATCGGTGATTTAGTTTGTGTATCGTCACATGGCATAAATGCTTTATTTGGATCTAGCTATTAATCTGAGTTAGGAGTTTAGGAATTGGTTAAAACCTGTTGCATTAGTCTCTAGTAGGGTAGTTATAGTCATTTTAGTGGTTAAATTGCATACTATTGATCTAAAAGTCAAAATCACCTCAAATCTGTCCTAGATCATATCTCATTAGGATTTGTAGAAATAATAAGCTTCATTTAGGTTGTAAACAGGTTAATCTAGCTATAATTGGTTACAATCCATTATTATTAAGATCTCAGCTTATAATTGAATCAAATCTCACAAAGTCAAAACTCAATTGTGTTCAAAAGTCAAAAAGATCTCGCTTTATAAAACTTTGTGAATTTTCATGGATTCATTGAGTAATATTGATTGAAATTTTGGTATATAAATCTTCAGTTGGTCAAGTTTTGAAAAGTCATTTTTGTGGAATTTTGTGAATTTTCTATAAGTGCTATTAAGCTCACAAGTAGGTTCGATTTGCCCCTGACACACTCATCATACACCGAAGTGTGTGATCGCATCTTTCTAAAATTTCTTTGCACAGGCTTATTCTAGTTAGTTAGAGCTATATTTTGGTCCTATTGTTCTTACTGTACTGAGTTCCACATTTGGTTCACTTTATTTATTAGATAAGCTCGGTGCTTGGCTTAAAGTATAGTCTAAGTAGTCGTTACAGAAGTTGATTAGCTCAAATCATAGGTAGATTGCTCAATATAGATTAGGAGTAGTTGGAATTAGCTAACTTGTTAGTGATTTTAGTACAATTTATTTCAGAAAAGTTTGGTAGCTTATTGCACTTTTAGCTTATTTTAATAGCTTATTTGAATTCGGGCCACACATCACTCTAAATCTTACACGTAGCCATATTTTTATTTTTTTCATAGATTTAGAATAATATTTCAGAATTTTCCTGAATTTTTCATAATTTTCCAATTTGTTTGCATATTTTCTTGATTAAAACTAGTTTTTAATACTTTTAAATAGCATTTAATTAATAATCTCAAAAGTTCCAAAAATAATTTTTTCAATTTTCCTAGATTAAGAAAAAAAATATAAAAATAAAAAATATTTTTCTAGATTTTTCCTAGTTTAATTTGTAATTTTTAGCATTTAAATTAGTTTAAATTAGTTTTAATTAATAAATTCAAGAAAAATCATAAAATTAGTTTTAATTTAGATAATTTTCTAATATCATTTTTAAAGAAAGTAATTTTTAGATTATTTTAGGACTTAGATTAGACGTAGTTGCTTTTATTTACGCTTTTTAATACGTTTTAGTATAATTCGCAGATTTAGGATCGTAAGTGTAATTTCCCTAAATTGTTTTTCCCATTCAGTAGTTTTAATATAATCAAAAATCCAAAACATCGAGCATTTTAATAATCTAACCATAACGACGTTGTCCATTCACATTTCGTTGGAAACGAATTTATTTCCCGATCCAGACACTATCACTCACTCGGGTTTTGATTCATTATCTTTTTCCTAAAGGATTTAAATCATTACTTGTGGTTATTTTTTGATATCGATATTGTGTTTTACCATACACACACACCCCTAAACCTCAACGAATCGCACCTAACTCCGCATCATGGTGTAGTTTTTCTCATTTTAAGTTGCCGGGAGGCATGCTATCACCTTTCCCAAGCAGCATCAAAAACACCTAAGCTTTATAAGCATCGCAAGACACTCACAAAATTTTTGCTCCTTAGTGCAAAGCTAGATGGGCACACTACACAACTTCTCCTTCAGAAGTTGGAATGCTTCTTCTTCCTTTTTTCCTCATTCATACTTAACGTCTTCTCAAGGTTGGCCATCACTTAGCTATTTTGAAGAATCCCTCAATGAACCTCTGTAATAGCCTCGCTAAACCTAGAACCGCGAACCTCGATGGGTTCCTATGGCCCATTCCTTAATGGCCCAATTCACCGTCATCATGAACTCAATATCTATTACGTGACCTAAGAATTGCAAGGTCGAACCAAAATTCATACTTAGAGAATTTGGCATACAACTTCTTTTGCCTCAACAACTCTAAAATGAGCCTCAAATGCTCTTCGTGCTCCTCTCTATTCTTGGAGTATATCAAGATGTCGTCTATGATATATCACAAACTTATCCAGATATGGCTATACACTGTTCATGAGGTCCATGAATAGCCACATGCTGGTCAAACCAAACCATTATTACTTGGAATTATACGTCCATAATCGAGTCTAAATGCTATCTTAGGTATATCCTCCTCTCGAACTCTAATCTGGGATATCCGACCTAAGTCATCTTGGAAAAGACACTATTGGAGTTGGTCAAATAGGTCATCTATTCTAGGTAGTGGATACCGGTTCTTCACCGTCAACTTATTCAATTCCCTATAGTTAATGCACACCAGAACCATCCATCCTTCTTCAAACAACATTGGTGCTCCCTATGGTGATGAACTCGGTCGAATGAATCCCTTTCTCTACAACTCACAACTCAGCTCTCCAATTCTCTTAGAGCAGTCGATAGGGTGCCCGCTACAAAGACTGTGTATCAACTCAATTTGGAATTCCACTTGTCGGATTGTGGAACCCTGCGCATCATCGGAAATACATCCGAACCTGTTTCAACGTACATCCTATTCTTTCTCGCTTCTTCTTTCTCGCTTTTCTTTTCAGAAATTCAAGCCAAGAAAAGACAACCTCCTCTATCGATGTACTTATGGGCCTTAATACAAGAGATGATGCTCAACCGAGGACATCCACATCGCCCATCTCCTTGTATGCTCAAAAATTTTTGCTACACGGTACCACACGATCTTCTACGCAGATGATGCAACCGTTCTTCGACAACCAATCCATTCCGAGATGATGTCAAACTTCCTAAGGTAACTGCAAAAGGTCTATGCTAAGCGGGTGGTCTAGGAAACTTACTGCAACCGACTACGCGGTTCTATCCTTTCCCTATATCCATTAGCTAACTCCACATCATAACTTAACCCTAAAGGTGTTGGGGAAATTCCTAGTAATGGCATAAAGTTGGTGGATACGAAACTCATATCGGCACCAGATATCAAACAAAGATGGAAGATAGCGTTATTGAGAAGGAACGCATCTGTAACTACGTTCGGTCCTCACCGCTTCCTTCCAACATACACTGCTATTCCACGTCTCCATGGATTCCTAGCACCTTTACTCGGTTCCTCTCAACCTCTCGCCACAAGGTTATGGCCATTACTTCACACTGATTAACAAATCCTCCTCCATTATCGGGTTTCTCTCACCCATTGCTTCGGTACTCATTCTTGTAGTGCCCTTTCTTCCACATCCAAAACATGACAGTGACCTTCTAGTCCGCCTCCAAGTAGCTTTGGGCCACATCAGGACGGACCTTCACCCTGGCCATGTGTCCTACCTTAGAGCAATTCCTACACACTATTGAAAGCACGGTCCATGGTGGTGTCGCCGCAACGACTACACAGGGTTTGCTACCTTCATAACCCTTCTTCTCTCCATTACCTATAGCATACATCCCAAGATTCTTGACGCTTGTTGGCATTTCCTTAACAGCCTCATATTCTCTTCCTCTTATCACTCTTACCCTTGGCCTCCTTCTACAAAGAGTCCATTAAACGCCGGCCACTTATAACAGCCTCATAGTTAGCGGCCTAAATGATGACATCATTCCTAATGCTAAAGGCAATCCTCCAAGATACCTCTCAATCTTAGGGCTTCAGGCGAACCATTTCTGGGAAAGGGCACGACAACTCTGTAAAACGACGGATGTAAGATGTCATGTTGTTACCCTTAACCTTATGGTTCCAACTCACCACTAATCTTAACTTCATTCCTGACGTTAGTCTTGATCGAAGAGCCTTAACTGGGTCCAAGTCATGCTATATGCTATCTCAATTTCCTAATCGATTGTGATAGTTGTTCCACCAAGTCAACGCCATTCTTCAAGGTGAACGTTGCATACTTAGCCTTAGAATCCTCATCACAGTTACTAATGGTAAACACAGACCAGCTTTTCCATCCACCTTGTTAGTAAACCACTCCTGTTCCTCCTCAACTCGATGGGACCACAAAATTGAACTCTTGTAGGTACAACTCAGCTTGATTAAGCGGGGTTCCACCAGAGGTGTTAGAGTGATTAGACTCAGCTTGAAGCTCACATCGCTGTGTCAATGGAAGCTGGTCGATGTGGGATTTGTTAATACAAATAAACCGTAAAAACGTTTATTTATATTTTACGATCTTCTAATGTTTTGTCGATAACAAACGTAAAATCATATTAACGAAACAAATAAAATACGTAAATGGTTTGAACTAATAGTTTCTAACATATTCACAACACTAAAAAAAGTATAAGTGTTTTTATGATTTAGATACATATGTACAACAACTAGTGTTTACATATTGGGTTAACATATACTTAAACTAAGTATACTAAAATGGGTAAAAACATGTATATACTAAATAAGTAAAAACTAGCTAATGGTTTTAACCCATAACCCATGGTTTTTTATATACCACTTAACCAAGTTCATTGTATCCTTAAGATACATTGTATCTAGAAAGAAAACCATGGATCAACCCATAACCCATAACCAAAAATACCCATGGGCAAAGAGGAGCGAACCACGGATCCCTAGCTTTGTGCTAGCCGATCCCCTTGTGGTAGGGATCCGGGATCCGGGGAAAGTAGAGGTTTTTCCTCTATAAATAGTGAGCCATTTATCATTATTTCTAACCCTTTCAATATACTCTTTCCCCCGAAGTTAAACTCACTAACCTCAAATCCAAGAGATCTATGTTTGTAGTTTTGTTTTTGTGTGATCTTTTAGGTTCCTCTTAAAGGCAAGATCACCTTCTTTGAAGTCGAGCAAGCTCAAGTCCATGAGTTGCCATGCTTCCTCATCATCAAGGCCATTGAAGTCTTCTTGTTGATGATTCCTTTCTTTCTTCAAAGAAGTGTAGTGTTGAAGACATTAGTGAAAGATGTCTTAAGAGTCAAGACGAAGATATTAGTGAAGGTATCTATCGTCTATAGGATAAAGAACTTGTGGTAGGTGCTTGGAAGTCAAGACTAAGAAGCATTAGTGAAAGGTGCTTAGAAGTCAAGACAAAGAAGCATTAGTGAAAGGTGCTTAGAAGTGAAGACACAAGACATTAGTGAAAGGTGTCTTGTAGATCTAGTCAAAGGCATTAGTGAAAGGTGCCTTAAATGTACATTCGATATGGTGTGTTTCGATGTACAAGATAGACTAGTATTAGATCCGAGGATATTGATATCCTTGATGATGTTGTAAAGGAGTAGATCTCCGGGATTAATGGTGTAGTATGGTACTAGTTCCTCCATTGCAATGGAACTAGGTGCTTAGCCTAGTACCTAATAAAGGGTAGGCGACGTTGTGAAGGTGTAGTTCACCTAAGGTGTGAAAGAACTAGGTACTTAGCCTAGTACCTTATAAAGGGTATGCGACGTTATGTAGGTGTGGTTCACCTTGGAGTGAAAGAACCCGGTGGTTAGCCTAGTACCGGAAAAAGAGTAGGCGACGTTGTGAAGGCTCCTCCGCCATAAGGAGATTGGTGTAGTGATTACTTAACTCTCTCGGTAGGTGACTCGGGAGTGGAGTAGGGCAAGGAAGGTGTCCTTCTAGCCGAACCACTATAAATACTGCTGTGGTTTTGTGCTTTTACTTATCTTTTCATTACTTACTTTACATGCTTGTTTATCAACATCCAACACACACATCCAAATAGATTGACATAAGTCGATCTAAATAGATCAAAAGGAAGTTTTAATTGGTAAAACTATTCAACCTCATTCTAGTTTTTCCACATTGGTATCGATTGCTACCAAGTTTCTTGAAGTATATTGTACTTAAAAACTTGATACGATCCATGGTTAATTGAAAACTACAAAGAAGGTTTTTCATAAAAAGCAAACACCATGTCTTTCAAAACTATATGATTGGATGTTGATAACAACATTTTTTTTACCTTTTCATTTAATTGCACTAATCTTCTTTGTCATGTTGATTAGTCAAAGCTCATACCCACCAAGCTTTAGGAGTCGCTGGTAACAAGAATACCTTCCTTAAGAAGGTATCTTAAACGCAAAGGAGCGGGAATCATCTAAGTGACATTTGTCTGGTCATTTGTTAAACATTCTAAGCTGCCAGGTATGATTTTCTTTTTTATTTTGCTTGATAATTAAGTATACCTATTTAGGTATTTATATGATTATCTTTTGTGCTTATTACACGTTTTACATGAAGCTTCATTAGGAAGCCTTTTCACATAATTGTTATATTTCTCGTCTATATTCGTAGTATATAAAACTTATGTTTTATTTCTTTTAATACTACAATAAAACAAAACACGAATTTCAAAAATTCCTCCTTCCTATAAAAGAATCCCACCGCTGCCACTCTACCAAACCCTCACTTTTTCAAATCTTTCAATTTCAAAAATTTCCTCTCATTCAAAAATTCATCTTTCTCCTCATTCCACCTCAACCGAAACCAAGAAGATCCACATCAACATGGTTTATATCACACGTGCTCATCGCCCTAACACTCATCGCACTTGTGTTCCCTATGATGAAGTTCACATACTGAGACATTTACTTTGTGTTGTTAATCTATATTGGGGTCATATACCCAAACCTTTGTATCATCCTTAGCATTGAAATGCAATATTATTAATGATCTAGATTATCTAGGTTGCTTTTGTTATAGTGTGTTTATTATTTTTTGATTTATATGTTTCATTCGTGATACATTAGAAGTCATGTATGCATGCTAAAGGAAAATGTAGGATAAAACATATTTTCGTGGTATAAAACTGTAAAATCTATGTTTTTATAAAATCGCTTTCATACTACTGATCCATGGATCCCGGAATTATACTCGCCGGATCCCTTTTGAAAAGGAACCGATCCGCCCTATCGAAAACATATTTTCATGCAAATCAAAAACCTCTTTTCTTCTAAGAGTAATACTCTACATGTATGTCAAAACAATAAGTAAGTTAAGTGTATTTCTTGTTAGAAACCATTGTTAATAAAAATCTAGTAAAAACATTAGATTATCATAAGTTGACCACAAACACCTCCTTTTATTAACTTGTCATTTCTATAGGTTCAACTATGACGCATGAATATGAGTTTGATTTTTCACTACTAGCGCCTACACTCGAACATCTCTCAACCCAACACGCTGGCAATCATGTTCGTGGGTTCAATAATCTCAAAACCGTCACTTCCATGAAGGACGATTGTAGACACCTCTCTACAATTCAAGAAGGTATCAATAACTCCTTCCGAGCCATAGGACTAGAATGCCTTCTTGAAATCAACGAGAAGATATGTCCAAGGTTCATAATGGAATTCTTCCGTCAAGTCGAACTCGTTCGTAACGAGGATCGCTTTCTATCTCTTTGGTTTTATATCAAAAACCAAAAGTTCACTCTAACCCTTGGGCACTTTGCTCACATCCTCCGGATTCCAAATCATGGACAATGTGCCTTCACCGAAGATTGGTCTCTTGATCCTCTCTTCAACTTTCGTGAAGAAAATAGTCCATATTGTTCACACATACCACTCCGAAGATTTAAATCACATCATATGCAAACCTCGACCATATTACTCCGATCCAAACATTATCTTTACAAGGGATATCCGAGAAGAGTACAAGCCTCTTGCACTCATCCTACGTGAAAATGTTTGGAGTCTTAGGGAAATCGAGAAATCCTTCCCGCTTGTTGTGCTCACATGTTGTATTGTTTGCTAACACAACAACCATACAATCTCGCCTACTTCTTCAAGGCGTGCAAAATCTTCAAGGCTCCAAGAATAAACTCATCCCTTATGGAATGTTCTTGACATACCTCTATCATAATGTTATGCACTTCCATCCTCAATTTCAAAGTCCTGTAATGCATTTGTGAACAAGATGATGAAACCACTAAACATATCTCTCATGAAGACTTTCTTCATTCTTGACTCCACCAACACTCATCAATCACTTAATGATCCTCCTAGCAAGAACACTCAAGGAAACTAATAGTATTTCAAAATAGGATCAAATCTCTTTTACTCATGCTTTATCAATGTAATCCAATTTCCTTCATGAAATAAAACATTTGATACCTTAGTATTTAGAACTCTCTTTAAACTATCCTTGAGATATAATGCATTGTCAAGATCATGCATATACCTTAGTAAAGGTCCTCACTGAGCAGATGGGCGGATCCCAAAAGTTACACTAGACGGATCCCTACTCTTAAGGAACCGTGGGATCCGTCGAACAGAAAATGCAATTACAAGCATTGTATTTCAAAACATTCTTAGAACACCTCACACTAAGCTAAACATAGTGTCTTAAGGCAAATTAAGTCCTTATCAAGATAGGTTAATCTTTCCAATTCATACATAACTCACCGAGGTTACACTCTAAAAACGCTTGTAGATCTACCGTTTCGTTTTAATCCATTACTCCTCCGCTCTTAAACTCACACCTCATTTTCTACTTGATCCCTCACATCTAGTCTTAGAAATCTTTCAATTATGGCAAAATTGATCATAAATCATCCTCACCTCCAAATTGATCAAATTTGATCAAAATCTAGTCATCTAAAAGCTTCTAGGATATTTTCCAAAACACTATCCTAAGACACAACCTGATCTCTAGGATCATCTAGCTTTAATTGACATTCTAAATCTTTAGTGTCATCCTTGTTCATCCATTGGTACTCTTGAAAGTTCCAAATCCTTCCACAAAGGACAATCATTAGCTACATCATTCATTACCTTCAAGTACTCAAGCATCCCTTCATTTAAAACACTTAGGAGGACTGAAACACTCAAGATGATATAGGTCTTAGATCTTAGAAACATCATTTCCAATCTTTCATAGTTGCTGAGAGACGGATCCCTAGGATTAGCCTAGACGGATCCCTCTGAGGAGGGAACCGTGGGATCCGTATGACAATATAGGTCAAATCTTGCTAAAGCAATCATTTCAACTCATCTTCCTAACTCAAACACTCCATCTCATCTTAAATGAGTTCCTAGATCAAGCATAACCTCTGGTGACTCTCTGTGCATGTCAATCATTACATTCCAATGAATCCTAGTGGCTTGAAGCTTAAATGCACTTGCCAAATCTCTTAGTTTATAAACCACCTTGTTAGGACCTCCATAGTCATCACTCTCATCCTAACTTTCAGCTCTAGTAAACTCTTGAAATCATCCCATCATGAGGAAAACCCCAAGTAGTAACTTATCCACCAAAGAACCACCCATGAAAAGAGCTCGTGTTATACACGAAATTTCTCAACCGAATCATCATCTCCGTCAAGCCAACAAATGATAGAATCCTTCATCATCCAATCAAACCAACTTCTAAAAGGTTAGTACCCACAAAACTACCTTTGCCAAACACCACCATACCTCCTAGGCCAAACAATATCATCTCCACCAAACCATCACCATCCTAGAGCTATTTCATTTACGTCCCCACTATCATCACCACACCTCTACAATCTAGAGGACTTGCCTCCTAGGACGTCTCATCCGCTTCCACCGACAACATTCTCCTCATTAGGAGGAATAATTGTTCAAAATCAAGGTGTTGAGTCACTTGCTTCTTCCTTCGGCGTTTTCATCATATAATCCCATTGGATTATGACAAATCATCAAAGTCAACCAACCGACCATATGGAAGTTGACACTTCTCTACCACCACCATCATTCTTGGTTGAGTCATTCTTAAATGCACCTCCACCAATCCCTCCATCGCTTGAAGCTCCACAAGCCGCTTCTCTTGATCCTTCCAATCAAGCCATTTCATTTCATCCACCATCACTACCTAGCCATGACAAAGATTGCTATCATTGTCAACATGTTGAAAGTTTGATACATGAAGTACGAGAAGACCAACGTTTCATGTTCTATCATCTCCTCGAACGCTTTGACGAGATTAAACCTAAACAAAACTTGAGCTAGAAGATTATAGTGGTGTCTTAGCTTCAAGCGCTAGTGATCTAGAAATTCTCTAGTCATGTATTGTCTATTCTTGTTTCGAGTCATGTATATCATAACTCTAGTTTATCAAATGGAATTACATGCTACTTGCTATATTTCTGAGTATATGAGTATACTATATAATCCATATCGCTTCATTAACATTTCTTGTTATACCAATCTTTGCGATTTTATTCATTAGCCGACGGATCCTCGATTTGCCTGGACGGATCCCTACTAGAGGGAACCGTGGGATCCGTGAGATAGTAATATTTCGTTTCTACTAACTTGAATCACATTTGCAAGAAATTGTGAATTATACTTGATTTCTAACCTTTTTTTTGTAGTTATTCAATTTACTTTGACATCCTAAAGCTAGGGGGAGCTTTATGTCAAAGCAATACATTGCAAATTACTTGCAATACTAGGTTTACATTTTGTGACATCCCTTTGCAAAAATTGCAATCATCAAGAGGGAGCACATTCATCTCAGAGACTATATCTTTTGCAAACTTATTTGCAAACAAACTAGATTAGTATTACTTTCTTGACGCCTTACTAAGGGATGGACTCGTCAAAGGGGAGTAAAGACGAGATCCTTTCCCGTTACTTGCTCTCTATCTCTTTTACTTCTTTCTTTCACATTTTTTCTTAAAAAACATGTGTTACCTTTCTTCAAACACTTTTTGTTTCGACAAAAGGGGGAGAAGAAAGTAAAACTACAAATTCAAACTTTTACGAATTTTAGCTTTTCCTTAATATAATTTTATGTTTTGTCATCAACAAAAAGGGGGAGATTGTTAATACAAATAAGCCAAAAGCATTATTTATATTTTACGATCTTCTAATGTTTTGTCGATAACAACGTAAAATCATATTAACGAAACAAATAAAATAAATGGTTTGAACTAATAGTTTCTAACATATTCACATTTTCACATAAAACACTAAAACAAGTATAAGTGATTTTATGATTTAGATACATATGTACACCAACTAGTGTTTACATATTGGGTTAACATATACTTAAACTAAGTATACTAAAATGGGTAAAAACATGTATACTAAATAAGTAAAACTAGCTAATGGATTTAACCCATAACCCATGGTTTTATATACTAACTTAACCAAGTTCATAGTACCCTTAAGATACATTGTATCTAGAAAGAAAACCATGGATCAACCCATAACCCATGACCCATGACCCATAACCAAAAATACCCATGGGCAAGCAAGCGGACCACGGATCCCTAGCTTTTGTGCTAGCGGATCCCTTGTGGTAGGGATCCGTGGATCCCGGGAACAGTAGGATTTTTCCTCTATAAATAGTGAGCCATTTCTTCATTGTTTCTAACCCCTTTCAATATACTTTCTCCCCTGAGTTAAATCTCACTAACCTTAGATCCAAGAGATCTATGTTTGTAGTTTTGTTTTGTGTGATCTTTAGGTTCCTCTTAAAGGCAAGATCACCACCTTTGAAGTCGAGCAAGCTCAAGTCCATGAGTTGCCATGCTTCCATCATCAAGGCCATTGAAGTCTTCTTGTTGATGATTCCTTTCTTTCTTCAAAGAAGTGTAGTGTTGAAGACATTAGTGAAAGATGTCTTAAGAGTCAAGACAAGATATTAGTGAGGGGTATCTATCGTCTATAGGATAAAGCACTTGTGGTAGGTGCTTGGAAGTCAAGACTAAGAAGCATTAGTGAAAGGTGCTTAGAAGTCAAGAAAAAGAAGCATTAGTGAAAGGTGCTTAGAAGTGAAGACACAAGACATTAGTGAAAGGTGTCTTGTAGATCTTGTCAAAGGCATTAGTGAAAGGTGCCTTAAATGTACATTCGATATGGTGTGTTTCGATGTACAAGATAGACTAGTATTAGATCCGAGGATATTGATATCCTTGATGATGTTGTAAAGGAGTAGATCTCCTTTGGGATTAGTCGTTGGTGTAGTATGGTAGTAGTTCCTCCATTGCAATGGAACTAGGTGCTTAGCCTAGTACCTAATAAAGGGTAGGCGACGTTGTGAAGGTGTAGTTCACCTAAGGTGTGAAAGAACTAGGTACTTAGCCTAGTAACTTATAAAGGGTACGCGACGTTGTGTAGGTGTGGTTCACCTTGGAGTGAAAGAACTTGGTGGTTAGCCTAGTACCGGAAAAAGAGTAGGCGACGTTGTGAAGGCTTCTCGGCCATAAGGAGATTGGTGTAGTGATTACAACCTCTCGAGTAGGTGACTCGGGGAGTGGAGTAGGGCAAGGAAGGTGACCTTGTAGCCGAACCACTATAAATACTTATGTTGTGGTTTTGTGCTTCTTACTCTTATCTTTTCATTACTTGCCTCTACATGCTTGTTTATCAACATCCAACACACACATCCAAATAGATTGACATAAGTCGATCTAAATAGATCAAAAGGAAGTTTTAATTGGTAAAACTATTCAACCCTCCTTCTAGTTTTCCACAATTGGCATCGCTTCGTTACAAGTTTCTTGAAGTATATTGTACTTTTAAAACTTGATACGATCCATGGTTAATTGAAAACTACAAAGAAGGTTTCATAAAAGCAACCACCATGTCTTTCAAAACTATATGATTGGATGTTGATAACAACATTTTTTTTACCTTTTCATTTAATTGCACTAATCTTCTTTGTCATGTTGATTAGTCAAAGCTCATACCCACCAAGCTTTAGGAGTCGTTGGTAACAAGAATACCTTCCTTAAGAAGGTATCTTAAACGCAGAGATGGAATCATCTAAGTGACATTTGCTGTCATTTGTAAAAACATTTCTAAGGCCAGGTATGATTTTCCTTTTTACTTTGCTTGATAATTAAATATACCTATTTAGGTATTTATATGATTATCTTCAGGTTTTTACGCTTACATGAAGCTTCATTAGAAGCCTTTTTTCTCACATAATGTGTTTTATTTCTCGTCTATATTCGTAGTATATAAAACTTATGTTTTATTTCTTTTAATACTACAATAAACTAAACACTAATTTCAAAAATTCTCCTTCCTATAAATAATCCCACCACGGCCACTCTACCACACCTTCACTTTTTCAAATCTTCCAATTTAAAAAATTTCCTCTCATTCAAAAACTTCATCTTCCTCCTCATTCCACCTCAACCAAAACCAAGAAGATCCACATCAACATGGTTTATATCGCACTCTGCTCATCGCCCTAACACTCTTGTGTTCCCTATGATGAAGTTCACATACGGAGACATTTACTTTGTGTTGTTAATCTATATTGGGGTCATATACCCAATCCTTTGTATCATCCTTAGCATTGAAATGCAATATTATTAATGATCTAGATTATCTAGGTTGCTTTTAATAGTGTTTATCATTTCTTTTGATTTATATGTTTTATTTCTTTTTCGATACATTAGAAGTCATGTATGCTAAAGAAAAAGTAGATAAAACATATTTTCGTGGTATAAAAACTATAAAATCTATGTTTTATAAAACTGTTGGCTACAGATCCACGGATCCCGGAATTATATCACGGATCCCTTGAAAAGGAACCGGGATCCGTCCCACTGAAAAACAACTTTCATGCAAATCAAAAACTTCTTTTCTTCTAAGAGTAATACTCTACATGTATGTCAAAACCATAAGTAAGTTAAGTGTATTTATTGTTAGAAACCATTGTTAATAAAAATCTAGTAAAAACATTAGATTATCATAAGTTGACCACAAACACCTCCTTTTATTAACTTGTCATTTCTATAGGTTCAACTATGACGCATGAATATGAGTTTGATTTTTCACTCACTAGCGCCTACACTCCAACATCTCTCTCGAACCCAACAGCCTCGCAATCATGTCCGTGGGTTCAATAATATCGAAAACCGCACTTCCATGAAGGACGATTGTAGACACCTCTACAAGAAGGTATCAATACCTCTTTCCGAGCCATAGGACTAGAATTCCTTCTTGAAATCAACGAGAAGATATGTCCAAGGTTCATAATGAAATTCTTCCGTCAAGTCACTTCTTGTTGTAACGAGGATCGCTTCTATCTCTTTGGTTTTATATCAAAACCAAAAGTTCACTTAACCCTTGGGCACTTTGCTCATCCTCCTGATTCCAAATCATGGACAATGCTTCACCAAGATTGGTCTCTTGATACTCTCTTCAACGTTCGTGAAGAAAATAGTCCATATTGTTCACACATACCCTCCTCAGAAGATTTAAATCGCATAATATGCAAACCCCACCATATTACTCCGATCCAAACATTATCTTTACAAGGGATATCCGAGAAGAGTACAAGGCTCTTGCACTCATCCTACGTGAAAATGTTTGGAGTCTTAGGGAAATTGAGAAATCCTTCCGCTTGTTGTGCTCACATGTTGTATCTTGGTAACACAACAACCATACAATCTCGCCACTTCTTCGCACTAATTGCAAATCTTCATGGCTCCAAGAATAAACTCATCCCTTATGGAATGTTCTTGACACGCCTCTATCATAATGTTATGCACTTCCATCCTCAATTTCAAAGTCCGTTGTACGTATTTGTGAACAAGATGATGGAACCACTAAACATATCCCTCATGAAGACTTTCTTCATTCTTGACTCCACCAACACTCATCAATCACTTAATGATCCTCCTAGAGAAAACATTCAAGGAAACTAATAGTATTTCAAAATAGGATCAAATCTCTTGTACTCGTGCGTTATCAATGTAATCCAACTTCCTTCATGAAATAAAACATTTGATATCTTAGTATTTAGAACTCTCTTTAAACTATCCTTGAGATATAATGCATTGTCAAGATCATTGCATACCTTTAGTAAAGGTCCTAATTGAGCGTGATGGGCGATCCCAAAGTTACACTAGACGGATCCCTACTCTGGGTGTGGGATCCGGCTCAACGTAAAATGCAATTACAAGCATTGTATTTCAAACACATTCTTAGAACACTTCACACTAAGCTAAACATAGTGTCTTAAGGCAAATTAAGTCCTTATCAAGATAGGTTAATCTTTCCCATTCATACATAACTCACCGAGGTTACACTCTAAAACGCCAGATCTACTGCTTTTAATCCATTACTCTTCCGCTCTTAAACTCACACCTTATTTTCTACTTGATCCTTCACATCTAGTCTTAGAAATCTTTCAATTATGGAAAAATTGATCATAAATCATCTCAACTCCAAATTGATCAAATTTGATCAAAATCTAGTTTTCATCTCAAAGCTTCTGATATTTTCCAAACACTATCCTTAGACACAACCTGATCTCTAGGATCATCTAGCTTCAATTGACATTCTAAATCTTTAGTGTCATCCTTGTTCATCCTTTGGTACTCTTGAAAGTTCCAAATCCTTCCACAAAAGACAATCATTAGCTACATCATTCATTACCTTCAAGTACTCAAGCATCCTTCATTTAAAACACTTAGGAGGACTGAAACACTCAAGATGATATAGGTCTTAGATCTTAGAAACATCATTTCCAATCTTTCATAGTTGCTGAGAGACGGATCCCTAGGATTAGCCTAGACGGATCCCTCTGAGGAGGGAACCGTGGGATCCATGACAAGATAGGTCAAATCTTGTTAAAGCAATCATTTCAACTCATCTTCCTAACTCAAACACTCCATCTCATCTTAAATGAGTTCCTAGATCAGTACAACCTCTGAGTTGACTCTTGTGCATGTCAATCATCACATTCCAATGAATCCTAGTGGCTTGAAGCTTAAATGCACTTGCCAAATTTCTTAGTTTATAAACCACCTTGTTAGGACCTCCATAGTCATCACTCATCCTAACTTTTAGCTCTTGCAACCTCTTGAAATCATCCCATCATGAGGAAAAACCCAAGTAGTAACTTATCCACCAAAGAACCACCCATGAAAAGAGCTCGTATATACACAAAATTTCAACCGAATCATTCTATTGGCCGACAAATGATAGAATCCTTCATCATCCAATCAAACCAATTTCTAAAAGGTTAGTACCCATAAAACTACCTTTTCCAAACACCACCATACTTCCTAGGCCAAACAATATCATCTCCACCAAACCATCACCATTGGTTCCTAGAGCTATTTCATTACTCCCCACTATCATCACCACACTCTACCTAGAGGACTTGCCTCCTAGGACGTCTCATCCGCTTCCACCGACAATATTCTCCTCATTAGGAGGAATAATTGTTCAAAATCAAGGTGTTGAGTCAACACTTGCTCCTTCCTTTCTCGGCGTTTCATCATATAATCCCATTTGGATTATGACAAATCATCAAAGTCAACCACCACCATGCATGGAAGTTGACACATCTACCACCACCATCATTCTTGGTTGAGTCATTCTAAATGCACCTCCACCAATCCTCCATCGCTTGAAGCTCCACAAGCCGCTTCTTGATCCTTCAATCAAGCCATTTATTTCATCCATCACTACCTAGCCAAGACAAAGATTGCTATCATTGTCAACATGTTGAAAGTTTGATACATGAAGTATGAGAAGACAAACGTTTCATGTTCTATCATCTCCTCTAACGTTTTCGACAGATTAAACCTAAACAAAACTTGAGCTAGAAGATTATAGTGGTGTCTTAGCTTCAAGCGCTAGGTGATCTAGAAATTCCTAGTCATGTATTGTCTATTTTCTTGTTCTTCGAGTCATGTATATCATAACTCTTGTTTATTAAATGGAATTACATGCTACTTGCTATATTTCGAAAGTATGAGTATACTATATAATCCATATCTATTTTTGGTATTAACATTTCTTGTTATACCAATTCAATATTTTATTCATCACCCGACGGATCCCTAAAATTTGCCTGGACGGATCCCTACTAGAGGGAACCGGGACCGTGAGACAGTAATATTTCGTTCTACTAACCTGAATCACATTTGCAGGAAATTATGAATTATACTTGATTTCTAACATTTGTTTTGTAGTTATTCAATTTACTTTGACATCCTAAAGTGTTAGGAATTAGAAAATTCCATAGTAAAGAGTCGGTCACCCCAATTATTATCTAGCTTAAGTTAGCTCGTAGACATATCGTTAGTTACGTTATTTACTATTTTATTAGTTAGTTATTAGTCTAGTTTAGCGTAGTGTAACACCGAGTAGAGGAATTTGCTTTTACTCAATGTATACCTGATCCGTGCCGATAGAGGTCGTTGTGTTCATAGAAATACCCCTTCCATCTATGGAAGGTGGTGCTTTAAATCCACATTCCATACCGTTGTATACCAAGTTCTAGCAAGAAAACACCCAACTCTCTACTTCTCTCTCTAATGGCAAACATGTATTTTGATCATCCAAGACCACCCGAATCATCAAACACAATAAATATTATCGATCCTACAATTGGTATCGTTGTGTTATTGTGTTATCTTTGATTTGTGTGGTTTCGTACCGTGGTTGTTTGTGTTTAGTGATGTTTTGTGGTTCGTATCTAATGTTTAAGCTGTTTTCACTACTATTGATTGGTTCAATAAAGCTTTGCTGCCTTTTATGATAATAACAGCTTTACATTTTCTGTGCATCTTTGATTTGGTCAAATGTTACATATGTTTTTGTGTCTAAAGTCTATTAAGCTGCTATTGTCAAAACAGTAACTACTATTTTTGTGGCTTCTCTTTATTGAGGTCAAAATGGGTCAAATTATCTGTTGTATACTTTTGAGTCATATCTGTGATATCTTTGTAGTCAAATGGTCACTTTTCTTGGTCAAAACTGGGTCAAAACTATTTTTCTGGGTAAACTTGAATATGGCCAGAAAACTCATCGGAATCAAGTCATGCTTTCTAGCGACTTGTCAAATTCGTTCAGATTCTGTGTACCTATTTCCTTAGCTTATCAAGATTTAAAACGGTTGACCTAGTCAATGGCGAAGAAATTTCCAACAAAGTAGCGACTTGTGTTAAACATATTTAACTTGCTTTGAGCATATCGATTTAAAAATGACCTTTTTGACTAGCTACTTATAATGATAAGTTAGCGATTTGAAAGATAATATAAGATAGTTTAATTTGACTAATCCGCTTTTGACTATTGTGTCTAGCGATTTGTGTTGAAAGAAATCAGAGTTTACTTGGGTTTTTAATCGTAGCGACTTGACTCAAAGACTTTGGCTAGCGACTTGGTACATAAAGGATGAAGAAGAGTTAACTTTTAAGACCATGACCACAATACCGAATACCAAAACGTCAACTCGACCTCAGGTTATAACCATCATTGGTCCATGTTAAAACTAAAGCCAACTTATCAATAAAGAATTTTCAAATGCATCCATGACACATAAAACCTTCAATCCTCTTAATCTAATCTAGACTCACTTCAAGACCTCTCTCTATCACTTTCAACTCGATTCAAACACGAATCAAAACGAAAATAAATTAATAGATCTCGAATCACGTGATAATTCAAAGGGTTCATCTTGACCAAGGTCAATATATCATGAAACTATCATCCGATCTAACCACACTTGTTGTTTATATTCAAAATTCAAAAGATTGACAAACAAAGCTGTTTAGTCCTTCTTTTCTTTCGTCATTAAACAAAACCCAAGAAAGAACCACCGGAATGCATCGAAGATCTTAAAGTCTACTTAACCTCAAACCATCTCTCTGGTCGTTATTAAACCTCGTGCCATCCCGGGCAAGGCTTATATGAGTAGCAAAGGATTAATTGGGTAGAAGAGATTATTGTATTTGTGGTGCGCTTGTTGTTAAGAGTTTGATGGGGAAAAGCTTTGTTTGGATGTGCTCTATTGTGATTTTGATTTGAGTAAGATGGGGAGAGGATATCTGCTGTTAAACAAAAAGATGGGGGCGGATTTGTTTGAGATTAGGGTTGAAATGGAGAGATTTTAGGGTAAGTGTAAAGTGAGTAATGAGTGTGTGAGGCTTTTAATACATCCCAATATTGTAGGCATTCTTCTTGATTTCGTGATGTGATAGGGCCTCGTGACTTAAGTTGGATGGGCCATGTATGATGCTATTTATTCATGTGCATCAATGCTTAGACATTAAATATGTTTAATTCACGAAAGTATGGTCGTGTGTCATCGCTCACGCGGATACGCCTTTGTTAATTCATGAAAGTATGGTCATGTTAGACATATTCTGTTTTGCACATGTCACGCCTTTGTTAATGATTCATCACATCCTCCTGAACATATCACGGAAAGTGTTTGATAAGTTTCAGTTTGGAATGGAATTTGGTAATACGACATTGAATAATTTTGTGATGCGGACAATATTGTTTCATTGTTTAGCGATCGGTATCTAAGTTGATTGCAATAATAATTGTTAACCTTTAATCATGAGCTCCGGGTATCTGCATGAAGTTATATTGTCATGAGCATAAAATTGTTATATCGCTATGAACCGTATATGACATTTCGTTACATGAGCCTCGCCATACTTCATTTCGAGACGGTCTTATATTATCAGGTTCTTACTGGACTTTGAGTCTTTACTTGAACGGACAAAGCTTTGAGAGGAACAGGACTATACCAACATTGTTATCCTAAATGTGTTCTTGCTACAAACATTGGTTACAATTTTGGTACATTTTAATAAAACATATTGTTGGTATGATATTTTGGATCGGCTTGGAATTTATTGTGGATGCTTGTCTTGAAACTATCATGGGCTTCCTTATGCATTTTGGTGATAATATGAGGATTTATGTGATCTGAATTGGCGAGAATTGTGATGATGAGATTTGGTGTGATGATGAGATTCATTGAGTTATGAGGGTTGATACTTTAGTATATACATTTTCACTATGAATATTGTGTCACGGCTTTAATTGTTTTTGGAACTTGGTTGACTACGGGGTTGTTTGGATGGTATTTTATTGGATTTTGAGGTTTTCCGCTACTTTATTTTCGGGTTTCTTTCTTTCTCTCGCCTCTTCGCAAGATGACTTGTTTGGCATTTATAGAGGGTGATAAAGACTTGGCTATTTAGTTACGTGTGATCTTTTTCGCTTAACTCACAACGTAACTATCACTTCGGTATCTCACTCAGTTGAGAATGTCAAGAGGTTTTGTACATTGGGTACACCGTTTCTTTTTCACGAGGATTAGTACAAGTTTAAGTAGCAAATCTGGGGAATTTTACTTCATGATCAAGTTTGGCATATCGGGTTTACTTCTCCATGTTGTCACTGCAATTGCCGAATGTAATGTGAATGATGTGTTTACCAAAGTGTTATCTGGATGGTTGTTGATGGTGTTGATGTTGGTAAATGAATCGTTGATGAACCGCTGCATATTCCCCTAAAACAGATATTCACCGAAACCAAAATTGTCATACATTCGCTCGACGTTGTTTACGGTTTGTCTTGATTTTGTAAAACCCAAAAGAACTATTTCTGTTTAAATCATAGACTTGCAAAATCCGTAACAATGGAAACATCCCGTAAAAGTAAAGTGCATTTCGATCTATCTTACGGTTTATTCTTGGTTTTGTAAAATCCTCGAAAGAACCTATTTCTCGTTTAAACCATAGAATTGTAAACTCCGATGATGGAACCATCTGGAGAAAGGAAAGTGTATTTCGATCTTATTTGATGCTGGTGCTACGCTTGCTTTCAAGAAGGATAAAGGGTGTACTTAATGAATTGGATGTGGTTTGGATATTTGTCATGGCGCTTTGTTATTACATGTTTTACGGGTTATGTGCTTCTAACCATGGTCGAGATGAAACCATTATCAAAGTTCTTTTATGTCAAAGAAGGCTAGATTTGAGCAGCTTAACCGTAAGATGTGACAACGGCAGTTAATTCACTATTATTTATTTGAGGTTGAAGTGAAATATCACAAGTGTACTTAGTATCCAAGGTATCGGGATGGTTGGATGAAGATTCTTCAAGATCATTGTTCAAGCTTATTATAAAAAACGAAGACTTGGAAATCTAGTTATTATTGGGTGACTTTTACCTTTTCTTTTACCACTTGGGGGAATTGGGCTCTTATCACCCCAAAATAACTATCACTTTAAGGAGTTACGTTGTAGTGCTCAGTGTCACATTCAATTGTGGATTTTCAAGAGGTTATGTACATCTTATACTTGATGGTTGGTTGGTTGAAGAGTATAGAGTACATAGAGAGTACTTAGAGATGCTAATGGAAATCGCACCCTTTGTTACATATGTGCAAGTATAAGTCACGAGTTCGTTAGTTTACTGTGGTCAAATTCATCATATTGGTTATCTCCATCACTGTCACTACAGAGCCATCGTGATGATAATGGTTGATTACTTGGTTTGCCAAGAGAGTCAAAGAGAGAGATTATGACATTTGAACACACGTTCAAGCCTCGACTCTAAAGAAAAGAAAAGTATTTTCTGCTGCACTTTATCTTGGAAAGAAGAGAAATCTTCTTATGACGTATGAACACAACAGCCATGCCTCGTATCTAAAGAAAAGAAATGTATGCCAGCAGTTTTATCTTCGAAGAAGAGAAATCTTCTTATTTATGACCATTCTCATCAACATGCTTCATACTTTTCCATGCCTACCATCAAGTGAACCGGCTACCATGATTTTTTTCTCATTCCACTTGCTCGATATAATGAAGATGGTTACATCATGTGCTGAATTTCGGGAGAGAAGTGTGAATAGAACATTCTGATGATTTCACTTATTAATCAAGAATGGCATCTCCGATGCAATTTGAGGGGGAGAAGAAGTGTGAATTTTTTGCATTGTTGATTGATATTTGAGAATATAAATGGTCATATCGCTCTAAACTCATGTAAGAACCAGCTTCTTATCGGGTCATCTTCACATGGAGTCTTCTAAGAGCGTTGGTTGACATCTTCACTCGGATTGATGAGTTTATCGACAAAGTGCTTCCGTTAATGCTTCACGATACATCAACATGATGATTCCGAACAATCTCTCTCTGTCTTGTTTGATGTGATTGGTAGTTTGTGTTACCATCTTGTGTGTTCGTTCGCCTGATTGCTGATTTCCTTGATGGACATCTTTCTGTTCTTGTTTGATTGGGAGGATTTTAGTTAAGGGGATTTGCAAGATGTAAAGTTAATTGGGATGCTTTTTGGTGTGAGTTGAAGATGTTAACTATCTATTCCCCAACTGCACAATCTTTGAAGGTCAGTCTACACCGTTCTACATTTTCTCGCTACATGTTAGAAGACTAAAGACGAAGCATTTGATTATCTAAAGACTTCTTCTTAATTCGGCATTTATCAAACAGATTGTCGGTTTTAGGCGCGGATATTGACTATTGTAATATTGCGTTGCACTATTGAATAATAATCCGCCATTCCTTACAAATCTTCACGATTATTGTTCATGAAAAATGATCATTTTGGTATTCTTTACCAAATCTTCACGGATTATTGTGCATTCTTAGGAATCAACCACATGAACATTAAGGAAAATGACTACCTCATCTGCTTGAAGACATTATTGTGAATCTTCCGATCGCTTCCTCATATATATATATATATATATATATATATATATCTTTAGGAAGATGGAATTGATGTTGAGGAATCATTTGTCCGTTCATTATGGGTCAATGTACATCCGATTGTATATTTATTCACATGTTGGACATTTGACACAAGTTGATTACTTCGGAGTTAATCATTTATCACTTATTTGAGATTGAAGTTGACTATCACAAAGGCGTGTTCTTATTTGATAACTTGCTCGGGCTTAAGAATTTGAGTTGAAGACTTGGTTTATCTAGTTACCACAATGAGGTGGATGGTTGAAGACCTGGTTAACTATCACTATTAGGAGTTACTTTGTTTTACTCGCTGTCACACGCATATGACGGTGTGGATAATCGCAAGAGGTGTTATTGTCTCATACTTTGTTTGGGTAGTGAGTACTTAGAGATTTGCTTGAAGCATAAATTCTCTACATCGTTCTTCCATCATTAGGTGCAAGCTTAAGATACAAATGTGGGAAGTTGACTTGGCCAAGTATGGTATATCGGGGTTTTCTTCTTCAGTGGTCACTTCAAATTGTCTACATAAGGGTTGACAAAAATGGTCGAGAGAGTCTTAGTTGATTCTCACAAGAGTTCAAGTGTTCTTTCAACAAATTTCTAGTATACGGCTTATAATGATTTGTCGACTCAAGTGTCAAAACAAGGGGAAGACAAGCATCTAAACGCGAGTAAACTTAATGAACTTAATACTTCTAAGTAATTGAAGATATCCCGGGAAGACAAATGTTATTACCGCAGAGAAACTCAAGGTTTGACTATGGCGTAAACTTGATGAACTTAATTCTTCTAAGTGATTGAAGATATCCCGGAAAACAAATGTCATGACCGCAGAGAAACTCAAGGTTTTACTCATCAAGGCTTAGTATTCTTATTCCAACTATGTGGGGGAAGTGATGTTAGAGAAAGTTTCTAAAGATAAAAGAGGTACACTAGTGTGTGGTGATTTCGATGGTATCACAATCATCGGCGAGGAGAGAGAGTGTGTGTACATTGGAGCTGGTACATTTCCTTGAGGGCTTAATCGGTTGATTCAGAAGATATAATCACTTATTCAGGAGTTGACATTCGCAGATTGTCATCCGTGAGAGATAATCGGTGACTTGGCATGCTTCTTCAATGTTATCAGTTATTCCTTCCTTGGGTATTGGTATACTTCGGATACTTGAGCTTCATACACGATCATCGGGGAAGAAAAATGTGAACATGGGGAGGTGTTTTCATTCCCTTATGATGTGTATTCGGAGAGCTCTTGGGTATTGGTGTACTTACGGTTCTTGAGCTTCATACGCGATCATCCGGGAAGAAAAATGTGAACATGGGAAGGTGTTTTCATTCCCTCATGATGTGTGAGAGAGTTATTGAGCATTATACAAAGAGACTGACTGCATCAATTCAACTACTTGGGGGAATTGTTCTCTTGACACCTTTGGAATGGATTGCTCAAACTTCAGGACCTCAGTGGAAAAGAAATTTGAGAAGATTATTTAAGTGTGGGATGAAACGTTGTTGATGTTCTATTGGATGATATAACCCGAATGGAAATTTCGATTATCGGTCTAAAAAGGAGCAATGATCGATTTATGATAATGGTGTGCTTCTCTGCACCCTAAGGAAGCTTGAAATAGAGCTTTGAATCTGCTCATCAATGGATTTTCGGTTTGGGGAAAGCTGTCAAAGTCTCACTTTCAAGTGGCTCAATCTCTCTCTTCGATTCAAGAGTCTTGGAAGCTTTGGTGGTGAAAGTTTTAGGGATGATGACTTCTATCTTCTACAACGGGCTTGTTCGATATCCTTATCTCGGTATCGTGATCATCATCTTCTTTAACTATATCATCTATTCTATCCTTGTATATATATTTTTAGAAAACCAAATACAAAAATATAAAACCAACAATAAGAAAATAGAAAAATATAAAATCTACAAAAGCCCATAAAAATCAGAAAATTGAAAAATACCAAAAATATTGTTTCTCAAGACATGTCTTCTGGTATCGATAACATCTACGGTCTTAGAAATGTCATTCAATAATGGCACGGACTTTAGATGAAGTTCGAACAGGAGGTGTAAATATTCTTTTTCTAAACATGTCTCAAAATTTATGGCTTGCGCTTACTCGATCATTTGTATCCCGTGCTTAAACCATGGCTTGCTATTATTTCCGATAGCAACCCGCTCTTCAAAGAAGGAAAGTGCTACGCTAAACCGATTTTCAAATATTTCGTGCACTTATCCTAAAACAAAATGAGGAAAGTATGTCGAAGGGCTACTGCTTGTTCCTACACAAATATTTTTCTTTCTATAAATTCTTAGAAAATATTTGTTGTTTTCAAAAATGGTGGTAAATTGAGTTGCATGTATATCAATTATATCGGCCGTTTTAGAGTTGTTGTTAAAATTGAAAACTCAATCAATGATTTCAGCGCTTTCAAACTTTTCAGAAAATAAGTCATTGATTGAGGGGGAGAATGTTTTCAAATCTATATCTTCTAACGGGCTTTCTTAATTATCCTAATATGCTTAAATTAAAAATGATGTTAACCTATGTTGAAGGACTAGGTGCCTAGGATATGATTGCTAGGATTAGATGATTAGAGTTTGATGAACACATTATTCCCATACATTTATATGATCTGATTAATATGTTGCATTGACTTTTATTAGTCGATTGTTGTTATGGGTGTTGTCGACCACCATATATATGTATGTGTGTTCACGTATGCGTATTATTGGTATATAAGAATGTTCCCGAACCGGATCCCACAATTGAAGATGATTGGATGCCAAAAGGAAAGGGTAACTATATCTTGGGTTGACAAATGAAGAAACGGAGCTTAATTGGACTTCCATGGAGAGTTGGCATAAATGCAACGTAAGAGGTCTCACTGCATCAACAGATGGTTTTCTTCTAAGTGATTGAAGAAACAGAGCTTAATTTGACCTCGGTTGGCATTCAAAATGCAACGTAAGAAGAAGTCTCATTGCATCGTGGCAGACGTTTTTCTTCCAAACCCTACAGAACAACAACGAAGCTTCAACCACCTAACGTATCTTTGTGCAGGATACCATTTTAAACAATTTTGAATAATTTGATTAAATTGTTTTGAAAATGGAAAAATATTGTTTTGAAAATATATTGGACTAAATTTTGAAAATCACCGACTTCTTTTATCAAAACCTAAGTCACTCAATTATTGACTTCTGTCATGGATTGAGGGGAGAGTGATTTAAAATAAAATATTTTCAAACTATATTTCTTCACAAAAGTTCCGTTTTGTACAATAATTAAGTGGTGATCTAAAGATTTAATGTTATGTCATGGTATGATTTTCTTTAGAATCAAGATCTTTCAAAATGAAATTTTTGTTTTGTTTGATTGTGAAATTGTTTTATTTTACTAAAAGATCTCATAAAACAATCATACCTGACACTAACAATCTTTAATGTCTTAAAATGGTCCTTATCGATCATTTTTCAAAGTTAAATCAAGCCACGTCTTTCCCAAAATCTTTTAAATGATTTAAATCAATTGGGATCACAAATCTCAAAAGGTTTGAAATTTTGATCTAGGTAGAGATCGTGAGTTAAATCTCTTATCTGTTTAAATGGAATTGGTTTTAGTCCTTTAAAGGCACTCCTCCATGTGCCAAACGATTTAGAAATACACAATGCACATGTTGAGGAGGAGGATTTATCCAAAAACATGATGAGTATTTAAACCAGCCACATATTCCCCATGTTTTCTAAAATCCGATTAAATCACTTGGGATCTAAAATCTCAAAGGGTTTGATATTTTTGATCGGGGAGAATTTGTGATTTAATAATGAAATTTGATAAAAGGTGATCGTTTTGATTTAATTGTGCGTGCTTCTCATATGTGCTAAACACTTTCGAATCTTGAAGCACATATTGAAGGGGAGCATTTTAAAGGAAAATAAACTATCGAGGTACAAAAGCTTTTAGGTTTTAGCATAGAGTACCTTGATTGAGTTTTAAAATGGTTTCTTAATGGCTTATGTGTTCGTGGATGTACTTCAA